>JAZFAU010000174.1:62500-592500 GCA_037178615.1 Dione vanillae
ACTCTTGCTCCATATATGTTTTTGTGATTTCTTTTGTCACTAATTTCTCAATGTTACTAAAACTATCGTCGGAGAAGATGGATTTTTCTATTTCCATTTTCTTCGCTCTGGCATCTAAGGCAAAGCGCGGCGTTGAGTTCCGCCACTCAACACGCAATGCCTCGAAAACGGCGGAAAGTGGGGACGGAGTAAGCAACGGAGACGAAGGGACTAAGTAACGGAGTGTCTTAACACTAGGTTCTTATGGTTCCTGCAGTTCCCTCTGCCTACCTTGCCCTGTGCGGGATAAAGCGTGAATCTGAAAAAAATAAATAAATAAATAATAATATATATATATATATATATATATATATATATATATATATATATATATATATATATATATATATATATATATATATATATATATATATATATATATATATATATATATATATATATATATATATATATATATATATATATATATATATATATATATATATATATATATATATATATATATATATATATATATATATATATATATATATATATATATATATATATATATATATATATATATATATATATATATATATATATATATATATATATCCAAATATTCATGTCAACTGCGTAGTGACGTAATAATATTATTTTCCACATGTTAATAAACAGCGCCAGTACAACGTACAGACTAATCGTGAATGTGGCTAACCGAAATATAGATTACAACGGTCGCGCTCACAATCAGATTCAAAGGATATGAGAATTCAGTTTGCGGTCGAAGGATTATTATATTATTTCTTTTTCTTGCTATGATAAGAAACAAAAGGATGAGGACTGTCTCGTGATAAGCGCGACGATTTGTGGATTCGATTCCAATTCAGGGAGAATGGATTATTTCAATTTTATTTTCTTTACTTTGGAAACCAGCCAAGTGCGGCGTTAAGTTCCAACAAGCAATGCCTCGAAAAGCGGAAAACACAGTGTCTTAGCTCTACGTTTCCACGGTTCCTATCTCCGTCCTCTACCTATATGCGGGAATAGCGAAGCATGAAAAAGACAAGACAAAGCGTTGGAATATGGCGTGAAACGTAGCTAAAAAAAATCTCATCATTACTTCTTTTGAGTGGACTTGATGTCTTTATTGAAGTTACTTCTATTTATCACTTGAATGTGAAGTAACTATCAATCTTTATACAAAACGATTTTAATAAGCCAGCATATCCTTACTTATTTTACTTTTTAACTAAATCATTAAAATTCTTGGTCAAATGTTCCAGATCTTCAGGTTTTGAAAACAATTAAAATACCTTTCACAGTTTAATAAATTTAATTAAAGAAATATTTCAGTACTTCTTACAGTTTAGATTCTTTGTTAGCTTTGCATTTAGTTTTTAAAATCAATAATAAGTTATGAATGCCATCTATTCTTTAAATACTTAATTTTGTTATTTCTAATATAGATAAAAGCCCATCTAGAGTTCTAATGAAATCCAAATATTCGTTTTCAGCCAAGCTTAGAAAAACTATAAAGCTTGATTATGCGAAATGCTAGGATCATCTTTGATTATAAAATGGCAATTTCGAAGCATTTACTTGCAAATCATATTTTTCCCAATTTTTAAGTACCTTTTTCATAAAAATATAATGGAATACCTATATTTTACTCTACTGATTAAAAAAGCTTCTTTAGAACTTTGAACATAAGCTCGTCCATCTTCTTGTTAATGTCAGGGGAATAAAATTCTCGTTTATAAATATTATTTTTCCCCTTTGCATACATTCGTAAATCTTAAAAATTTATTTTATGAATAACAACTGTTATAATTTTTAAATTCATCGTTTACCTAATAACTGTAGCGCTATAGACTGAGTGTTAATGCAAATCGTGAGGGTTGAGGGTTTAATCCTCACACATTCATGGTACTGAATTGTTTTCTCTGTCTAATTCTGGTAATGCAGAGTGCGACAATAAATTTGCTAACAAGAAAATAAGATAGAAAATACGAAATTATATAATTATAATTAAAAAATATAATTCTTATTACAATAACAAAAAATATATTTCATTAAAATACCCTTTGTTTGAAGCAAATATATTATTAGTTCCACGTGTTTTTATTTATTACTCAATTTATGAATTGTAAAACCTTATTTGCATTATATCATTATGCAACTGCGTGAGAAATATCGTAATAATGTCATTTACTTAAACCCTTTCACCACAACAATCGGTAATAATCGTAAAATATTAGCCTGGTATTACCGGTGAATATACCAAGAATATTACCGGTTAATATCTATATTGGTATATGGCGTAATATGTGACGATATTGTGACGTAGTTGGAAACGTGAAAACGTGTGCGAACTGTTGTGGTCGTGCCATGAAATCACGTTTAGGGGAAACATTCTTTCTTCTTACCGAGAAAACTTAATATCAAAAAAATGTCCGAATTTCCACCTGAATTTGAGTCAGTGCGTTTAGTAGTGGAACTCAACGACGTTTGAAGTGTTCAAGAAATTAAATAGACTACGATGGCCTCTAGCCTAGGGGACATAAAAAATATTAAACAAATTAATAAATAAGTCAATCAGCCAGCCAGAGCCAGTGAACTAAAATATTTCTGTATATACTTTACTATCGCATTCTTTATTGCTAGCATTGAATGAAAAAATATTGCCAAAATATTAGTGCAGGATTGAGTTCCGCCACTCAACACGAAAAGCGGAAGGTAGGAAGAATATCTTAAAACTAGATTTCTACAGTTCGCCATGCATAACCTACTATGAAAAAGATGAAACGTGAAGCTAAAAATCTTATGATATTTTGGAAACATGGAAAACTAGTGTTAAAACACTCTATTACCCGCTTTCTACCTTACGAGGCATTGCATTTTACCAGAGCGATCCTACTTCCTTAACTGAGAATTGATCGCTACGCCTCCGCCCCACAATGGTCTTCACTAACTTTTATTTTATTTAAATCATAAATATATTTTTACATGTTAGTTATATTTCCTCCATTTATTTTAAATATTACGCTTCGCCTACCTTCTGGAAATCGATGACATTTATATTTTATGTTACATTGCATTATAAAATCGTAGAATTTCTTTGATTGCTTGCATATATGTCAAGTACTTAAAAAATCGTGATGCAAAATCGATTTATTGAGAAATCAAATCACGTTAATAGCTCCAATGTATCCCTGTGTACCAGTAGTTTGAGCTGCAATATTTCATAGGCAATAATGAACTATTAGTAATTTATGTTTGACTACGAGGACTAAGCCAGAACTAAACCTCACTACCTAAATCAAGAATAAATTGATTGATATACGACATCTACATACGTACCCACAGACGTCATTTAGCGATTAATTGACAGCAAACTAAGATTAACTCAAGATAAATATAAAATGACGTCTTCCACGGCAATTCCTAAAGATTTATAGTTTTTACTAACAGAATAGGAACTTAAATAGATAAAATTGAAACGCAAAAACATAATTATAGTATAGCTGATGCAATAATACATTACAGTGTCATCACATTACATGAACTGCCTTTATTGGGGTTAACAAATTCACCATATGTCATATCACACCAATACATGGTAATAAGCTTTGGTATTGATTTTTAATTGTCGCTCAACTCATTTGTTTACGTTTGGCAGCAAAAGAACCTGCTCCTTTCGCAGAATATTCTATTAAATATGACACAAAAGCCTAAGGGGTTTCTTAATAATATTATAATAAGGTATATTTTTCAGTAGGAGTAAATGAAAATTTTCAAATATCACTTATACTTAATGCTGTTTTGTTTTCAGGATCGAACTGGCATACAATGGCTCAAGAGAAGACCTCGATCCCTATGTACCTGCTGAGCACAGACCGTTGGCGTCCAATACATCGTAAGATCTTTACTTTTACTGAATTACCATATTAATGATTAGGTTTGATTTCTACATACAAAAATTTGATACTAGTTTTAAACAAGCATTATAATTAAACGTTAATAAGTAATTGTTATAAGTAGTTAGTTTTAAATAAAATATAGGTCAAGTGTGAGCAGTATTCGCGCAACGAGGATTCCGTACCTCTTTAAAGATTGTAGCCTTAGGAAAATATTATTTATAAAAACTGATAAATTTAGCTTTATAATTATTTTCACTCATTTTGTAATGTAATTAACGAATTAAAAATTTGTATTGATTATAAACGAGATTGAATTGAGTTTTATATGTATTGTAACTAACTATCCATTTAATTTCGTAAGTAAGAATAAACTCATGTTTCCGGTCGTTTTTGCCCTAAGTTTGTGTAAATGAACTACAGTACTACTAATACTAACTAGGCTATATCTGTAAATTTATAACTTCAGGATTTCACCTTTGGTTGTAATAAACGTTAACTTATTGCCAAGTTTCATAACACTCAGCCAATGGGAAGTATTCTATACATTTTTATTAGGCGCAGAATTTTATGTGATATAAAACAATAGGCATAACTTAGAAAGGTGACTTAGAAAATTTTTTCCGTGCTTCAATAGGTTGTTAGCTTTTATTGCATTAAGCATATTTAAAATGACGATTATGGAACATCCCAATAATAGAATACAGTTGCTTTGTAGGTAATAAAGCATACTTTACTTATCGTGAATATTGAATCTAGTATAAAGTTATTTTAAGCCCGATATTTCGAAACCACAACCTTTGTCAGTTTGTTTTCTTATATAATAATTACGTATGTAGCGTGACAGTCTAAAGTCTCACACGAAGGAGACAAAAAGAAGATAAATTGTATAGTAAAAGATTGCGTGCTTGAAAGGATAATGATAATAAAACAAGAATCATTAGCGTACTAAACGTTAAAGGCTATATATACATATATATACATATACACACATACATAGCTTCACGCTCTATCCCTAGCGTGGTAGTCAGAGAGAACGGAGCGCCAAACGCTGCGGTCCCTGCATACCTCTTTCGCCTCGTCCACTGTCATTAACCTCTTCATGCATGCTCTTCGGGGAGTCCTCATGCTTTTTACGTGACCTTCCTCCAGTATCTTCGATACTGTGTTTTCGAAAGTCAACCGAGGTCTCCCCTTACCTCTCTTACCACTCACTTTTCCATCATATATCTTTTTTACCATTCTTTCGTCACTCATTCTTTCGACGTGACATCCTCGCTGGTACCTACCATCCTGTGTACCTCTTCGTTGCGGATTCGGTCAGCTAAGCTGACTCCGCATATCCTTCGAAGAGATCGCATCTCCACAGCATTCATCTTTCTTTCATTCTTCTTCTGTAATACCCACGTTTCACTGCCATATAACAGCGTCGGAACCAAAACTGCATTGTGTACGGCCAAACGTGCAGCGACGCTGACGTTCTGCCGTCTCAACAACGCAGCTAAGGCACCGTTCGTTCTGTTACCGGCAGCAACACGTCTTTCCACATCCCTTTCGTATCTACCATCTCTACTTAACATACTTCCCAAGTATACTACTTCGTTCACTTGTTCCAATAATTTTCCATTCACGAAAATCTTGCATTCCGTCCTTTCCTCGTCTCTTTCAAATACCAGAACCTTTATATATATATATATATATATATATATATATATATATATATATATATATATATATATATATATATATATATATATATATATATATATATATATATATATATATATATATATATATATATATATATATATATATATATATATATATATATATATATATATATATATATATATATATATATATATATATATATATATATATATATATATATATATATATATATATATATATATATATATATATATATATATATATATATATATATATATATATATATATATATATATATATATATATATATATATATATATAAACAAATATAATATAATAGAGGACCGTCGTGGCGCAGAGGCGTAACGTCTGCCTGTAACGCGACGGTTACTGGGTTCGATTCCCAGTCGGGGAGGATGGATTTTTCTATTTCCATTTTCTTCGCTCTGGCATCTAAGGCAAAGCGCGGCGTTGAGTTCCGCCACTCAACACGCAATGCCTCGAAAACGGCGGAAAGCGGGGACGGAGTAAGCAGGGACTAAGTAACGGAGTGTCTTAACACTAGGTTCGTATGGTTCCTGCAGTTCCCTCTGCCTACCCTGCCATGTGCGGGATAAAAGCGTGAAGCTAAAAGGAAAGATATATATATATATATATATATATATATATATATATATATATATATATATATATATATATATATATATATATATATATATATATATATATATATATATATATATATATATATATATATATATATATATATATATATATATATATATATATATATAAATTACTTAAAATTTATTTTGATACTGTTTTATACGGAAAAGGTGAGATTAGTGAAAAATAAAACCGGCATTCAAACTTGTTATAGTTTAATAAATAATTTGTTAAACAAAATTTTACACGTTAAGAAATTGGATTTGATTTGATTGAAAACTGTCCAACTGTTGAGCATTTTGTTTTTACCGAAAAAATTGTCTTTGTGTACTGCATTCTTACTGAATGAATCTATACAACATGACATTGGCAAAGAGTTTTGTGCTACACCAACCATTCCAATTGAGTTCAAAACACTAGTTTTAAATAGAAAACTAAACTAAGCTGAACTGAACTCAAACTGTTTCGTACCCTTGATAACAGAAGACCTGAGGTCGTAGAAAGCTTCCAAATATTGTTATTGAAATTAACGTATTGATATCATTCAAATTAGTAAATGTACAAATATTTGGAATATGTAATATTAAAGAAATACACGTGTTATACTTAATTGCCTTTGTTTTCTAGGAGCTTTGGAGCATTGGCGCATTTATTGAAAGCTTCCCTCGGATCAGGAATACTGGCTATGCCTCTTGCCTTCAAAAACGCTGGTCTTGCTGTAGGAGTTGTAGGCACTATGCTGATTGGCTTCATCTGTGCCCATGTCATTCATGTTTTGGTAAGCTTACCTTTTAATTAAATTAAAAATAAAAAATTATATAAAAACAGACGGACAGAAAGACAAAAAATTAAATATAATATTTAACATAATATTTTTATTCTTGCGATAGAACTCTAAAAAAGAATATTAAGCTACGATTTATTATAAACATGTAACCATTATAGTTAGAACAATTCAATTGCAATTGTCATGCAGGTAATAAGTCTTTTAAACGTTGTGCAATTGAGTAATGTTGCCTTGAAATAATTTTACTCCACGAGCAACAATCTGTGCCTCTATTAATATTATGGACTGTATAATTTGTTTAATTGGTCGCGCTTATCTTAGGAACTATTTATTTTTAATAGATTTTTTGTATTTATTTTAATAGGGGTTTAATTATATATGTGGAATCCATCTCCACTGAGACTAATAACTTTTCTACTATTTTACCCTCTTTCACATTATTTTTTACTCATTCGTAGTTTAGAATTGTAATATTATTTCTAATTCTGCATAATAATATTAGTGTAAACGGTTTAATTGCGTACACTTATAAAGGCGAATTTTCGATCTATAGTTTTACTTTTGATACCGTTTTAGAGATCTAGAAAAGCGTAAAAGTAACTAAATAGGCGATGTTCCAACTTGAACAGTTGAATATTGATTAGAACAATATAATGATATAGATTAGAACAATAGAATGATAGTACTGTGGACGCCGGCCGTGCAGGTCTTTCTCGGGAAAACGTCGAAGATTGCCAAAATAAACTTGTGTCTTCTATTGAGACCTCCCTCAGTAATGTCTTATTGTGGGATGAAAGGAATCTTGTTCAATTCAACCCCCAGAAAACTCAAGTTTGCGCGTTAACCACTAAAACAAACCCTTTTGTCGTGTCACCAGTTTTTGAGAACACTTCTCTTAAAGCTTCGCCTACTATCAGTATATTGGGGCTCAGCGTTTCGAATGACTGTCAGTATCGCGATCATTTGGATAGCAAAGCCAAGTTGGCCGCGAAGACACTGAGTGTCATCGGAAGAGCGAGACAGTACTTCACGCCTGCATACCGATTGGCTCTGTATAGAGCCCAGGTTCGGCCTCACATGGAGTATTGTTCGCATCTCTAGTCTGGGGCACCCCAGTATCAACTTGAACCATTTGATCGCATACACCGTAGTGCCGTTCGTATTGTTGGGGACCCAATTATCTGTGAAAGGCTAGACACTTTGGCGCTGCGTAGAGACGTTTCCTCGCTGTGCGTTCTCTACCGCTTATACCATGGGGAGTGTTCTGGAGAACTGTTTGATTTGGTGCCTGCCGCTGAATTCTCCAACCGCACAGTACGACACAAATTAAGATATCATCCCCACCATCTGGACACGTGGAACTCTTCTACTGTGCAGTTCCGTATGAACTTTTTTCTGCGCACCACGCTAATGTGGAATAGCCTGATAGTGTTTCCTGATCGATACGACATTGGTACCTTCAAAAAGCGCGTCTACGTCCACCTTAAAGGCCGGCAACGCTCTTGTAACACCTCTGTTGTTACACAGGGCCGTGGGCGTCGGTGATCACTTACCATCAGGTGACCCGACCTCTCGCTTACCTTGCCCTTCTCATAAAAAAAAGAACAAACTACACGTTTACCAGTTGAATTTGCGGGGGTAAATCACTAGTATTTATTTTAATAAATGTATAACAGATTTGTTTTGTATATATTTTATACTACACATAGTCGCGTATTTTTTACTGAATGAAATAAATTTAAAAAAATAATAAAAAAAAATAATATTTTCTATTTAATGTCAAAATCTTATTTATTATATATATTAGATTAATGATCTCCTTACCTATTTTCGTTTAGCACATTTTATGAAATATCGATGGTAGTCTACCGAAGTGTTAGAAACGTCAAGTTTCTATTCAAAATAGAAATCAAGTATATGCAAACATATACAAATGTGGCATCGCCACCGTCATTCAATTCACAATAAATTAACAAATCCGTAGGTCATAGTAACGGCTCATTAAAGCAACCGCCATAGTAAAAGACACAAAGTAAACTTAAAAATACCATTGGCTTACATAACACCAAAAGGAAATCACAAATTACGCAACAACTTTCACTCTTGACGCTTTAAACTACAATCTCCTTTATATAAAGATAAACGAACTATTGTCTCCAAATATTTTCCCATCTCTATTGAATTCTTTTATCTCTAGTGGTATGCAAATTTCCTAAAGCCTTTTATTTTTAATAGAATAGAACAATGTGACTAAATGAGGATAGATGAAAAAGTTGATTGTGAAGTAACATTTTTGGAGTATTGTTGTGTTTAGATTAGTTTTTAATTTAAGCGCTTTTTCTCTGAAACATAACTATATACTTTTTACTATATGAATACTACATAAAATGTTGCAAAAAAGAGTTTCACGCTTTAGCTTCACGCTTTATCCCGCACATGGCAGGGTAGGCAGAGGGAACTGCAGGAACTATTGGAACCTAGTGTTAAGACACTCCGTTGCTTAGTCCCTGCTTTGCATTGCGTGTTGAGTGCCGAAAATCAACGCCGCGCTTTGCCTAGGTGCCAGAGCGAAGAAAATAAAATAGAAACATCCATCTTCCCCGACTGGGAATCGAACCCAGAAACCGTCGTGTTACGGTCCTCAAAAAAAAAAAGACTTTCAACGAAGATTACTTCAAATAAACGAAAGGATTAACTTAAAACTGACGTAAAATTTTCAATGAAGTCAAAGTGAAATTAATTTTAACGAGTGACTTTTGACGGGAACATGAAAACAGGAAGAGTTAAATACTTATTACATAATACTTTATTTTGTGTATTTTGATATTTTTTTAAAACTGACGAAAAAAGTAATCTAAAGTGATGAGAATGATTCTTCCAGTTTCATAAACAAAACCTTTTCTCTATATATTATAAAGTTTTATAAAAAAAATAATTTAAAATCATAAAATATTTCCATGACTGACAAACTTTTCTTCATACAATAAAGAAATTAATTATAAAAAAAATAAAAAAGCCTCAAAATACACTGATAATGTATGGTGCAACAAAGAAGAAGAAGAAAACTGCTTAGCATTCCATGGATTCACCGTGCGGGTGCCGGGCCCATCGCGTTGTAGGAAGAGGAGCTCCGATCAGCGCTTGGGACTTGCGACCCAAGTGTAGGTTTAAAGGGGCCCCTTTAAAATGCATTAACGCTCACCTTCACTGTCCGAGCTCCTCCCACTACTTAACCAAATTCTAAACGATTCTACCAAAGCCGCCTTTGAAGTGCGTTCTAGAAATGAATTTATAATAGTTCTAGATAGGCCGAGATCTTTGAGTAAACTATAGAGAGATTTCGCTGTTATACCTCTCGCTCCTACTTCAACCGCAAATAAGCTAACTCTAAACCTATTCCTGGTCAGTTCGTTTGTAAGATCAAAGTATTTATTAAGTTTTAGATGGTGACTTTTTGGGATATTTGTTTCCCACGGAACTGTAAGTTCTACCAGTACTATGCGTTTTAGGCTTCGAGAATAGAGAAAAATATCCGGTCTGGATGACGAAACACAAATATCCTCAGGGATTCTATACTGTTTCTCATACGTGTCCATCATAAGTGTCCAATCGGGAGCTGGATCTAATATAGAGAAAGGTTTTTGTGTGGGTTTTTTTATAAAAACCTTCTTTCACAAACTCTATTGAGCGTTTGCTGGTTGTTATATTTCTCTGTGCTCTTGCTACAGATAGACTAACGGCTTCACGTATGATTTCTAGTACTTTATCGTGGCGCCGCGAGTATTGACCACTATCCAAGAGTACCCTACACCCTACCAGCATATGTTTAGCTGTCCCTACTGCCTCTTTACAGATGTAGCAAGATTTATCGGTAGCTTTACCCCATCTTACTAAATTACTTTGATCTGGAAGAGTCATTTGGAACGCATTTAGATAGAATTTTAATAGTGCTGGAGACCAGTCGTGAATTAGGGTGCGCCATTTTAAAGCTAAAGGGATACAGAATTCTCCTATAGTTAGCCACTCGTTTTGCATTTCTAAACCCAATGCGTGCACCTTATATTTGTCGTTCTCGTCTTGCCGAATAAAAGATTTTATTATGTCTATGTCTTGAACTTTCCTCTTTGATCCTAACCCTACTTTACTAGACTATGCTCCTATCATAAATTGCTTATGGAATTGAAGTCTTGACTCGAGCTCTGGGACACTTCTATCTTTTGGGAGTGAGATAAAAATCTCATCCCGTGATTTTCCCAGAATGTGTGTTTTGGAGACTCTTATGTTTATAGAGCTCCGATGGTTTCTTTAATCTCAACCCGAAACTATTTTTATCTCTAAATAAGGTTGAGGTGTCCGCCGAATGCGCTAGCCCAAGCCAAAACTTCAGTATCTTTGTGACACTTGCATCTAACTTTGTTAAGAGGGTCTTATTGAAATCATACACGAGGAAAGGCCAATTCAGACGTGATGTTAGAAAATTGTCGTAAATCCAAACTTTCTTGACATTACTTATAGGTTGATGATCTACCTTCTCAAGATCCGTCAAAAAGCTGCCGACAAGTACATCTAAAGATGGAGTGCGGCCTTTGTAGTCTATTTTCTTGCCGAGAAATTTAAAAGGTGCCGCTTCGGAAACTATAGCAATGCTTTTACCGGCAATTTTAAGTCCCGGATCGTATGAGGTATATTTAGTGTTTCGCCTTCCCAGACATAAACAGTGACACTTACTAGGTTTTGTCCTCATTCCTTTCGTCCACGCACAAAAATCGTCTACTTCATCCAATAGCAGCTGGCATTGCTTTGGATTCCTAGTCAGTATCGCAAGATCGTCCGCGAAAGCAAGGATGGATTCTGTGTACTTATTGTTGAACTTAAACCGATAACCCCATTTTTTCTCTTGTTTAATTAGATTATCTATTAAAATATTTATTACGATATTAAATATTATTGGGGATAAACAACAACCCTGAAAAAGACCTACTTTATAGCCTAAAGGTTTTGAATGGCCGTCTTTAGAGGTTATAAAAAAGCAGAACTAAACACGTAATATTTACATAATTTACTAAACACATAAATCTCATAGTAATTAACATATTAAAATATTTAAAAGGCAATTGCAAAAGAACCCATTGCGGGTACGGAACTTAATACAGCATCCACATAGCTGCCAACCTGTGTAGACACGGACCCCCCGAGTCGTGGCGCAGGCGTTTAGCGTCTGCCTGTAAACGCAACGGTTTGTAGGTTCGATTCCCACTCGGGAAAAATGGATTTTTTATGTCTGGAAACTAGGCAAAGCGCGACGTTGAGCCGCCACTCAAGGAGAAAGCAGGGGCTAAGCAACGGAGTTTCTAAACACTAGGTTCGTATGGTTCCTGCAGTTTCCTCTGCCTACACTACAATATGCGGGATAAAGGTTGAAGCTAAAAAAATACTTAAATACTATTTACACTTATCCAGACATCACAGGCTGAAACAGCTTTGAGTGAGCTTTCAGCAAAGAACATAAAATTTCTTACAGCTAAGTTGTTTTTGTTCTGACATGGATTTACATTTCGATGAATTGTATATTATTATATCGTAACTATAATAATATTAATAAATTTAAATTTATATAATAAATATAACTATTTAAATAAATATATTAATAGCTTACATACTTTCTCTAGCTTCACGCTTTTATCCCGCATATTGCAGGGTAGGCGGAGGGAACTGCAGGAACCTTATGAACCTAGTGTTAAGACACTCCGTTGCTTAGTTCCTGCTTTCTCCGTCCCCACTTTCTTACTTTCTTCCTACTTTCTTTAACATGCATGTTTTGTAGTTATAAGATATGCAAGCATATTTTTTATTTTTTCCTTTTGTATCTATTCACGTATGAAACATTTTATATACAATATTTTATCTGACAGTTGGATTTCGCACGCGTAATATTAAAAATCGTTTTAACGTGTAAATCCGAATCTGTCGTGTTTGGAAAAAATCCTAAACGTTGTTCCACAACGTTATGTGCAAAACACTATATACACTCGAAAACTGAGTTATTTTGAAATAAAAAAAAACAGACACATCAATTTTATTTATATACATTTTTTTTAGCTTCACGCGTTGTCCCGCACATGGCAGGGTAGGCAGAGGGAACTGCAGGGACCGTGGGAACCTAGTGTTAAGACACTCCGTTGCTTAGTCCCTGCTTTCTCCGTCCCCGCTTATATACATGTATTCATGTAATTAATTATACACATGAATTCGTAACTTTCCTGTAGTTTTTTACTTACCTATGGACATACGCTTTTAAATAATATACTAGAGATGAAAAATAAGTAAATATCTGCACAGCTGAAACTATTGCCAATTTCAATTAAAAAATATTGACGTGGGAAAAGCTAGATAGTGTTTAAGTTGCTAGATTTTAAAAGTTATTGGCAAACGATGTTTTAATCTTTTCTTATTTTAACACCCCACAAAAATAGTAATAAATATCGTATATTACTTCCAATACATCCAAAAGTGTGTGTGCGAAGTTTTATAATATTCGTATGAGTAGTTTTCGCTTGAAAGCGTAACAAACTTACATTCGCATTTATAATATTAAGTAGGATTATATTTTTGTTTCAGGTTAAAACATCGCAGCAACTATGTGTGGAAATTAAAAGGCCTTGTTTAGGTTACGCGGAAACTTGTGACTTGGTATTCCAGAATGGTCCTAAGCCTGTCAGAAAGTACGCTCCGTTCGCAAGGTTAGCATGCTACAATTTTTTTTTTTTTTTAGCTTCACGCTTTATCCCGCACATGGCAGGGTAGGCAGAGGGAACTACAGGAACTATAAAAACCTAGTGTTAAGACACTCCGTTACTTAGTCCCTGCTTACTCCGTCCCCACTTTCCGCCGTTTTCGAGGCATTGCGTGTTGAGTGGCGAAACTCAACGCCGCGCTTTGCCTTAGATGCCAGAGCGATGCCTTTATTATATACGGGTTTTGGTTTGATTACCACTAAGGGAGAATTAATTACTTTAATTTTCCTCACTCTGGTAATATTACGGTACTAAAACAAAATAAGGTTGAAGATCTTAGAAAGCGGAGAGTAGAGATCGAGTGTCTTAACACTAGGTTCCCTTCGAACTGTGATGCTTTTATATACAAAATTAATCACAATTTGAGTGCAAATTTGACCACAATTCCAGTCATTATGAAACGCCCATATTGACTGAATGAAAGAAATATTTTTTTTAATTTTCCGCTCTTATAAGTACTAGTGCTAACGTCCGACGGAAACGGACGTAAACGGAAGGCGAATTGACTTAAAACTGTGTCTACATTTTTGTATGCTGTATTGGTAGAATTTAATTAAATGATTTTTGGGCGTAAATTATACTTTCTAAATAAAATAAATCATCAAATACTTGGTTTTAACAACTTAACATATAACTTTTGATTTAAACGCAATAGTTTTTAATATTACATAATACATTTAATTTCAGAGAGCTGGCGGACTGGGCGCTCGCCATCACACATTTGGGTGCTTGCTGTGTTTACGTTGTAGTAGTTGCTGAATCATTCAAACAAGTTAGTATCTAAATATATACTCTTTAAATTGAAATTTCTAAACGAAAACACTCCTAGCCAAAAAATAGTAGGGGATGAGTCTCTACGAAATAGCAGACAAGCAGTGCAAATATGAGAGTAAATCAAACTAAATGTATATACACATTATATATATATATATATATATATATATATATATATATATATATATATATATATATATATATATATATATATATATATATATATATATATATATATATATATATATATATATATATATATATATATCTATATATATATATATATATATATATATATATATATATATATATATATATATATATATATATATATATATATATATATATATATATATATATATATATATATATATATATATATATATATATATATATATATATATATATATATATATATATATATATATATATATATATATATATATATATATATATATATATATGTGATATACATTTTCATAAAAAAATGTCAAATTCATATACTATATGAAATACATACATATACTTATATGAATATATGGTATATAAAGATAAAATTTCGATTAGTGAATAAATAAATTGTAATATCAACTTAATCAGCTGTCTATTTTAAGGCTCACATATAACAATAAGCTTTTGTCCATACAAAGCTCCAAAATCCATTACAAAGCTTTTAATACACACTCTGGCTGTGTCAACATTTTAACATTTAGGGCAAACGTGTGTGATATTTAATACCCTTTGAGCTTTGAATGAGAAGGAAAAATGTTTCTAGAACACTTACTTTTAGGTCTATTGTATATTCGAATCCCACTCAAGGTAATGAATTAACTCGTTTCATTATTCTTGAAAGAAACAATGCCTCTAAAAATTGGTGCAAATGGCGACTGTAGTGTATCTTAATAACGATATTTTGTAATAAATATACATAGATAAACCGCGGCGTTGAGTTCAGCCACTCAGCACGCAATGCCTCGAAAAAGCTACTGAGTGTAAGACTAAGCAACTGAGTGTCTTAACACTAGGTTCACGAAACGGTTTGAGGGTTCAATTCCCACTTGGGATATATGTATTTTTCTATTTCCATTTTCTTCACAACAACACGCAATGCCTCGAAAAGTGCGGAAAGCGAGAACGGAGAAAGTAGGGACTAAGCAACGGAGTGTCATAACACTAGGTTCCTATGGTTCCTGCAGTTTCCTCTGCCTACTCTGCAATATGCGGGATAAAGCGTGAAGCTAAAAAAATCTTTATTATAATATCTTTTGCAAAATAGGAGAAGTAGCCACCTTGGTCTATATATATATATATATATATATATATATATATATATATATATATATATATATATATATATATATATATATATATAATTTTTTTAAACTTCGTTAAGTACTTTTAATTGAGTAACAAAGTTTTCCCTTGATATTTAGATTTGTTAATTTTATATGAAGATTCATACTTTTTCCTCGAGCTTTTCCGTTGTCATGTAAAAATTCAACCATGTATGTATGTTAAATCAACATTTATACTTTTCCTTTTTTAAAAGTCATAAAATTCTCGTTGAAAGTTGTGACCCCAACTAGTATCCGTACAAAATTCATTAAGAGTTTTGTTAGTTTCAATAATTCATCAGGCGCTGCCTTCTACATACATATTTATTAACTTTTCTCTCATTTAGAGTCATTATGCTAAAGAAAAAGCTTACTTAGATAAATCTAGCCATTAAGTAAACTTAATGCGAACTTTTTACCAATTTTTATTTAACAACAAAATGATTAACCGCTTCTAACCCTAACATGAGATACATCATAATACAACCTACCGTATATAAATTAATACCCTATACGAAAATCTTCTAAATACACTGAAATTTGAACTTTCTGTCTGAAACAATAAAATTGTTTTTTCTATTTCAGGTTTCGGATGAATATGGAGGCCCAAAATGGTCAGTGACAGTATTTTGCGCGTTAACACTTGTTATACTGATACCCTTAACGCAAATTACTAAGCTCAAATATTTAGTGCCGTTCTCAGCGCTTGCCAACTTTGTTTGGTTGACATCGATATGTATATCGTTGTACTACTGCTTGAAGAATCCACCTATGCCATCTGAAAGGAATATGTATACATCTATTTCTGGATTACCTACTTTTATAAGGTAAATTACCACTTAAATTATACTTTTATTTAATTATTTCATAGTAAAGTCAATATAGTACGGTATATAGGTAGTACGGTATATAGGTAGTACGGTAGTACGGCAGGTACGGCAAAATTTAATTGTAACTTTAGTAATATTTCAAATCAGTAACTATTTTGTCCGATAAAACAAGTTGCTTTTTACAAGATTTAAATGTCTTCTCTTTATTTATCGCGTTTCAAGCGTGCCAGTTGAGCACAATTCACTTCGCCAATGTCACGTTGAATGGATAACATCGTCGTTAACTTTTCACACCAGCAATAAGTCTCATATATTTTTGGTGCAATGGCAGTAATATGAAAGTACGCCAGTTAGCGTTATTTATGAACTACCACTGTAAGCCTTTATCTTTTTTTTTTAGTAATTTTTACGTGAAAAAAAATTATATAAGATGCTACACGATGAATTATTATCAATTTCAAATACGAGTTAGATAGTGCGACGTTGATTTTTGCTACTCAAATCTTGAATTTAGATAATATTTTTTATAATGATAATTTATTTACTTCTACAAAGTAAAAGTAAAAGTAAAGTCTTAATCTATCGGCATTTTTGTTAATTTAACTTAATGAATTCAAGCATCAAAAAATCTTGTAATATGTTAAAAATCAGATTATTAATCAATGCTCCAATTCTCTTTCTTAAAAATTCTAGAAAACTAAAAAAAACAACAAAAATATTTTAACTGGTCTTTATTTTCAAATATTTCGATAAAGTTATATTAAAATAAATCACTATAACGAAGCCAAAATATTCCAAGCGTTGGTCATTTTATACTTCAAAAGGGAAACTATTCCTTTGAAACCTTTGACATTACTATAGTTTCACACTATATTAAGATTTTGAGTCTTCAACTTTCTATGTGAAAATACCTTTTCTAACCCAGAGAGGGTTTTGGAATACAAATGTACCTTACTTTTATGAAGGTATATTTAACTGATTTGTTTTCTAATAAAAGAGCCAACTGCGTTGGTGTTACTTATATTTTAAATGTTATTTATTAAAACAAAAACAGTTACAAAATAATACTAATATATTACCAAATTAACGTAAAAATTGTTATATATATATATATATATATATATATATATATATATATATATATATATATATATATATATATATATATATATATATATATATATATATATATATATATATATATATATATATATATATATATATATATATATATATATATATATATATATATATATATATATATATATATATATATATATATATATATATATATATATATATATATATACATACATATATATATATATATATATATATATATATATATATATATATATATATATATATATATATATATATATATATATATATATATATATATATATATATATATATATATATATATATTATTTTAAAGTATTTTATATATTATTTTAAAGTATTTTTTTTTATTAAGTTAAGGTTATTGAATATGTTTTTTAACTTTTTTGCTAACAGTACAAGTCTCTTCGCCATGGAAGGTATTGGAGTTGTAATGCCTATAGAAAACGAGATGACTAAACCTCAACAGTTCTTAGGGTGTCCAGGCGTTTTAAACATTGCGATGTCAGCTGTTGTTGCGTCATATGCTTTTGTTGGTTTCTGCGGATATTTAAGCTTCGGAGAAGATGTGAGAGGCAGCTTAACATTAAATCTACCTAAGGATGAAATGTGAGTATAATTTTTGTCTTCACGCTTTATCTCGCACATGGTAGGGTAGGCAGAGGGAACTGCAGGAACCACAGGAACCTAGTGTTAAGACACTCCGTTGCTTAGTCCCTGCTTTCCCTTTTTCGAGGCACTGCGTGTTGAGTGGCGAAACTCAACGCCGCGCTTTGCCTAGTTTCTAGAGTGAAGAAAATAAGAATGGAAATAGAAAAATCGATCATCACCGAGCGGGGATCGAACCCACAAACCGTCGCCTCTGCGCCACGACGATCCTGTCAGTCATCACTCATCAGTATAAATTTTCTAATATGTGTTATCAACTTTATTTTATTTTTATAACAAAGTCATCATTTTAAAAAGGCTTTACTATATGGCTTAAAAGAGATATTGTAAGAACGATTCAATGATTTTTATACAAATATCACCATTGTAACGACTGTTTTTTTTTTTTTTTTTTTAGCTTCACGCTTTATCCCGCACAAGGCAGGGTAGGCAGAGGGAACTGCAGGGACCGTGGGAACCTAGTGTGTTAAGATACTCCGTTGCTTAGCCCCTGCTTTCTTCGTCCCCACTTTCCGCCGTTTTCGAGGCATTGCGTGTTGAGTGGCGGAACTCAACGCCGCGCTTTGCCTAGTTTGCCAGAGCGAAGAAAATGGAAATAGAAAAATCCATATTCCCCGACTGGGAATCGAACCCAGTAACCGTCGCGTTACAGGCAGACGTTGCGCCGCTGCGCCACGACTGTTTGTTTTTTGTATTCAATCTTTTTTAAACTTGCGTGTAGAATCAATTTATACTCAACGTTAATGGCCAACCAAACACTGAGCGTTAATAGGATAATTTATTTAATGGTCGATTAATTTTAACGTATGCTCTCATTGTGTGCAGAGTGCAGTATAAACTTGCTTTATATAACATGTAAATATAACTTTAAAATTAAATTAATTTTATTAGAACTTTATTCATTAATAAAAAATAATATACTTTCATATCTTATACGTAACTGTACTTTTTCTTCACAAGTTTTCAGACCTCTTTGGCTTATAATGCGAATGAATTTTATTACTAAATAATAATGTATACTTTATATAGGTATTAATGAAATATAAAAAAGTAAAAATCTTTATTTATAAATATTCTTAAATAAACACTTATTCACAAAAACAATAACTTCACACTATTTACTGCATAAATAACTCACTTTCCGCACAATGTCGAAACTAAACGCCGTGTTTCGTCTTTTTACCAGAGTATGAAGGTCATGAAATTAATTCTCCGATACTGGGAATCGAACCTACAAACGTCGTTTACAGGCAGATGGCCTTTGTTATTTTTGAAAGCTTATATTAACAAATTAACAAGTTCAATGAACTTTGTTTGCTAATAATTAATTCATTTTAATTATCTTAACAAAAAATTTAATTGTTTTTTTATTTTTCAGATTAGCCCAAACAGCAAAAATACTAGTTGCCTGCGTAATGGTACTCTCATATGCCTTAATATTCTATGTACCAGTTGACGTTGTATGGAGGAGGATACAGGATCGAATCCCCGCGAGGAATCATAGATGGGGTATCGCTGGGCTTAGGCTATTTGGCACACTTTTTACAGGTACGTAATATTTTGTAGATTAAAACATTTTTTTTAATACATAATTGTCTAATAGAATCAGGTTTTACTTTACGCAAGTCCATTCTAATTAAGAAGGGAATTTATATATAGCTACTTCCGCTTTGCAGTAGTAGTTATGCAATTGTGCTCGGTGTTTTGCACTTGGTAGTCTAACAACTCCTGAGGATGCCTCGTTGAGGGGTGAAACACGTGTTGAGAGTTTAGTAACGGTGGTAGTTTTGTTTCGCATTTCTTACTGCATGCGCATTTATCAGCGGGCGGGCGGGCGGTGCACTTAATTGCATAACTACTACTGCATAGCGGAAGTAGCTATATATAAATAACTTTCTTAATTAATACATAACTAGTAGATCAGATTTTGATGATATGCTATCATCAAGCACCTCGGTTAGACGTCTTATATAGTATTCAAAATTGTAGATAGTAATTATTTTGTTGATTTATATTGTTTTAACAGACCGTATTCTTTTATTTATAAATACTCGATCATTTCATATATTGTTTGTGGAAGAATTTTAATTGAGCAAATTTATAGAGGAAACTTTTTGGCCTAGAATTTTGCTTTTGGTACCGTTTTAATATCTCGAAAATTCGAGTTGGCGAAAAATATAGCCGTTAATTGACCTTGAACAGTTCAATTAACAATTAATTAAAAAAATCTACACGTTAACTAATTGGATTTGCTTGAAAAATATTTACATACGCTTTTTTATCGTTTTCCAGTTGGTCTCGCCTGCGCTGTACCAAGGCTAGAACTCTTCATGGAGCTGGTAGGGGCTGTATGTCTGTCCATCATGGGGTTAGCTATACCAGCTATCGTAGAAACTGTGTGGCGATGGGGCAAAGATTTGGGGCCTTGCTATTGGATTGTATGGAAAAACTGCATTATAGTATTCTTTTCCATGGTGGCTTTGGTCTCAGGAGTGACATTTTCAATAAAATCGATAGTCGACAATGTGTGATATTAAAATGTAAATAGTTTAGTTTAAGTATATAAAAATATAGATTTTAAATTATGTTATGTTTAGTTTTTATTTCAATTTTTCAACGTTTTGCTGGTAAAGTACCTATATACGGTATATTTGACATACATAAAGGACCGTCATGGCGCAGAGGCGAAAGTGTCTGCCTGCTTGAGGGTTCGATTTCCTCACGGAGAAGATGGGGTTTTCTATTTCACTCAACACGCAATGCCGGGATTGGACGGAGAAAGCAGGGACTAAGCAACGGAGTGTCTTAACACTAGGTTCCATGGTCCCTGCAGTTCCCTCTGCCTACCCTGCTATGTGCGAGATGAAGCGTGAAGGTATAATTTTTATTGCATATTTGTTGTCACTTCACTTAACACGCAATGTCTTGAAAGTCAGTAAGCGGAGAACAAAATATCTTAACATAAGATTAATTTTGTCTACTCTGCTTTTAGCATATCCCGCATTTGCAGGATAATGCGCAAAATTTCGTAAATAGTACATATGTACTCTAGTACATATGTACTATTTGTTGAACAATTATTACACAGTTAATAAATATCTAAAATCAATACTAAAATTAAAAAAAAAAAAAAAAAACAAAACAATTAAAAAAACTGATGATGTTTTTTTAATTGTTTTGTTTTTTTTTTTTAATTTAAAAGCACAAAAACGAAATACTTTGTCAAATATATATTCATAACGTATTTTTGTTAAAATAATATTTCTGGAAATCATCAGAACCCAACAGATATAGAATATTAATATTATTATAATATTGATTTCCATCTATTTTGGTACATATCTTATAAAATACTGTCGGAATTCGGAAAAAAGGAAATGTCGCCATATCAAAAGTTTAATGACAGCAGTTACATAGAACTTGTCTTGTTCAATAATAATCTACACACTAAACGTTCTATATTATATTATTATAGATGTTATGACTGAATAATGCATAATACATATACATAGTAATTGGTATTTTTGCTTGTAACAAAATATTTTCTGTATATGATGATTTTCACAATTTTCTCAAGAAGTTTCCATATTTTTAAAGTAATTTCATTATTTGAATTTGTTAAACTAACTGCGGTGATGGGCAACAAATTACTTACCAGACAGAATATTACAAGATAAAATACGCTGTATTATACATGTAATGTGTAAATCTGATCGATACAATCGTTTGATTGTATTTATCTGTCTAACATAAGAACTATATCGATATAAAGTTCTAATTAACTTTTAACTAATTATTAGCGTTATTGTACTATAATATAAACGGAACATTTTTATTTTAACTTCACGCTTAATCCCGCATATTGCAGGATAGACCGAAGGAACAACAGGAACCGTGGAATCCAATACATTCCGTTCCCTGCTTTCCGCATTTTTCGAGGCATGACATGTTGAGGCGGTGGTGGAGCGAAGAAAATTGAAGTGAAAAAATATTTGTTCCAAATGGGAATCGAATCCACAAATGGTCACGGTTACACGTAGATGCTACGTCTCTGCGCCACAACAATCTTCCTACATAGTACATTTTTACATTAATCAGAAAACTGATATAATAAACATAAAAATTTTGTTTAAATATAGCATATTTAATTATTAATAATAAACATTTATTTACCAAGGAGGCCTCGGTTGGCTCACAATAACGTACCGAGAAGCAATGTAATAAGAGGTTAAGAACAGTGGACAAAATGAAGGAGGTAGAGTTAGGTGTAGGTATCGTATTGTAGCGTTTGGCGCTCTGTCGTTTCCCACTTCACACGAATAAAATGTGAGACAAAATACAGTAGTACGTTTTTTGCTGGGCTTAGCTTTCAGGCAAAAGCTTTTGAAATATGACTTCACATATTTCTACTCCCCTACTACTCTTAAGCCTTAAGTTCTTTTGAATAATTTTACAGTAACATACAGTTTAAGAAATGATGCGATTACTAAATCAGATTTCAGTTATTTTTTATAGTTTATAAATTCAAAATAAAAATGAAACAAAGATAGATCTATGTACGTATAATAAGTATTTAGCCTATAATTTTTCTCACACAATTAAATAATGGCACAAATATGTTAACAAAAATCGCTTTGTCATGTTTAAGAGTTATCAAGTCTAAGAAGTACTCACGCTTGAAAAAACATCCTGTTTAACCTATAGTTAAATGATTTTGAAAATGATTTTGATTTTTAGTTATTTAAATACCGTTCAAATGCCACTGTAGATGTAATATGATTTAAGTGCGTTATATCATGAAGACAAAAGATATTTTTATTAGAGTGCAAAATAAATATTAAATATTTAAGTTTAATTGATAAAGGAAACAAATTTTACTTCTCCATTGTTAGCAGAGTACGAAAACAAAACATTGTGTTAAAACACTTTCTAAAGGCGAAAAAGCAGGACGGGACGGAGAAAGCAGGGACTAAGCAATGGAGTGTCTTACACTTACACTAGGTTCATATAGTTCCTGCAATTCCCTCAACCTACCCTACAATATGCGAGATAAAGCGATTACTTCGAACGGCAGAACATTCTGCCTAGTTCTATGTGTTTTCATATATAACTAGTTCACGACACGAGGCCCTCTAACATAATATGTACGAAAATAAAGTTAAAAAATATGCCTTTACAAGACGACGTTCTAAAATATATATTAATAAATTAAAAATGTGTGTTGATATAAATTAAAATATAAATTTAATGTTTATTTTAACTAGAAGTTCCAAGAATGCAAAAGAAAAATTTGAAAATTATAGGATTTGATTCTCTCTTAGAGAATTACTTTTTATTTCTCCGCGTAAGTGACACAAGTCTCTCTCCGCTTACCGTAGTATGATTATGAGATTCTAAAGACAATGAAGTCTTGTTGTGATTAAATATAAGTATCTTGATATTTTTAAGTAAATTTGTCAAAATTTCTGTCTGTTTTTTTTAATTTAATAAGAAACAACTTATTAAATGTAAAAAATGTCATCTATGCTTAAAGAAAACGTGCATGAACTTAATGGTCAGAGCGCTTCGACAGATTTCAGGGAGTGCAGGTTCAAATCCCGCTGCGTTAAAATTTTTATACGGTTTTGTCAAATATTTTTTCTACCCTTAGTATGAATTAACACTTTAAAATTTATAAAATATGTAAAATATCGTCTACATTTCCTTTTATTTCTTCGTATAACTAGATATCTAAACACAATTCACTGAAAGTCAACGAATTATTTTAATAATATTCTCAAACTCAACGAATTATTAATATAATTGATTTATTCAATTATTTTATAATACAAATGATAATAAATAAATAGTTATAAATGATATAAATGAAAAACCTTTTAATAATATTCCTTAGTAACCATTTTAAAACTGAAAAAAAAACGTGTCAAAAATGTGATTGAACTCGTAACAAAAAGATTATCTTCCGTAAGAAGGTTGAAGATTATATTATATAAAATTAACAAAATTTCATTTAAAATAGATTTTACTAAGTCATTGGATTTTGTATACATTTTGAGTATTTAGATATGGTAACGATAGAGTTATAAAAAATATTATTAGTTGTAAAGGTTTAATATTTATTCAATGTCAAGAAATATATATTAATACTTAAATATATTAATAAAAATTATAAAGTAGAAGTACTTTACAATTATTCTATACTTTGTCTTAAAATAAAATTAAACAATTTTCTTTTTTTTTTTTTTTAGCTTCATGCTTTATCCCGCACATGGCAGGGTAGGCAGAAGGAACTGCAGGAACCATATGAAAATAATGTTAAGACACTCCGTTACTTAGTCACTGCTTACTCCGTCCCCACTTTCCGCCGTTTTCGAGGCATTGCGTGTTGAGTGGCGGAACTCAACGCCGCGCAACTAAGGCAAAGTTGCCAGAGCGAAGAAAATGGAAATAGAAAAATTCATCTTCCCCGACTGGGGATCGAACCCAGAAACCGTCGCGTTAGCCGCGTTACAGGCAGATGTTGCGCCTCTGCGCCACGACGGTCCTCATTGAACTATTGGTTTGTGGTTTCAAAATAAAACACGCTACTGAAATACAAAAATACATTTTAACTCATCTGTGGAGCCACTGTCCCAATCTCCATACAACTCTGGTTACCAGTTATATATATATATATATATATATATATATATATATATATATATATATATATATATATATATATATATATATATATATATATATATATATATATATATATATATATATATATATATATATATATATATATATATATATATATATATGATAGTTGCCAGAAATTATATTAACGATTATAGGCTTCATAAAACTTGTACTATTTACTTTAATTCATATGACAAGCATTATGTTATTTCTTCAAATAATACAAACATCAATTTCAAAGACTTAGCTTATTAAATAACTTTATTTTAAATATTTAAATCTATTACAATCCTGTATTTTCACTAATAAAATCACGAATGGTTGGTGCCGCTATATCTGCAAAGACACTAGGCGAGAGGGCCTGTCCGCAACCCCTGCCGAAGGAAACTATGCCGACTGCCATCCCGTCTTGTATGGCTGCTCCTCCAGAATCACCCTAGTTATAAATATATATATATATATATATATATATATATATATATATATATATATATATATATATATATATATATATATATATATATATATATATATATATATATATATATATATATATATATATATATAACATAATATATTATAATATATAGTATACATATATATACTTTACGATATAATCGGTCTACTTCGAAAATTTCACACACACAGCGCGTCATATAACACTTTTTGTTCTATAGTAATTAATACAAAAAAATTAAAAAACCCCAATAACAACACGAACAGGATCTTGATGTTCAAATTACACTACTAAGTAAATAAATATAAATGTTAGATAAAAAATTATAAAACTTCGTCTACGAGATGCTCAAATTTAAGTTCATAATTTATTAGTATTTGTGTGTATGTATATGTAACACAAATATGTGGAGCAGAGACGCAGCGTCTGTAAACATGCTAGTCTGTGGGTTCGATTTCCATTTAGGGAGGATGGACTATTTCTTCCATTTCCATTTTCTTCTGCTCTGGCAACTAGGCACAAGCGGCGTATTGTTCAACAACTCAACACGCAAAGCCTTGAATGGCAATAACAGTACCATAATTATGCACAAAATCGCCTACTAAAGGGCTGAACTGAAGTAAATTGTAATGTCACAATTCAATAACAAGAAAGACAGTACAAAACAGTACCTACGTATAAATGGCACCGCCCCGATTGAAATAAATTAAGCTATACCTGGCAAGTACTCTTTCCTCCCAAGAAGAAGTTACCTCCACACCACATGTTCCTCGTCAACACTGTAGGATATACTAGGAAACATCTAAAGAAATGAACTACAGGCAACTCCACGTGCATCAGACGATCGGGGATCGAAGAAGCTCCTTGCTAAAAATTTAAAGCAAATTATTAATATTATAACTAAACCTTATATTATTTTACTATAGAAGGTTATGACTATGTTATATATAGACAAGCACATACGCATATACCGAAATTAAGAGGAAGTTAACAAACAAAGTGCCTTGTATATATATATATATATATATATATATATATATATATATATATATATATATATATATATATATATATATATATATATATATATATATATATATATATATATATATATATATATATATATATATATATATATATATATATATATATATATATATATATATATATATATATATATATAAATATATATAATATATATATATATATATATATATATATATATATATATATATATATATATATATATATATATATATATATATATATATATATATATATATATATATATATATATATATATATATATATATATATATATATATATATATATATATATATATATATATATATATATATATATATATATTTAAAAACATATATATTAAATTCAACAAAGATTGTATGAAAATTTTTGATTGTGTATAAAGATATAACTAAGTATCATTAAAACACTCAGTCTTAAAATATGTTACCAAGAAGTTACTACAATATATCAAAAAGCAGCGCCAAGTAGACGTAAAATTACAATTTTCTCACTAACGCACATGTTCAAAGTAAAATATATCTTGGAATTTCAGACCAAATTTCTTATCCTACAAATGAATTGCCCTCTGAAAGCATTACGTTAGATTATTATCGTTACTAAATGTAGCTTACTCGTACAAAGTTTTAAGAGTACATCTGTATAATTTAAAAAAGCTTTTACTAAAATACATTTATTAAAGTATATTGTAAGTATAATGGTTTTCTACATAATAAGAAAATAGTATTTTGTCTTATACTATTCTTATTTGTGCTTTCTAAGCTTTATTAGATAAAAGCTTCAAAAAAAGCTCTTTGTTAGTCAAATTCATTGATCAGACAGAACATTATTTCACTCGCAAAACTATGCGTTTATTGAACAAATTTTTATGTCGAATTAGATTAGCTCAGTTTTTTTCAGCCTCTCTTTCCGGCCAGTAACTTTTTCCCTTTATATATTTTTTATCTTTTTTCTAATTGTAACAATTTAATAGATTTCAATAAATGTTTTTTTGTTTAAGTGTAGCCATCGCCCAATAATTTCTGTGAAAAATCTGCATATGCTATAATTATATAACATTAATCTCTCTCTTAATAGTAAAAAATAGGTATACACATAGGTGTATACCTATTTTTTACTATTAAGAGAGTTATAAAACTGAATAATCTATTTAAAAAATCTTATTCTTGTGAGATTACTGGTTCAAAATCTCCTTATGTGGAACTTATTTTTTGGTCCAACCCTAGGTAGATTTACCATTCACCCATGATCAAAGCTACCCTGGGTAGTGGGTACTATTAACAATTTTATTAAAATAAAAAGTAAGCATTTAACAAATTTTACACCTTACTTTTTCACCTTACCTTAGTCCTACCCCATCCGCTAACCATTATTTCTCCGCTTAAGGGCCTGTTTCTTGGCGGCAAATTTATAGGCTGCATAGTGTCACTAAACTCTATGGGTTCAGCTGTCCTCATATACGCCACATCCTTGTCAAAAGGAGGGTTGTCATATTCAGGGTGTGGCTTTACTTCAGCTATAGGTATGATTGTACCGTTTTTGCGGAAAGAACTGCCTGCTCGTAGAACTACCGTTGATGGATCGACACTGAGAAGTTAGAGAAGTTAGTAAGAGATGGTGAAATTAATTAAGTATATTGCATTTTTTTTAATATGGTACCATTACAATTATTTTTAAAGAAATTTAAAAGAAATGTAACTCATTGAACGCTTTCCTAAGCATACTTCTTTCTTTTATTTATTTGAGTACAGTGTATACTTGAAAAAAAATATTAATTTATACCTATTTTATAATTCAGCGATCTATATGCTTATATTAGTAGCATTATTCACTAGTATTTTATACAAAAATCTTAATAATAATGAAGACCATCGTGACGTGGAGACGTAACGTGTATTTGTGAACGCAACGGTTTGTGGGTTCGATTTCCACTCGGGGAAGATGGATTTTTCTATTTTCATTTTCTTCAGGTCTAGAAACGAGACAGCTCGGCGTTGAGTTCCGCCACTCAACACGCAATGCCTTGTAAAAAGCCGGAAAATATTGACGAAGAAAGGGATTAAGGAACGGAGTGGGTGGCTCGGTTCCTACAGTTCCTTCAGTTCACTCTGTCTACCCTGCCAAGTGCGCGATAAAGCGTGAAGACAAAAAAAGTATTTAATAATATATACATTTAATCTGTAAATCAGAGAAAGATATCACTTCATTTAATAACTCTATATTAAAGAATATTTTGTTAATTACTCTAATTAAATAAATAAAGACAAAACGTGATTTTACCGAATGACAAATAAAGTATCTTAATAAATAGGTATTGTGGCACAGATTGTATTCAATATTCCCAAGACAAGGTGTTTTAATACTTAAAGAAAACATACAAATTTGAACGCAGCGGGAATCTTGCGCGGTTCACGAGAGAGCGCGGGTTCGAGTCCCGCTGCGTTCATTTTTTTTATATTTTTCTTTAAGTATTTTTTCTATTATCAGTGTGGAGTAATACTTTAAAAAAATCATAAAAATACAAGGTGTTTTGTCGGAATTCAATGTAATATAAACATAATTTCGTTTATATGAATATATAAGTAGGGCGTCAATTTTAATCAAATTAAAATGAAATTGGAATTTTGTAATAATCATTATATGACTACGTACAAATGATTCTAATTTACTAGAACTTATTTAATTAAAGGCTTTGCTAATATTTCACAAAAAATCAAGCGAGAGATTTCATTTTACGTTGTTAACTCAAGCGCACAAAACATCGACAGTCATTTTATTACACATATTTTTTACTTATTTTATTTTTTATGTCATTACGCTTTATCCCGCATATGGTAAGAACTGTAGGAACTATAGGAAACCTACTGTTAAAACACTCCGTTGCTTAGACTCTGCTTTCTCCGTCCCTGCTTTTTTTCTTTCCTCTCCAACTGACTGACTGTCGTATAGCAGAGGCGGAGAAAACTTATGTAAAGACATTTCGTTCTCCACTTCTCTGCCGTTTTATCATAGTAACAGCATGTTTATCTTGCCAGAGCTAAACGTGATTAATTCTCACAAACAGGAATCGAACCCAATTATATTATTAACAGACGCATGACTTCTGTTGAATGAATTTTTTGTTCTGAAAATATTATTCTTATATACAGAGTAAAACATATTTGTGACTTAACATCACAAATACGTTATTATTGAAATCATTTTGTAAAAATTATAAGTAGAAGTATCAGTTGCTACACTATTTTTGATCATATATTTCTTTTATGATCAACAATAAAGATATATGGGATTGAATTACCATTATTACGTACTAATTATAGCACGTAAATAAATCAAATGATATGCCTATATTTTTCTTATAAAAAATGGCCTTATAACATCACTATGTTACAACGAAGAATTATTAATATAATATAATTACAAATTGTATATCACGTGAAATAACTGCAAAACGCTTGCCTTTAAAAGATCAAAAAGGTAGGTACTTACTCTTGAGCACAATGTGCCGCTGTTAAAATATAATTTTCGCTGACAATAAAACCTCCGCAAAAATATGAATTGTTAACTATAAACGATACTTGGTAAGGATGCTCTTCTATGTTCGCTTCTTCTCCACCGACTATACGATCATCGACTTCTACTGTATCTAGTTCATTTTCTTCTTCATTTACTGGAACCCTTTCTGATAATATAATTTCTGAAAAATAAAAAAATAAAAAAAATTATATATATATACATATGATGTAACGAATGTCATTTTTTTAATGTTCGCGAATGCGAATGCGAATACTCCGTCATGCTTTTAAATTTGACATAACTGGTTTTGAGTTTTTTTAACCGATTTTTATATTATTTTTGTTGAACATGTTATATTGTGAAATATTATACATATTTTATCAATAAGATGTATTTCATAATCCGTTACATCACAGTAAAGTCGGAATTGATTATCTATTTATACAACTGAGGGATATATGTATATATATATATATAAATATATATATATATATATATATATATATATATATATATATATATATATATATATATATATATATATATATATATATATATATATATATATATATATATATATATATATATATATATATATATATATATATATATATATATATATATATATATATATATATATAATATATATATATATATATATATATATATATATATATATATATATATATATATATATATATATATATATATATATATATATATATATATATATATATATATATATATATATATATATATATATATACCAACCCGGGAAAGTAGGTGAAAGAGAGACAGATAAAATGCAATAAAAGTTTAATACATATATATACATACACACATACATATATATATATACTTAAAAAAATATAATATAAACGAAACATAGTTAAATTAAGACTTCAGATATATTTAGGTTCATTAAGTAAGTGTGTTTTCAATAATGACTTAAATGAAACAATTGAATGGCATTGAGAAGTTTATTCCAAAGCTGTGGAGGAGGTACGGAGGACTTTTGAAGGAATTTGGTATTGCTCTTAGCAATGTCTAGCATTGGTAAAACACCAGACCTCCTCGAGCATGAAGGAGAGTGAAGGATCTTAAAACTGGAACGGACGTGAACGGGAACGGGAACGGGAGGGAAATTTTGGTAGATGATTATCTTAAACAAAAATTATTACACGTTAGTAATTTCATCATTATACTTTATAAAACAAATTAAATGACACATCAAATTATTTACATATATTATTATTTTACTTAACAACAAACATACAACCACAGTTTTTGTCAGACAACTAGTGCCACAAAGCCAGCGAAAAACAATAGCTGTTGTTGTACATTAATTACAATGTTCTTATAACCTTAAGTTTTCCCACGTGAAATTTGACATTATTAAATTATTTAATAATAGCTTTACTATGTATCCCACATGTAAGTAGGGCAGAGTGATACAAATGTCAAAATTCTCCGTTCTCTGACAGAGCGGAGAAATTAAAAAGGTAATACACAAGACACTCCTTTCGACTAAGCTTATTCTATGTAGCGATATTTATAGCCACGCCTTGTCATTTTACCCGAGCGAAAAAAATAAGTAATAAAAATTAAAAAAAAAAGCAAACAAGAAAGAAAGTATTTATTTATATATTTCATTAAAAAAGCAAAAAAATACTTAATAATTTCCACTTCAACAAGAACCTAATGCCCACTCAAAAAGCAATTTGTTGAGAATAACAAGTTTTCCTTATAATATATATATATAAAACATCAATGGATATTTAATAGCATTTACATTTAGCTTAGTTAGTTGTAAAAAGAAAAAAAATATACAGTTTTTTGGACTTAAATAAACATTTATTTATCAAGCACGATATATATATATATATATATATATATATATATATATATATATATATATATATATATATATATATATATATATATATATATATATATATATATATATATATATATATATATATATATATATATATATATATATATATGTATATATATATATATATATATATATATATATATATATATATATATATATATATATATATATATATATATATATATACATATATATATATATATATATATATATATATATATATATATATATATATATATATATATATATATATATATATATATGTATATATATATATATATATATATATATATATATATATATATATATATATATATATATATATATATATATATATATATATATATATATATATATATATATATATATATATATATATATATATATATATATATATATATATATATTTCAATTCTTCAATTCTTTAGATAATACTGCGAAATTCTCGTAAGCAATTTTGATTCGTACATTTCCGATATTTATTTATTATTTGTTGATGGAAATGGTCTTGACAGCACTCCCACAGGAAGGGGTAAGTAAAACGCCCTACATGAAATGTGAGCACAAATGGCCACTTGAGAGGTTTACTTCCGTTACCATGAGAACAATGTTTTTTTATGATAATTTTGATACAATTTGTTTATTATATAGAAGAATTCTAGTTTTAAAAATACATAAATATATGTAATTGATATAATTTTAATTTAATAAATAAATAATTTAATATAATATAGTAATGCTATGCTGTCTGCATAATCAATATATTGCTTTAATAAAATTCATTAGAAAAAATCTGGACGAAAATATATAATAATAAAAAGAATTAAAACATTTGTACTCGTGTAACTTACATTGCTTTAAATAAAATTGTAACGTGAACGCCGCAATAAATAAGATAAGAACATCTAGTTTATAAATTATTTAGTTACAACAATAGTCTAGCCTAGTTTTCTATTAATTTAATATGTTGCTTGAGAATAAAAGATTTTTATTTATTTTTTTTTAATTTCATTTGAAACCTAGAAAGATAATATTAAATCTGCATATAAACAGAGAGAGAGAGAGAGAGAGAGAGAGAGAGAGATTCTATTTATTTAAATACTCTACAGTTAAGTCGGAAAAGTTCATGGCTAAATTTTGTGAGGTCATTACTGTGATCTATGTTTGTAGAATACCGCCCAAACTACGAGATGCTGACATACAAAAGTATGATCCGACCACTTTTATACGGCCGTGAATGCTAGCTAAATACTATCTTGACATACTCAGTTTTACATATAAAAAATTAAGATGATTACGATTGATGTATTTTGTAACATGGTTTGGTGTATACGTAACACATTGATTTAGGTAATGAGGTCTATGAAGTTCCGGATTAGGTCCAAACGCGTCGCCTGAAACGATATGGCAAATATTTTTTATGAATTTTAAAATGTTCATCGACACTGAGAATAGAAAAAAGCACTTAAAGAAAATATATAAAAATGATTTGAAGCTGCGTCCTGCGTTGCACGTTTCGCAAGAGGGCTCTAGTTGAAATCCTTCTGCGTTCAAATTTTTACATGTGTCTTTAAGTATGGTATGTTAAGGTTATTTACGTCCACGTCAGACAAATATGCCTTGTGAGTAGAGTTAGAGCAACGCGACGCCCAAAAAGCAATAGTTAGTCATAATGAAGAGCGTGAGAGCCAATTACTACTGAAAGCCACTGAAAACCCTCGAGACATACGGAAAATAGAATATGGAAACTGTAGCAAGATAATCCTGGGTAGAAAAAGAATATAAATGAGTTGTTGTATATGTATAATATTTCTCGTCACACTGTCATTCAATCACGGACCACTAAAATAATATATTTACATAGAATCGGTCACTCAAGAAAAGTGAAGTACGTGGTTAACTATTGATCTTTATGTTTTTAACTTATTATATATATATATATATATATATATATATATATATATATATATATATATATATATATATATATATATATATATATATATATATATATATATATATATATATATATATATATATATATATATATATATATATATACAGATATATGTTGACCTGTGCCACCACTAGCAGCTTAGCCCACTGTGGTAGCATTACAACTTATGTATTATGTATTCTCTTCATTTCTCTTGAATCACACTGCAATAAAATCCATTGCGTACGTTAAAAAATATAAGTGTATATCGCAAGGAAGTGATTTTATTTTATTTTATTTTATTTTATTATGTAGTTTTTTTGTTATTAATATATAATATTGTATATAATATGTAGTTTTTATTTCAATATAATGATTTTAATAATTTCATTTGTTTTTTTTTTTATTTTTCGTTATCCTTCCTGTTTTTTTTTCAGTCATTGCTAAGTGGTGAAATTCAACGCCGCGCTTGCCTAGTTGCCAAGGTGAAGAAGTGAAAATAAAAATTCATCTTTCTCGAGTGTATATATATATATATATATATATATATATATATATATATATATATATATAATATATATATATATATATATATATATATATATATATATATATATATATATATATATATATATATATATATATATATATATATATATATATATATATATATATATATATATATATATATATATATATATATATATATATATATATATATATATATATATATATATATATATATATATAAATATATATATATATATATATAAATATATATATATATATATATATATATATATATATATATATATATATATATATATATATATATATATATATATATATATATATATATATATATATATATATATATATATATATATATATATATATATATATATATATATATATATATATATATATATATATATATATATATATATATATATATATATATATATATATATATATATATATATATATATATATATATATATATATATATATATATATATATATATATATATATATACAGATATATGTTGACCTGTGCCACCACTAGCAGCTTAGCCCACTTTGGTAGCATTACAACTTATGTATTATGTATTCTCTTCATTTCTCTTGAATCACACTGCAATAAAATCCATTGCGTACGTTAAAAAATATAAGTATATATCGCAAGGAAGTGATTTTATTTTATTTTATTTTATTTTATTTTATTTTATTTTATTTTATTTTATTTTATTTTATTATGTAGTTTTTATGTTATTAATATATAATATTGTATATAATATGTAGTTTTTATTTCAATATAATGATTTTAATAATTTTATTTGTTTTTTTTTTTTATTTTTCGTTATCCTTCCTGTTTTTTTTTTCAGGCATTGCTAAGTAGTGAAATTCAACGCCGCGCTTGCCTAGCTGCCAAGGTGAAGAAGTGAAAATAAAAATTCATCTTTCTCGAGTGGGAATCGAACCCACAGGCAGTCACGTTTACACAAAGACGCTGCGCCTCTACACCACGTCCATCTAGTTAATAATAATACGTATAATTCATAGTACAATGCCTTCAAAAAAGGGGGGTAGGGGAGAATCTTATTATCGTTATTATACTAATAATTCCTACTTACGTATGAGACAAATACGTTACATTATAAAAACTTTTGACATCTTATTTAAAGTCATATCCAATTTTTTACATAGCTATGATCTATTATCCTGCTCAACTTATTTATATTCCACACGCGACCAAACGAAAGTTGTCACTGTCATTACTCATCGTCTGATCGAAACAATACTTATTTAAGTTAAACCATTTATAAAGTGTGATACGGTTTGGCTAACAAAATTGCAATTTTGAAAGGCCATTTTCTGTACACAACAATATTTATGTAACAGAGTTAAAGCGTCAACACGTAACTGGTTCAATTCCCATATGCTAACGAAACAAATGTCAAAATACTTTTGACATTAAGTTCTCTGCATTCAGAAAATAGGTAGGAAATATTATATTCTTTTTTTTATTATTATTTTTTTACTTTACGCTTTATCCCGCACATGGCAGGGTAGGCAGAGAGAACTGCAGGGACCATACGAAGCCGTTCCCGCTTTCCGCCTTTTGAGGCATTGCGTGTTGAGTGGCGGAACTCAAAGCCGCGCTTTGCCTTTGCCGCGAAGAAAATGGAAATAGAAAAAATCCATCTTCCTCGAGGGGGAATCGAACCCAAAAACCGTCGCGTTTACAGGCAGACGCTTGCGTCACAACGGTCCAAAATACTCTTAGCGACAGAATTTAAGAATGTACTTAACCCAATCGTAAGTATAAGTAGTAAAGTTAAATGCAACTTACACTAAAATGCGCTTGTAACGTTGAGATAAAAGTTGTAACGACCCATTTGCCATTTTGTTCTAAACAAATAATCATTTCGCGCTCAAGATGAAACAGTCTACTGAAGTTTTTAAAGGAATAATTATTTGATAAAAGGAAAATTTCCAAGTAAAAAGCTAGCTAGCTATTTCCTTTAAGTTTTGGTTTTCTTTCGTGATAAAAAATTGAAAGTGCAGCGTTGAGGCAGCCTAGTATCTTAGATTTATCGTGTGGAAAACAGATTTATGTGAATAGAAAAAAGAGTGATTGGACACTAGGTACTCTTGTCGACACCAGCGACGAAACAAGTGGTGAAGTGTTCGAAACGTCGGGTTTTTATGATAATCCGCAAGTATAATAATGATGATATACAAGAATTGTAATTATGATCATATACAAGAATAATATCTTTAAATTGTTTCATTTTTAAAAGCTTTTGTTACTCATTAATAAAAATTTAAGTCATTTACAAAAATAAACAACAAAAATTTTTAGTTTTCCTTAATTTAACTCGTAATCATATTATTACAAGATAGGAGTTCAAATATATATATATATATATATATATATATATATATATATATATATATATATATATATATATATATATATATATATATATATATATATATATATATATATATATATATATATATATATATATATATATATATATATATATATATATATATATATATATATATATATATATATATATATATATATATATATATATATATATATATATATATATATATATATATATATATATATTTTTAAAAGCTTTTGTTACTCATTAATAAAAATTTAAGTCATTTACAAAAATAAACAACAAAAATTTTTAGTTTTCCTTAATTTAACTCGTAATCATATTATTACAAGATAGGAGTTCAAATATATATATATATATATATATATATATATATATATATATATATATATATATATATATATATATATATATATATATATATATATATATATATATATATATATATATATATATATATATATATATATATATATATATATATATATATATATATATATATATATATAAATTTACTATTAGCAAGTAATGATTACAAATACAAGTAATGATATATTATACTATATATACTATCCTCTTATATTTTACGTAAGCCACTTCGTACTTAAGTAATACCCAAAAATATATGGTAAAAAACCTTAAAAATATATAAAGCCTTACCTGTCACCACAATAGGTGCTAACACCAAACAAGCCAACGTAAGGGACCACATGACACTAGAAAGTAACTAACCTAATTGAGCTAGTGCGTACTGAACACTTAAGTACTATATAGGCGTCCGTAATTTACATAACAATGCGATACCCACATCACGTTGTGCTTATAAGTAGAAATTGACCTTAGAAGGTAATAATTATACTGTTTATTGTGAAACATATAAAAAATATAAAAAATAGTACTAAACTGAAAAAAAATAGAGAAATAAACGAATATAAATATATAAATATATATATATATATATATATATATATATATATATATATATATATATATATATATATATATATATATATATATATATATATATATATATATATATATATATATATATATATATATATATATATATATATATATATATATATATATATATATATATATATATTATATTTTTAATATAGGCTAAGTCTCCGTTCTCTCTGTTGTCAGTTCGTTCACATTTCATATTAAATTGCGTAACTCAACGCTGCTCTTACCAGAAGAATTAAATAAAATTAAATCAGTCAAGTAGGAAGTGACGCATTTACAGGTTTATACCAAGTATATATAGAAAAGACGAGAAAAAGAGAAGTCTTGTAACAATACTACTACTCACTATCAGTCCAGTTTTACACTATTTGGCAATAACTTTTACAGCTTCATTTTTTTCAGCTTCACGCTTTATCCCGCTTATAGCAGGGTTGGCATAGGGATGCATTGGAACCGTGGCAACCCAGTGTCAAGACACTACGTAAACGAAGAGTTGCCAGAGCGACGCAAAAATCCCCCTAATGAAAAATGAACCTATAAATTGTCGCGTTGACAGGCAGACGCTGCACCTCTGCGCCGTGACGGCCTTTTGTTCATGTTAATACACAAATTAATATGTATATTATCTATCAAAATATATCTGATCTGTAATTAATTATGCTGATCTAATTAGCAATTAGAAATCATTATCGTCAATTTCTCACAGTTCTTGGAATAAATTTTGTTTCAGATATAAATTCAACTCAAAAACTCACATCAATGAATATCCAAAACATTCAAATTATTATTATTTATTTTACTTTAAAAATAAAATTATCTTTGTACTCTCAATTATTTTAAATTCACTAGAAACAGCTTAAATGGTCGTACAAATATATATGTTATTTTTTGTCATAGTTTTATGAAAAGATTTTATTTGCTTACTTAACAAATTTATAGTTACATTATTTTTGCTATGATATCAAAATAATACTGTCAATATAGTTTGTAATCCCGCTAACAGCCTGTTGAGCAAATTATATATTAGCAGGTTTATAGCCAATTTCATCGCATATAAGGGTTACACATAGTAAATTAGATAATGCTGTCATTTCATAGTTTAAACAGGCTTTATCAGCTAGATTTATATACATATCTAAGACCTGCAAATCCAAAGCTTTTTGGATATCTGCCAGACAAGCTGCTTGCAATGTTAGGTGACGAAAAACTAGGACGCTGACATGTGGATTTACCCGCACATTAACATGTAAAAACATAATAAGCTCCCCAGGAATCTCCTATTGCAGTTACATTGAGTTAATTTCAAGCAAAAGGATGTCTTTCACTATAAGTAGACTAAACCAGCCCTAAATAAACTAAAGTAGTCAACATCAAAATATTTTTTCAATTTTAAGCAATAATTGCTTAAATTCGAGTCGACTTGTAAACAAATAAAGTCGATTTAGTATGATTAGTTTAAATCGGAAACAGAACGTTCGTACACTTTGCAGTAGTCCATGATCACAGATAGTCTCATAAATTAATAATTTACAAGCAGTTACTCTTAATAGTTTCCAAAAAATATAGTATGCGCGATTATTCGTTTAAATTATTTTATTCAAATGCATAAAAATCGATAAACATCTTTTAATATAGATTTTAATAATATAAGTATAAATCAATATAAACCTTTAAACAGAGGAAATTTAGTTCGTAGTGTTTTTTCAATGGACATAGACTCGCTCGTTCTGTGTAAATTCAAATAGAAGTAAAATGAATAATTAGTTAAATTGACCAAAACGTAATAGTGTAGCAAAACAATCGAATGTTATCTCACGAAATACTGTAATATTATTATATGAACATGGATGTGTATGTATAAGTGTATGTGCTTTATATGTATATAATGCAAGCCATTGTTTCACATACTATGAAGTAAAAATATGCACAAAATATCAGATTTGCTAAAAAAATTACATATATCAGATATATTTTATAGTTTATATCATGTGTTTTTTTATCTTTTCAAGTAATTTACAAGAGAAAAAACGCATGACCTATGAGAACTATAACCGTCGTGGGGCAGAGGCGCAACGTCTGCCTGTAACGCGACGGTTTCTGGGTTTGATTCCCACTCGGGGAAGATGGATTTTCCTATTTCCATTTTTTTCGCTCTGGCAACTAGGCCAAGCGCGGCGTTGAGTTCCGTCACTCAACACGCAATGCCTCGAAAAAGCGGGCAGAGAATGCAGGGACTAAACAACGGAGTGTCTTAACACTAGGTTCCCACAGTTACTGCAGTTCCCTCTGCCATATGCGGAATAAAGCGTGAAGCTAAAAAAAAATAAAAAAAAAGTAATTAACCAGGTAACAAGCAAAGACGAGAACTTAAAAATGAAGTGAACGGAGCGTACGTCGTATATTTATTATTTAGAATTTAGATAATTTTACAAATTGGTAATAAACTTAATGTACTATAAATAAAAACGACACTATTTCTTTGTACCAAAACTGTTTATGCTTTTCCTCAATTATAAATTTACACCTACAAACATTTTTTTTAATATTACATTGTATTTAACTATTTTAGTCTGGCCTGGATTGATAATCGATCGCATTAACTAGAAGCAAATTTGTGACATCCGATATCCATTGTATATTACAATATCTCTGTAGCCAGTAAAAGGTATATCGTAATATAGTCTAGATGGAAATTGTGCAAAAATGCTTAAAATAAACTTTATCAATATTTTAACATGGAGCGGTGGTAGGGAAGTGTGACATAGGTGTGACTGACTACATGTATTTTGACTATTGCCGTACAACATACAACGTGTCCAATTAGGGTTGTTGAGCAGAGAACTAAGTGTCTTGACACTAGACTCTATGTGTCTATCATTTTTAATACAAAGTTGTGTTCCGTTACCATAAATAAACAAAGAATGAAGAGAACCCTAATGCTAAGTCATTCAGTCCCTAGTCACGTAGCCATTTTTACTATTTTTCAAATAATTTAGGAGTGTATTGTGTAATTTGTGAACGCTTCTATCGAGTAGCACATTCGTATACTGATGCGACCTAATTATTTTTTTTTATGTTTTCACGCTTTATCCTGTACATGGCAGGTTTGGCAGAGCGAACTGCAGGAACTATAGGAACCCAGTGTTAAAAGACTCCGTAGACCGCCTGATAGAACTGACATAGATGCTCAGCGTCTATGTAAAAGCGATGGTTTGTGGGTTCAATTCCCACTCAGAGATACTGGATTTCATTTTCTTTTTCATTTTCTTACTCTTCCAACTACTCGTCGAGCGCGGTGTTAAGTTAAGTAAGGAAAAAGCGTGAAGCTAAGTTTACTTATTTAATTTAATATACAAAAACAATATTGTATACATAAACATAAAATAGAAGAACCCTAAATAAATTTAAGCGTAGATCTAAGATTAAAATCAAATAGTCTAAATGGCCTCAACATCACTACTACTACAGATAACAGTTACACGACACTCGCATTAGCATCTCAGCGTGATATTAGATTTCATGTAATGCGGGCAAGTTCATTTGTAATTTTAAAGGAAAAAATGTTATTTGACCTTATTTATTTATGATATTTTATACGACTGCCTTACTATATTGCAGAAATAATGAGGAAAAGGCAAGCGTCCAAGTACGATGATGAATGAAAAACCTTGTAATGCCAAGTATCGTTAATGCATATATGTGTATATATATGTATATATATATATATATATATATATATATATATATATATATATATATATATATATATATATATATATATATATATATATATATATATATATATATATATATATATATATATATATATATATATATATGACCGTCGTGGCGTAGAAGCCTAAGCGTCTGCCTAAAAACGCGACGGTTTGAGGGTTCCATTCCCACACGGGGAAGATGATTATTCTATTTCCATTTTCTTCGCTCTGGAAACTACGCAAAGCGCGGCGTTGAGTTCCGCCACTCAACACGTAATTCTTCGAAAAAAAGGCAGAAAGCGGGAACGGAGAAGGCAGGGACTAAGCAACGAAGTGTCTTAACACTAGGTTCATATACATATGACAGATAGTAGCGCTGATCTTTTTTCTAATTAATAAATATTAATTTGGATTATCACATTACAAATAGTTATAATATCCAGCTCAGAGCAAGGTAGGCAGATGGAATCGCAGGAACTGTGGGAAACCTAGCGTTAACACACTAGGTTCACCGCTTTCTGCCTTTTTTGCGTGACGAGTGGCGAAACTCAATACCGTGCCTAGTTGCCAGAGCGAAAGAAATGGAAATCAAAATATCATCCATTTTCCCCATATGGGAATCGAACCAACATACCGTTGTCGCAACACACGGTCGCATTTACAGGCAGTCGATGCAACTCTGCGTATCTAAACTTATATTAAAGAGCTGAAGAGGTTGTTCAAACATGCCACCAAGACTATTGAATATTTATACTATCGAGGTAATCTATTTATAGAGGAAGGCTTTAATCCAGTGATTCTCAGCCTGTTTTTCGTTGCGGCACATATTTAATGACTTCGAAATTTGGCGACGCAGAAAGAAATATCTGAAAATTAATTTTAAACCGAATCACATGCATTTAAGAAAAGAAATGGTGCATTAACTCTATTCAACACATTGTGAATCCCAACTATCACTAAAACAACTCGTTTTGTACGCGGAAGTGGCATCTGTGCGCTGACTTGAGTCATAATCCTATTGCTATGCACGTCGCTTAATCAAAATTTGGCATTAAGAAAAAACGCTTGGCAAAGTAAACAATAAAATATTTTTTTGTGGATTTAAATATATGTTCAATAATTATATTTATATTTTTCTTTTTATATAATAATAACATTATTGTGTATTTGCAAATTTTGGCAGCACACAGTAGTGCCGCGGCACAGTGGTTGAGAATCACTGCTTTAATCTATACTTACCTTGCATATTTAACTGTGATCAAAATTACTTCGAGTACTTAATTCAGTAAATAAGTTATTTCCATTTCTTAGATTGAATTCGGTAAAAGCTCTTTCTATATAAAAAGAAAATTTGACTTTTTTATATACAATTTACAGTTTCAAGTAATCTAATTACAAACGTCGATCGATAGTACTAGAAAAAATTAGCCGATTTTTATTTTAATACCAACATTAATTTCATAGAAACTATTTAAATGTTTATTCGTGTAATTTAGGCAGAAACGTGGGCGGATATTCAAGTCAAGTTAATAGAGGAATTAATTATCGAAATTAACCCTTAAATTTTTATAGCTTCCCGCTTTATGCCGTTGAAAACAGGGTAGTCAGAGGGAACTGCGGGATCTGTGGGAACTTAGCGTTAAGATAGTCTGTTGGTTTCCGCCTTTCAAGGTATTGCGTGATAAGTAACGGAACTCAACGCCGAACTTGTCTAACTGCAAGAGCGTAGGAAATGGAATTGAAATAATCCATTGTCCCAGAGTGAGAATTGAACCTGCAAACTTTTGCGTTTGAAGACTCACGCTTCAACTTTGCGCCAAGATAGACTTACTTTTTTTTTTTTTTTTTTTTAGCTTCACGCATGTGCGGGACATGGCAGGGTAGGCAGAGGGAACTGCAAGAACCATAAGAACCTAGTGTTAAGACACTCCGTTACTTAGTCCCTGCTTACTCCGTCCCCACTATAGACTTACTTAACATTTATAATATCAATAACATATTAAAAAAGAATCTTGAGCGGAATATGAAAATTATTACTAAGTTTACAATACGTCTAACTTATAATAAAAATATTTTTTGTATCAACTACATTTATTGAATAATTATACCCAAAGTACTTTGAGATAATTCTATGCAGAAAAATATAATTAACCATCTCTATGCGATGTTGTTGAAGTTAATTGCGCTTAAGACTTAAATGGCAATTAACGGCCATTTACATAGAAATTAATTTATTGACCTATAAACTATGACGCAAATGAAACGATTAAAATGTTATATGTATCTAGATATGTACGCACAATCTAATATGTTTGTGATTTTTAAAATGTTAATCCACACTGAGGATAGAAGAAAACACTTAAAGAAAACATATAAAAATTTGAACCCTGTGGAATTGGAACCTTCTGACCACAGAGTCATGCGTTCTTCACGCTGCGTCGAAATTATTATATGCGTTATACAATTTATTTCGTTGTATATAATTTTTAATATATTTTCTTGAATCATTTTTTCACACAATCTAATTTTATAATGAAAAATTGAGGAAGATCGGACTGTTTTCTTTTAAGATCTTTTGCACGATTTTATACTTTTATTCCGTCACTCCGTATAGTGCACTTGAAAAGTAATATAGCATACATTGCCGTCAACCTACGTATTGAGAAATTACATGTTAAGTGACAAAACTTAACGACCTTTTCCTTGTTATCAAACCTACCATCGTACTTGCAGTCAGATGAGAAAATTTAATAATAAATCATTAGAACAAAAAAGCTCATTTTTAGGCATTAAAAATTAACTGCTACAATAACAATATTTTCCCCTCATAGCAATCAAACCCACAAACTGTCGCGTTTACAGGCAGACGCTACACCTCTGCGCCACGACGGGTCAAGATAGGTAGGTCCTCGAGAGTCGAGTTCCGCTACTTAACTTAGTTAAAACGTATATAAAGAGCCCTTTAAAATTCAAATATGTTTAATGAACTTCAAATACTTGTTAAATCTAACTGGAAATAGAACTTTGTGTCCTGTTGTATATATATAAAAAAGTAAGCCAATAATAAATAAACACATAAGAAACACATTGTAACAAAAAAATATTGCGTTAAAACGTATGAGAAGACAATTTTGTTAAGAGCCAATTATCTCGATGAACCCAGTCGATATTTTTACGAAGAAAATCTCACAAACTCAAAATAGATCAGTTAATTAGCTTTCAAAATTTCGGCGAATTATATTGGTTGGATAAGGAAAGTTATTTGTATAGATACTTCGTACGTAAGGAAAGCTTTCATAAAATATTACTATAATTGTAATATTTCTAAACTAATATTTTTTGCAAGAAATTTTCATATAATAACTCAATCATTTCAATCAGAAAAACCAAACATGTTGGTTTAAAGAGAGAACATCACTTCCTCTCCAAATTAATTTTAATTAATCTCTAATTTTATTTTTATTTAATCTTTTATTTCAATTGTTTTACTTATAATCTCGCACAAGGCAGGGCGCATGTTGAGTGGCGGAACTCAACGCCGCGCTTTGCCTAGTTTACAGAGCGAAAAAATGGAAATAGAAAAATCCATCTTCCCCGACTGGGAATCGAACCCACAAATCGCCGCTTTTACAGACAGACGCTACATATCTAATATTTATTTTTAATATTTTATATATTTTCTTAATTAATTAGAACATTACATGTACTGGCAAAACTCAATTTGGAAATATTATTTATTAATTCTTTCAAGTAGAATTGAACGTACAATAATCTTTTACAGTCAAATGTTATCCTTCTTTTTACGTGATCTTCCTCCAGTATCTAGGTAACTGTGTCGTTGAAGGTCAACCGAGGTTCCCTTCCCTCTCTCACCACATTAAATACAAACAGTTGTATTTTATAAGCCTATTTAAAATAGTAAACGCCAATTACACTTATATGGATTAATGAAAATTGCTCCCTTTAGAGTATATCGATACAACAATACAATAAATTGACCAAATTTTTTAAATTGACTATAATTTTGTATAATAATAGTAGGCAATATTGTGGATAATACCATCTCTTGTGTATTACTTTATCTGATCGGTTTTTGATGACAGTCGTATCTACGTAAAGTCTATTAAATGGATGCTTTGCTAGAAGCGCTGTGTTATTGAAATTTAAAATTACTATCAAATTATGAATTTTAAATTAAACATTACGTAGTTTAGTAGGTTCGATTACTATTAATGGAAAAGTATTTGTTTCATTTTCCAGATCTAGTAGGAATAAGCGTTGAGTTCTACCACTCTATTAGTAAAAACCGGAGTGTCTTAACACTTCGTTCACATCGTAAAATATATCACTTCACTTCAATTGAAAAATATTAAAATAATTTACATTCCTGAAAAAGATCCCGACCATCTCCTAAACTACTGTACTCACTGTACTTACTTACTATTGCGCCACTATGACCTGGTACATAAATAATTATATATTTTTAAAAGACAAACTTCCAACAACGTACACAATTTTTAACTACACGAGAATGACATAAACATGTCTCGCCATATTTTTTGGATATTTCTTGTCATTTGATATAGAAAGTCTCTATATATAAAGATTATTAAATTTAAAGGCCTAATAAATTCTGGAGATTCTCACCTGAGCGCCCATAGCATACAAAACGTCAAGAGAATCCTGATAAATCGTAAGCGTAACATGCTTCTCTTATAATATCTTTCATATTACATTTTATATATAATTTATACTTATATTACGTACGTCACGTATGTCACGTTAATATAATGTAACAAATTGCTAAGTTTTATATAATATATAATTAATAATATGTATTAATGTCTATATAAAATATCCTATACCTAGTAATAAAACATTAAAACATATGCAAAACAATAAAAGTTTCACGCTTTAAAAACGTGGCGCAACTTAACGCCGTATTTTGTTTTCTTACCAGAGCTATATATATATATATATATATATATATATATATATATATATATATATATATATATATATATATATATATATATATATATATATATATATATATATATATATATATATATATATATATTACACAAACAACAACCGTAACATAAATTGCGTGTTTTTTCCTGTTGCCAAAGAAAATTTCTGAAGTCCTCTAAAGCTCCCATATATTTAGCTGCTTCTTACAACATTTAGTAAACTTTACGACCTTAGTGTAATAAGTAAAAACATAAAAATAAGTATAATGTAATGTCATACTTAAAGAAAACATATTCTTATATGCTTTATGCATCATATTTCGTTGTTAGCATCTCTGTAGATTTTTACAAATTTCCGCTACCCTTAGAAGTTTTTAAGTATTTTTACTATCCTCAGTGTGGATTAACACTTAAAAATCATAAAAATATTTTAATAAAAATAGTACACTCTCTACAAGCCAAGCGATTGTTCTTTATAATAATCTTTGGGTAGCATATAAACATCTCGATGATCGATCGATCGCATTCACGATTCTCAAGAGGGCGCAGGTTCAATTTTTTGTGAGTTTTATTTAAGTATTTTATCTATCATCCGTGTGGACTAACAGTTCCTGAGTGTACTTAATATACTGGCGACAAATATTATTACTAAATAAATGTTTTTACAAAGTTTTGCATATTAAACATTCATATTACGTAATCTTATAAATATTACGTAGAAGTAAGATGATGGACATTTATTAGATTTTTTCATGATAATTATTTACATTAATAATCTTGTTTTTTTCTTGAGTTGAGGTCCAAAACAAAGTATTGGGGATAGCTGTTGTTGGGACACAAGTTGTTTGTAGGAATAATGGTTTATTAAATTGATTTCATAGAAAGTGTGGAAAATACTTGATAGTCTAGTTAGCTTTTATTTTTTTTGTTCTGAGTACTGTCTCGTAAGAATGGAGAGATAAAATACAAAAATTTCGTCTCTCGATCTTGAACGTAAACTGAGTAAAATAAATATATATCTTTAAATAAGTTAACTTAGTATATAAGTTCAAAAAAACGAAAGAGGTTAACTATTGTTATGATTTATAAAATGTTAAAAAATAAAAATATTTAATAAAAACCATATAAAAATTTTGAACGCAGCGGGATTTAACCTGCGCGTCTTGAAAAATGTTTGTAATAGTTCAACTGTGTGTGATATATGTACGTAATGTAATACCTGTAATTTAACTTATTATTGAAAAATAAATTATTTCCTTTATTTTCCACTGTACGTAACTGAACAGGTCGAACAATAAATGGTTATATCAGTTTTAGAATCATCTGATTTAAAATTTGATTATTGTATACGTGTCATTGTTACACTATTTTATAGTACACTACATTTGGCCTTAAACGTCGTTTATTTTTAATTTATGACTCTTGCCATAAATTTAAATCTTATAAAAGAATCTCTATGGATGTCGCTTTGCATAATATCAATTATACTTCTTTATTTTAAAATAAAATTATTTAAAATTGTTTTTTAGGTAGGTCATTATTTAAAATTGTTTGTAGGCAGAGGGAACTGTAGAAACCATTTGAACCTAGTGTTAAGACACTCCGTTGCTTATTTCCTGCTTTCTCCGTTCCCACTTTCCGCCTTTTTTGAGACATAGCGTGTTGAGTGGCGGAACTCAACGCCGCGCTTTGCCTAGTTTCCAGAGCGAATAAAATGGAAATAGAAAATCCATCTTTCCCGAGTGGAAATCAAACCCTCAAACAGTCACGTAATTGTTTTTTTGTATATTTAAAACGTTTTAAAATCACAAAAATGAAAGATTTTTTACATATTGTTATGTTTTCTGATTATTTATCTGCTTTTGAATACCGAAGAGTGTATTTACATAACTTTTTATTATATATATTTTATGCCTAAAAAAGATATAAAATTAACAATAACAAATGCATTTCAATATATTTTCATAACCCCTTGGCTTAATCTAACAATACAATTGAAATGAAGCAGTACAGTATAAGCGAATACTATAAGCGAAGTAGAGGGCAACAGCTAGTTAATGCAGTCAAACTGCAAAGTTTTAGCTTGGGTTGACTTTTATGTTCTGAAATTTTTCATATTTTGAAAAATATATATACAAGCTAAACGGTTGCTTCATTTTTTATTTCTAATTATGTGATAGAATTTTTTATAAAGTACAATTATCGCAAAATAATGTCGTCTGACATTAAAAATAATTGTCACGAAATCTATTCTCATTCAAAAATCCATCTAATTTGGTGAAGCTTGCTTGTTTGCAATAATGGGTCACGCACTTTATTGCAATGTGTCAAATTAAAAAAAAAGCGGAGAACGGAGTGTATTGACGGTTCTCTCTTACTAACAAGAGTGATATAGCATGACGTTAGAATTTTGTTTTTGAGTTTTACTTTAGCAATTTCATGACATAGCTGTAACAATTTAATTAACAAGTGATATAGCAGTTTTCAGATAACATAATGTCTGGAAACAGCTACATCACTTGTCAATTAACTTGTCAACTTGTTAATTTCTATCTAAAACATAATAGTATACATTGTTTTTTAATAACCGTTTACCCGGTTATTACTCAGAAGCGTCTATATATCATTATAGAAATTAGCTAATAATTATATACCATTTAAACGAGCGTGACTTAAAATTACATTAGCCTTGAAATCAGACTAATGCAGGTCCAAAGTTTTCAGTATCCATAGAATTATTGTATTTAGTGGTCAGTGATTGTGACAATATAGTACTAGTAACTTCCTATATTTTTCCTGTTTTTTTTATGTTTGTCATCTAATTGGATAGTTGTGGGTTCGAATCTCAATTTTAGTATTTTTAAGTGATTTTATATTATTTCAATGTGCCGCTCTTTAATAAGTAAGGTAAGGTAAAACGCGGCGTTAAATTCCGTTACTCGAAAAGCAGGTAGATGTAAAGTTAGTAAGTAAGTTAAAAAGTATTAACATTAGGTTACCTCTGCTTACACTTCGGAAACAAATAAATCTAATTTTTATAATTGAATATTTACAAAATAATATAATTAGTACTTCCATTGTTTTTCTGTATTAAGATAATAATAATATTAAAATATTTCGCTTCTCCTACTACAAAAGCTTAAGAACTACTTATAATTTAAGTATAAGAACAGATATATGAATCTTCATTCTGACGCTGGAAAGCATCATTGCAGTAATTTATATATTTATTATAAGAAAATAAAAAAAAAATCTTATTTATAGCGTAGAAACTTGTTATAGAATTAATAGAATGGTCATTTTTAATGCTAAATGTAGTGGCCATGCTTAAAGCTACAGGTTTTTGTGCTTAACCTAATTTCACTATCTCACTGAATACGCAATGTATTACGCATTATTACAAAAAAAGTCAAATAAAGTAAAGTCAAATATTTAAAGTCAAATATTTACTAATTCTTTCATCGTATTAAAAATACGAATAATTTATATTTAAGGCCTTATTTTTATTATTTTCATTTAATTTTAAAGTTCACTATCTTTCAAATGACTCTTAGACTTTAAAATACAGGTGCTCAAAAAGCCAGTATAAATTCAAAAAATGAATAAATCACAGAATAATGGAGGACCGTCGTGGCGCAGAGGCGTAAGCGTCTGCCTGTAAACGCTACGGTTTGAGGGTTTGATTCCCGCATGGGGATATGGTTTTTTCTATTTCCATTTCCATCGCTCTGGCAACTAAGCTAAGTGCGGTGCGGTGTTGAGTTCCGCCACTCAATACGTAATGCCTCAAAAAAGGCGGAAAGTGAGGGCGGAGAAAGCAGGGACTAAGTAACGAAGTGTCTTAAAACTAGGTTCATATGGTTCCTGCAGTTTCCTCTGCCTAAACTGCAACATGTGGTATAAAGCGTAAAAAAGTAAACGGAATAATTTTAGATAGAAAGTTAAAAATCGACTACATGCCGACATTGATATTACTACCAAAAAAATTAATTTCACAAAATGTCCATACGTATGTTGCTTGGTCTGATTAGACCAGAGTAACAATAACATGACGAGTATCATGTACAAAATTAATGCAAGGCGAGTATCATTTACAAAATTAATATATTTACGTCTCTCCTTAACGACCATACTCTGTATTACTTTTTGCTGAACCGACTGGCTATTTACTAACTGACTTGAAAAGTGAAAAGAACAAAATAAGAAAGGACAGCTTAGAAATTGTGCAATTTCTTCGAAAAATATGAAAAATCTGTTTAGCAAAAAGCTAAGAATATAGTCCACAAAAGACTAAATTTAGAATAAATATGATTTTGTATATATATATATATATATATATATATATATATATATATATATATATATATATATATATATATATATATATATATATATATATATATATATATATATATATATATATATATATGGGTCGAAGATGGAAGGCTTGCACGCAGCGATCCCTGCCAGCCCTACCTAGGGCTGCAACATTCCATCAGCCACGAGCACCATACGGGAGCACACTGCTAGGGCGTCCCCCCGAGGCGACGCGCACCAGTGCGTCCCCGCTGGTGTGACAAGTGGAGACGAATGCGGCGTTGGGGACCGCCACCCAGCACGCCATGTCCGGAACGGCGGGAAGTGGAGGACGGAGCTACAAATAGCTGCGTGGAATGTAAGAGGAGGGATGGACCAGAAGATGAATGAACTATTAGATGTGATGGATGAGCGAGATTTGGATGTCATTTGTATGACTGAGACCAAGCGAAAGGGCAATGATGCAACCGATTTGCCGGGCAGCCGCGTCGCTCTTTGGGCCGGCGTTCCAGAGAGCGAACGCGGGTGTCAAGGTGTAGGTGTATTATTGTCCTCTCGATTGGTTAGTGCAGTGGTAGAGTACGAGGCGATCAACCCTAGACTGCTTTGGGTTCGCTTCAAGCTGGGGATTACAAGAATATTCTTGTTGGTGGCATATGCGCCGGTATCCTCAGCTTCATTGAGCGAACTTGAGGGGTATTGGGAGAGTGTCAGGGATGTTCTAGGCAGTGTTAGAGGAAATGAAAAATTAATATTATGTGGAGACATGAATGGATGGGTCGGAACCGCGAGAAGTGGTTACGAAGGTGTGTTAGGTCAATATGGTGACAGAAGAGTGAATGAGGCTGGAAAGCTCATTTTGGAACTTTGCAAGGAAAGGAATTTGTTTGTGGCAAACACGATGTTTGACCACAAACAAATTCACATGTATACATGGGAGCGCATGGGAGAGAAAAGTATGATTGACTTATTCCTAGTGGATCAGCGGATTCGAAAACAAGTGATGGACACACGTGTGTTTAGGGGTGCCGACTTGGGAACGGACCACTATCTAGTAATTGCTAGATTTAGGGGTTTGTTCGTAGGATGGCGTAACCGCACAAGGTGTTCATACTTGGAATCGAATTATCGCATAAGAAGCTGGAAGCTTCAAGATCCAACGATCAGAGAGGAATATACAGAAAGGGTTTCCAAAAAGCTAGACAGTTGTGAAACAGGAAATGAAAGCGTTGAAGTATGTTGGCAGAACCTTAGGAACTGCATGGTTGAAGCTGCGACAGAGGTATGTGGTACAATGAAAAGAGGCTTTAGTAAAAAGCGTGACGAATGGTGGGATGATGAAGTGAGAGATGCTGTAGAAAGAAAGAAGAAGGCATGGTAGAATTATAAAGCCTCAGGTAAGAATAAAAGTATGAGAGAGATTAAAAAGAAAGAATACAAGCTGCAAAAGCACCAAACGAAAGCACTGATAAAGATGAAGCGTGAAATAAACGAGAGTAAAAGAGATGAAAGGTTGACGAGCAACTTCCGGGATAACACGAAGCTTTTCTGGCGAGAAGTTAGTGATTCACGGAGTTGTTCGTCAACCTTTAGAATGAAAGGGGTGCTTTCGAAGGACGGTGAGATATTCACAAACAGATCACACGTTTTGCAGCGATGGGCGGAATTCTATAAGGAGATGTATGAATGTGATGACGCTTCTGCCTCAAGTAACAGCGACAAGCCGAGTCTTGATGTAGCAGATGGCGAAATCAGTATAAAAGAAGTTGAGAGTGCAATAAGAAGCTTGAAATGTGGTAAGTCAGCGGGAGCGGATGGAGTTACTGCCGAGATGATCAAATATGGTGGACCTCGCATCTTGGACTTGTTCTGGTTTCTGTGCAATTTGTGCTGGAAATCGGGGGAGGTCCCAGATGATTGGCAAAGTGCAGTCATCGTGCCTTTGTATAAAGGCAAAGGTTCACAGATAGACTGTGCAAGCTATAGGGCTATCAGTTTGATTAGCTTAGGTGGTAAAGTATATGCAAAAATTTTAGCGAGAAGAATGCAAGAAAGATCCGAAAGGCTACTGTGGGAGGCCCAAGGAGGTTTTAGACCTGGAAGAGGATGCATGGATCAGATCTTTTCCATCCGCATGATCACAGAGAAGTTTTTGGCTGTAAACCAAAAGGTTTTCTGTGCTTTTGTGGACTTGGAGAAGGCGTTTGACAGGGTTGTGAGAAAGAAATTGTGGGAGATACTACCCCGGTACAATGTGAGCGGACCCTTGCTGCAGGCTGTAAAGTCTCTTTATAGAGATCACTCAGCCTGTGTGCGAGTAGGAGCCGACATGTCGCCTCGGTTTGGCATCCAATCGGGTGTCAAACAGGGCTGTGCCATGTCGGCTTGGTTGTTCAATTTGTATTTGGATAGCTGTCTCCAAGGACTGAAAGTGATATGGGTGTAAAAGTGGGTGACTTGAAGGTAAATTGCTTGTTGTACGCAGATGATGCAGTGCTTATTGCATCATCAGAAAGCGAGTTGCAGGCATTGGTCACCATTCTGAAAGACGGGTGTGAAACTAATGGTCTAAGCCTGAATGCAAGTAAGACAAAGGTTCTGGTATTTGAAAGAGACGAGGAAAGGACAGATTGCAAGATTTTCGTGAATGGAAATTTATAAGAACAAGTGAATGAAGTAGTATACTTGGGAAGTATGTTAAGTAGAGATGGTAGATACGAAATGGATGTGGAAAGACGTGTTGCTGCCGGTAACAGAATGAACGGTGCCTTAGCTGCGTTGTTGAGACGGCAGAACGTCAGCATCGCTGCACGTTTGGCCGTACACAATGCAGTTTTGGTTCCGACGCTGTTATATGGCAGTGAAACGTGGGTATTACAGAAGAAGAATGAAAGAAAGATGAATGCTGTGGAGATGCGATCTCTTCGAAGGATATGCGGAGTCAGCTTAGCTGACCGAATCCGCAACGAAGAGGTACACAGGATGGTAGGTACCAGCGAGGATGTCACAGTAAGAATGAAGAAGAACGTGCTCAGGTGGTTTGGGCACGTCGAAAGAATGAGTGACGAAAGAATGGTAAAAAAGATATACGATGGAAAAGTGTGTGGTAAGAGAGGTAAGGGGAGACCTCGGTTGACTTTCGAAAACACAGTATCGAAGATACTGGAGGAAGGTCACGTAAAAAGCATGAGGACTCCCCGGAGAGCATGCATGAAGAGGTTAATGACAGTGGACGAGGCGAAAGAGGTATGCAGGGACCGCAGCGTTTGGCGCTCCGTTCTCTCTGACTAGCCCGCTAGGGATAGAGCTTGAAGATATGTATGTATGTATGTATATATATATATATATATATATATATATATATATATATATATATATATATATATATATATATATATATATATATATATATATATATATATATATATATATATATATATATATATATATATATATATATATATATATATATACAAAAAATATTAGTCTTGCCATAAATATTGTTATAAAGAAAAGCACGATTTTTTTTTATACGTAACATTTATTCCTTTCATAGTGAGTTAGTTTAAACGCCGCGCTTTGCCTTAGTCTGGCAACTAAGGCAAAGCGCGGCGTTGAGTTCCGCCACTCAACACGCAATGCCTCGAAAACGGCGGAAAGTGGGGACGGAGTAAGCAGGGACTATGTAAGGGAGTGTCTTAACACTAGGTTCTAATAGTTCCTGCAGTTCCCTCTGCCTACCCTGCCATGTGCGGGATAAAGCGTGAAGCTAAAAAAGAAAAAAAAAATATAAGTTTACTTGATACCGTAGATGGAAAGCCTAACTGTTTTAAATTAATAAAAAAATATACACAAAAGCCAACATTTTTTAAAGATTTTTGAATAAAAATTATAATTTAAGGATTATTTGAACTAGAAGTGTTATGGGACGTATTTTAAGATCAAGTATCGTTTAGTTTTAAACTAAATATAAACTAGCTTAAACAGATTTAAATTGTCAACCGTTTATCTATCCCCAGTCTAGTCTAGTTTATAATCTAGTCTATTTTTTTAAGATTCACCCTTAATCCCATCTTACATAACAGGGATGGTAGAGGGAACCGCAGTAACTGAAGGTACTTAGTGTTAGGGCACTCTGTTCTTTACTTTCCGTTTTTCCAGGAATTACGTGTTGAGTAGCGGAGCTTAACCCCACGCTTGCGTAGTTGCCAAAGTGTAGAAAACGTAAATGAATTATTCCATTTTCCTCTCCTCTGCGCCACGACGGCCCTTATCTATGTTTTAATATAACATAAACGTCATAAGTTTTTTTGCTTCACGCTTTATCCCGCTCGTAGCAGATTAGGCAGAGGGAACCGTAGGAACCGTAGGAACCGTTCCCCGCTTTTCCGCCTTTTCGGGGCATAGTGCGTTAAATATAAATAAAACGAAAATCAAAAATTTCCAACTTCCCCGAGTGTATATCGAAATCACAATGAAACATATATAAACTTTATGTCGAATATTTTTTGGGAGAGCGTCATTGCTACTCCAGAATCCGTTATTATATTAAAAAATTCTTATTTAGTAAATCTTTTTTTTTACATCCTGAATATCAAAAGTTTTGTGATTTTAACGAATACTATAAATATATCATTTTCATCAATTATACTTTTATGTTTTTTAAATTGACTCCGGGAACATTATCTAGGATCATTCTAAAAATAAGTTTTTATTTTAGTTATTTTTAAAAGGTAGATTATGAGTATTTCTTAACTTGATGGTTATGATATATGCTTAACAAAAGCTGATTTTGATATACGCCCATTCTTTATATCGAAGATACGTTTCTTCATCGTAATACATCAATATTACTTCTGTTTCATTAACCAATGTAAGCCACAGTAACAGTCTAGTGTGTGTGTCATTGCAAAGGAAAATAACTCTACACTGGCTTGAAAATTGGCTTCCTTTTTTGTTAAAATTAAACGAAAATGATTTTTTTTTGGTTTAAAGATATATATATATATATATATATATATTATATATATATATATATATATATATATATATATATATATATATATATATATATATATATATATATATATATATATATATATATATATATATATATATATATATATATATATATATATATATATATATATATATATATATATATATATATATATATATATATATATATACTTAGTCTGGCCATAAATACTGTTACTATTCAAAAAAAGAAAATATTACGTTTGAATTTGGAATCTGTCATTTTTATATGATTGCTTGATGTGTTTTCTTATTTTCGCGCCATTATATTGTTAAATATTTTGTTATATTAAAATGGAGTGGGGTGATAAAGAGAACCGAATCGCTGTGATTGCCTTACATAAAGTAGGTATGGAGAAAAGTGCAATTTTTAAAACCCTCCACCCGCTTGGTATTAGTCAGATGTTTGTTTACCGGGCTATTGATAGGTACAATGATACCTCCTCTGTTTGTGACAGAAAAAGATCTGGCCGTCCACGTACCGTTCGTGTGAAAAAGGTGATTAAAGCAGTTAGGGAAAGAATTCGAAGAAATCCTGTCCGTAAGCAAAAGATTTTATCTCGGGAGATGAAGATAGCTCCTAGAACCATGTCGCGTATATTAAAAGATGACTTAGGACTTGCAGCCTATAAGAGACGTACTGGTCACTTCTTAACTGATAATTTAAAGAAGAATAGGGTGGTAAAATCCAAACAACTACTTAAGCGGTACGCAAAGGGAGGTCACAAAAAAATTTTGTTTACGGATGAGAAAATTTTTACAATTGAGCAGTATTTTAATAAACAAAATGACCGGATTTATGCTGGAAGCTCTAAAGAAGCTTCGCAATTAGTAAACAGAGTACAACGTGGGCATTATCCCACTTCAGTGATGGTTTGGTGGGGTGTTAGCTATGAAGGGGTGACTGAGCCATATTTTTGTGAAAAAGGTATTAAAACGTCGGCACAAGTTTATCAAAATACCATTCTTGAGACGGTAGTTAAGTCTTTAACTAACACCATGTTCAATAACAAAGAATGGTGCTTTCAACAAGACTCGGCACCGGGTCATAGAGCTTGATCCACCCAATCTTGGTTGAAAACTAACGTTCCGGACTTTATCAGCACTGAAAACTGGCCGTCGTCAAGTCCTGACCTAAATCCATTGGATTATGATTTATGGTCAGTTTTAGAGAGTAAGGCTTGCTCTAAACGCCATGATAATTTGGAGTCCCTAAAACGATCCATTCGGTTGGCAGTGAAGAATTTTCCTCTAGAAAGAGTTCGTGCTGCTATTGATAACTGGCCTCAACGTTTAAAAGACTGTATTGCAGCCAATGGGGACCACTTCGAATAAACATTGTATATTTTTAATAGTTATATATTGATGTATTAAACTAACTCACTATGAAAGGAATAAATGTTACGTATAAAAAAAAAATCGTGCTTTTCTTTATAACAATATTTATGGCAAGACTAAGTATATATATATATATATATATATATATATATATATATATATATATATATATATATATATATATATATATATATATATATATATATATATATATATTTTCAGTGCTGATAAAGTCCGGAACGTTAGTTTTCAACCAAGACGGTTACGGGTTTGGGTCCCCGTCGGAGACAGATGGATTTTTCACCATTCTTGTTAAAATGGAACGCGGCGTTGAGTTAACGACTCAACACCGTCTCAAGAATGGTATTTGAGAAACCTATGCCGGAGTGTTTACCTTGTTCCCCAAATCCCGGCTCTGCCTCCCCCTTGTGCATAAAGCTAACAAACAAAAAAAAACAATAACTAATATAATACGTATGTATATGTTTATAATATCGAAGATTTTTAGAGTTCAGCATAAATATGTTATTTTGTTTATTAAATTTTGTGCGTCCAATTGTTCAAAAATTTTCCCCAATCCCGTTAAACACCATTTTTTTATGACATCCCTTTCGTTTAAGCTTAACTAGTTGTGGATTTATAACCCGACTTTTAAATTTTCAATATATGGTAGTCACCTTATAGTAAACCCACAAACCATATAATATAATCCCACTTTATTTTATAATTGAACTTTTATTAGATAAATACTATTGTTATTAAATATCTCAATTGAAAAATTTTTCATCTATAATTTTTATTTTATCCTTTGCGTACCTTATTATGTTTATTATATATATATATATATATATATATATATATCTATATATATATAATATATATATATATATATATATATATATATATATATATATATATATATATATATATATATATATATATATATATATATATATATATATATATATATATATATATATATATATATATATATATATATATATATATATATATATCTTTAAACCAAAAAAAAATCATTTTCGTTTAATTTTAACAAAAAAGGAAGCCAATTTTCAAGCCAGTGTAGAGTTATTTTCCTTTGCAATGACACACACACTAGACTGTTACTGTGGCTTACATTGGTTAATGAAACAGAAGTAATATTGATGTATTACGATGAAGAAACGTATCTTCGATATAAAGAATGGGCGTATATCAAAATCAGCTTTTGTTAAGCATATATCATAACCATCAAGTTAAGAAATACTCATAATCTACCTTTTAAAAATAACTAAAATAAAAACTTATTTTTAGAATGATCCTAGATAATGTTCCCGGAGTCAATTTAAAAAACATAAAAGTATAATTGATGAAAATGATATATTTATAGTATTCGTTAAAATCACAAAACTTTTGATATTCAGGATGTAAAAAAAAAGATTTACTAAATAAGAATTTTTTAATATAATAACGGATTCTGGAGTAGCAATGACGCTCTCCCAAAAAATATTCGACATAAAGTTTATATATGTTTCATTGTGATTTCGATATACACTCGGGGAAGTTGGAAATTTTTGATTTTCGTTTTATTTATATTTAACGCACTATGCCCCGAAAAGGCGGAAAAGCGGGGAACGGTTCCTACGGTTCCTACGGTTCCCTCTGCCTAATCTGCTACGAGCGGGATAAAGCGTGAAGCAAAAAAACTTATGACGTTTATGTTATATTAAAACATAGATAAGGGCCGTCGTGGCGCAGAGGAGAGGAAAATGGAATAATTCATTTACGTTTTCTACACTTTGGCAACTACGCAAGCGTGGGGTTAAGCTCCGCTACTCAACACGTAATTCCTGGAAAAACGGAAAGTAAAGAACAGAGTGCCCTAACACTAAGTACCTTCAGTTACTGCGGTTCCCTCTACCATCCCTGTTATGTAAGATGGGATTAAGGGTGAATCTTAAAAAAATAGACTAGATTATAAACTAGACTAGACTGAGGATAGATAAACGGTTGACAATTTAAATCTGTTTAAGCTAGTTTATATTTAGTTTAAAACTAAACGATACTTGATCTTAAAATACGTCCCATAACACTTCTAGTTCAAATAATCCTTAAATTATAATTTTTATTCAAAAATCTTTAAAAAATGTTGGCTTTTGTGTATATTTTTTTATTAATTTAAAACAGTTAGGCTTTCCATCTACGGTATCAAGTAAACTTATATTTTTTTTTTCTTTTTTAGCTTCACGCTTTATCCCGCACATGGCAGGGTAGGCAGAGGGAACTGCAGGAACTATTAGAACCTAGTGTTAAGACACTCCCTTACATAGTCCCTGCTTACTCCGTCCCCACTTTCCGCCGTTTTCGAGGCATTGCGTGTTGAGTGGCGGAACTCAACGCCGCGCTTTGCCTTAGTTGCCAGAGCGAAGAAAATGGAAATAGAAAAATCCATCTTCCCCGACTGGGGATCGAACCCAGAAACCGTCGCGCTAGCCGCGTTACAGGCAGACGTTGCGCCTCTGCGCCACGACGGTCCTCAGTAAACTAATATAAGTTTACGAGTTTACCTAATTTTAATATATCTTTATTTTTTAACTAGAGAGAACTAGTTCTGATTCGAGATAAATGTTTTCGTAGCAGAACTCAACGTGGCGCTTTATCTTCACAAATTTAAGGGAATAATAAAATTAATCATTTTATAGAATGACACTGAGTCTATAAGCTAAGTACTTAAGTACGTGGACTCTGTGCTATTGAGCAATAAAACTAAATTTAATCATTTTTTATATTTTTTTCTCTATGAACCATCCATACTTAATGACAAATCAGTCAGCTTAATGAAAGAAGAACTGATTTTCTTTAATATGAAAAATATAAATTTATTAAAAATCTATGAGGACCGTCGTGGCGCAGAGGCGCAACGTCTGCCTGTAACGCGACGGTTACTGGGTTCGATCCCCAGTCGGAGAAGATGGATTTTTCTATTTCCATTTTCTTCGCTCTGGCAAAACTAGGCAAAGCGCGGCGTTGAGTTCCGCCACTCAACACGCAATGCCTCGAAAACGGCGGAAAGCGGGGACGGAGAAAGCAGGGACTAAGCAACGGAGTATCTTAACACTAGGTTCCCACGGTCCCTGCAGCTCCCTCTGCCTACCCTGTCTTGTGCGGGATAAAGCGTGAACCTAAAAAAAAAAAAAAATTAAAAATCTATTAAAACCTTCATCGTTTAATTGTATCAAAAAGGGATATCCGCGTTATGGGAAATTATGCAAATTGTATTTATTACATGTAATAATTAAATATTTTATTTTGCGGAAATTATTAAATTGAAATAGTACAAAAAATTCATATTTATTATTATGCAAGGCCAAAACAAAAGATATACTTATGGCGAAAAATTAACACACAATAACTATACTATAGTGATTTTCGTAATATTGTGGTAATTTGATTAAGCTTGTAATGCATATCAAAAGATTAAAAATCTTAAATTAAAATAACATTTACATAGAAATCGAAATTTATCATAGAAAATATGATACAAGATATGTTTTTTGTCAGTGGTTTTTGATGACATAATCTCACGTGTTTCCTTCAATACTTTTTTTCATCTTATTCCTGGGCGTTAATTTGCTTCTCCTAGTGCATATAAATTATAGACTGAGCCACAGGATTCAAAGATAAAAATCTTAAATGAGAATATATAAAAAATATTCTTAATTTTAAATTAGTCTTCTAGATACTTTAAGCGGCAACTTGCCAAAGCCAGTTCAAGTATATCGTCAAAATCGGTGAAAAAGAATTTTGTGGGCTACCCGGCCAGAAAGCTACGGTTCTGGGTAATTTCTATTACTGCACCTAACAACTTGAGTACGTGCAGTAAAATGACCTCCTGGTCCATCCGGACAAAGAGAAAGACAGCCGCCGTCCTGGCTTTATGGACATACTTTATTACATAAAGAAACATAGATAAACAAACATTAAAGTTTGCATTAATCTATATAAAATATGCTACTTGTGAATTGAATGATGAGTTGTTCGTGTATTACAGTAACAGAGATCGCTCCGGATGTCCTAATAATCTATTCAAATATATAAGGAGGCAGACATGAGACAATCAAATCGAAATATTTGAGTACTATGATACTGGCACATATGTATGGAGTGTCACACGCCTCAATTATTTAATAAATAACATGTGAAATTAGCTTCTATCCTAAAACGGCAAGAGCTATTAAAGCAAAGGAGAAGGCATGATACTTAGTTTGGACGTGGTGGAAAATTTTGTGGGCTTCTTGACAATTGAAGCAAGGATCGCTGTCCATGGTTTTTGCTTCGATCCCCCAAGGATATGCCCTACATTGTTTCTTCAGCATGTCAATAATACGTTGGAAGAATCTAACTGGTGACAGTACAGAGAGGACTTCCTGGGAATAATGTCGATGATTGCCAAAATAAACGTGTGTCTTCTATCTAATTCTATCTAATAAGAAATTCATGGAGTAAAAGGGACCAGATTCTATCCTACGCTCAGAAAAATAAAAAGGGCCCCAACGTTTTGAGCGATTGCCAGTAGTATAATTATCTGGAAAGTTGCCCTAAAGAAATAGTGTCCCAATATGATAGCGAGATAGGTTATATAGAGCCCTGATAAAGAAAGTAATTAAATTCAATGTTTAATACTCCATCTAAACAAAACACATAGACGCAATGATCAATTTTCTTTATAATCAAATGACATTGAATTAGAAGCAGCAACACATATACATTTATACGTTAACAAGCCTACGTCAGAACTTTTTGCTTAGCTTTAATTACGGCCATTGTTATTTAAAGAATACATGAGTTAATCTTAATTAGCATAACATCTTACACAATTATAATTAACGCCTGTTTACAAGTTTTTCTTAAATTTTCATATAATATAAATTAAATATTGGCGAATTATTTCGTAATGTCCTTGTATATAAAATGGCGTTTTATACATATTTGTTTTAAATAATTTAGTATTTTTATGTAATTATTTTGTTAAAATAAGAAAAATGAGTGAAAGAAAGGTACGGAATCAGCTTAGCTGACCGAATTTGCATGTTATGAACAAATTCTCTTTCTCGCTACAAAATTGCACAGAACCTGTTTTTTAAAAACTCAAATCAAGTTATCCATTAAATCAAATAAGAATAAAAATTGTCATGTATGTCCTAAAATAGTTTTAAATATAGGTAAAGTATTTACTTTTAGAAAACAAATGTTATGAAATTATATCAATTATAATATTTGATATATTTATAATCACATGAGATAGACCTTTATATTTTTTCATTTCGCATGTTTGTACTTAGAGTTTCTTAATTCAATTATTAAAAAAAACTAAATTCATTCATCATAGTATTAAGTTAAAATTAACACTTTAAAAATCATAAAAATAATAAGTTAAAATATTTCATATTTGAGATGGTTTTAACAATGTACTAAAGCTTCGTCTTGAATTAATTTCAAATTTCAAAAATTAAAAAAAATAATGTTTTTAACATTTGTTATTAATTCACACTTATGTTGTAGCTTAAAATATTTAAGTAGAAATTTTTGAGAAAATGTACAATGAAATTTAAAAATAATTTAATAATTTGTACTTAAAATTCAAATGACTTAGTGTAGTCGCGCATTTTGTCAATATATAGAAAAGTGGTAAAATTGTACTACGTGGAGTCCTTTTTTTATTTATATGACCTCCTTTATAATCATTCAGGATATATATCGACCTGCCAGTCTCTTTGTATTACTAGAATTATACTAATAAATAAAAATATTTAAAACGTAAATTAATATAATGGAAACTACCTTTGGAACATGAAATGGAACTACCCTTCGCCTATCCTGCTATCTACAGGATACAGCATGAAGCTAGAAAAATAATACATTTAAATTGGTTTCAACTCCTCACGGTGGTCAAGTTGAAGAAATCGCAGAACGAAATATTGTGACACTAACTTCATTCTATGCGCATGGTATGCCAAAAAGTTATGTACGTCGCTATATATTTTTTTATTATAACCTTTACTAAACAAAAGCCCTTCAAGGGTTCCGTATGTAATATATAAAAACGAGACTGTCTGTCTGCTTCTGCCTGTAGGCCCCCAGGCTATATCTCATAGCTAAAAATCAGAAATTTGGACAGATTATATATTTCCGCTGCCACTGTAACCAAAAATGCTAAAAATATTAAGGGATCCCCATACAATAAACGTGAATATTTTCGTATTTTTTGCTCAATACAATTTGTACAATGATAGAATGATAGAGTAGTTGTGTGTAGGAGGGTATATTAACTTTAAGTATAAATATTTAAAAAGAAATAAAGTAATTGCGTGGCTCGAATCAACAAACGTAATTATAAGTGTATTTATTGTATAATGTTATATTTTTTTAAAATATTTTTATAACATGCTTCCGTTGACATATTGTAATTTGGCTATGAAAACCTCAGTGTTTTGTCAAAATCGATTTAGTTTTTTTATTGATATTGAAATAATAATTACTAAACTTTTAACAATAGCCCTTAGCCATATTCGTGATCACATCAATAAAATATACACTACGTTAATCCATTTACTGTAGCATATTAAGTTTATAATTTCATTTGAACGTTTTCGTGCTCAGTGAGACTTTAGCGTTTCTACTCAACACATGGATATATAGTTAAAAAATAAATAGTGCACTACAAAATTATTTAAATTAGTTTTAAAATAACCATATTTATTTATTATTTTAATATTTTTTTTTAATAAAATTGTGATATTTTCGGTTCAAAAGACTAGTTTGATAGAGAAATTTGGCCGCTGTGTCACAGGTACCTGGTAGATTCATCACTAATTAGAAGCGGAAGGAGTAATATCCTCCAAGTCGTATATGTAATAGACGTATGTATAAAAACAATTGCGTGACAGGAATGTAAACAAAAGTTAATTGGCTCTAAAAGTCACGTTCAAGTATTTTAAGGTCTACGTGGAATGTCCTTACTTATAATCTTCAATATTTGAATAGAACTTATTACATAATATAATAAAAATAACAGCTTTTGCTCCTTTACCCTAACAGAAGTAATTTAAATAAATTTACCTCTTTTTCCGCTTCAATTTGAGATTTTGCTTGTCGCGTACCTAAACGCCGCGCTTAGTATAACTAAAATTAAGTAGTAAAATATATTAGATTCTTAGGAATTTGAACTATCTATACTCATCTAAATTTTACAAAACTATATTTCATTTTAAAAAGATTACAGTAAAATGATAGCCCTCAATAATCGGTAATTCAGATTTATATTTCGAATACGAATCATACAACAAATACACGACAAAGTACTTAAACTACTTAAATTAATTAAATATTTAAATGCCATATCTCAAATGCTTTATCATCTAAATTTAACAAGCATCAATAGTATACATTAGAGTAAGTAAATTAGAGCATCTTAGTATTTAAAATATACATTTTATTGATTTATAGAGGCAAATTTCTTTGACTCAAAAAATATATATGGTAATATAAAAACACTATACAAGTAACGCCATGAGCGTAAAAAGTTTTTAACAAAAATAATCAAGTTGAAGTCGGGCTCGCGTACCATTAGTTCCAACATTTCATGTCGGTTTACCTATAATATTATTTAGTATAGGTATTGTATTGTAACCTCTTGCTAAAAGTAGAATTTTTAAATGTTGTTAAATTTATGTATTTCATTGTTTACATTATATATATACATATATATATATATATATATATATATATATATATATATATATATATATATATATATATATATATATATATATATATATATATATATATATATATATATATATATATATATATATATATATATATATATATATATATATATATATATATATATATATATATATATATATATATATATATACATATATATATATAATATATATATAATATATATATATATATATATATATATATATATATATATATATATATATATATATATATATATATATATATATATGAAAATGAACCTGTACCCGATGAAGATCAATCCCACACAGTCCTAATGCAATGTTTTCCACCTTATATACATATATATATATATATATATATATATATATATATATATATATATATATATATATATATATATATATATATATATATATATATATATATATATATATATATATATATATATATATATATATATATATATATATATATATATATATATATATATATATATATATATATATATATATATATATCTATATATATATATATATATATATATATATATATATATATATATATATATATATATATATATATATATATATATATATATATATATATATATATATATATATATATATATATATTATATATATATATATACTACGGAAAAACAAGTATGTTGAAAATGATAAAGGGGTGACTTCTTTTTCTCTCTTTTAGTTAGAAAAAATTATCTTGGCTACTCATACTCGTCTCTCAGGCAGAGAAATGAAAATGAACCTGTACCCGATGAAGATCAATCCCACACAGTCCTAATGCAATGTTTTCCACCTTATATACATATATATATACATATATATATATATATATATATATATATATATATATATATATATATATATATATATATATATATATATATATATATATATATATATATATATATATATATATATATATATATATATATATATATATATATATATATATATATATATACGTGAAATAACATAGCTTATCTCCATCTTGATAAATTGACTACCCAAATATAGCATATAATTAACTCCCTATAAACATTCATACATATTGCTCAAGCATTTCTATTACAAACCTGACTGAGATAATATTAATATGTTTATATAATCTAAATCCTCGTCTATTGTACAGCAAAATCTCTTGCAATAGTACATATTTCACTTAATCATGAGATATTATTTAATGTACTACTGACCTATATTATAAAGGTTTTATTTATATTCATCTTTACGCTTTATCATGCTATGCATAATACATTATATATCAGAACAGGTAGATAATCTTAAAACATTCAGTCTTCTTCTTCTTCTATCAGTTTTCCTGACATTCCGTATTGAGTGTCGGAACTCAATACCATCGCTATTTTTTTTATTAAATAATTGATTAAGTGAAAATAGAATCTTATTATTTCGGCCTTATTTAGTCAACTAAATGCCTAAAGTCGAACGTAGGCTTCCCCCTCCCTCTCACTCCTAAAGTAGAACGTAGGGTCTCGATTTTGGGTAGCTCGCATAAATTTACCAGTGAAAACTAAATGTAATGTGACTAAATGAAACTGAGTGGAAGCTGACTGAGCCCGCTGAGTGCTTTTCAATTTATGAACCACCACTACAGTGAGTGTCCATGTGTCAACCCCGTAGTTTATCTGGTTAACGAACCCAATCTATGGGATTAACGACTCAAAAATATAACAAATCTGTCCAAAGCGAATTTTTCTATGTGATTTCTTCTCACATTGTGCCGATCAAACTGGAAATTTGGCCAAGGTATTAGGCGAATTTCTGCATAATTTTAAAAGCACCACTTATGAACATAGCTTTCGTATTGTTAAAGTTCATCCATAGACAAAGCCGTCTTGAGTAATTCGAGAGGTTATACAGTACTTTTTCCAAATCCCGCAGAGTTTTATTTATAATGACTATATTGTAGGTAATTTGCAAATGATATAATGTTTGACCAGTGATATTTATACCCCGTTTGTACCAATCAAGCGTTTTAAAGACATCTTTCAAGTAATTTTGGAGAAATAATATCTCTCTGCCTGACCTTGCAATGCAATTGGATTAGTCTTGTGCTCTGATTGTGCACTTGATCGGTAATGATCAAAGCTTCATATATATACTTTATCACTTGGATGTAACGAAAGTCAATGATGTACCTCTGTAAGGATTCCAGAAAACTCCGAGTCGTGATAGTGTCAAACGCTTTATATATATATATATATATATATATATATATATATATATATATATATATATATATATATATATATATATATATATATATATATATATATATATATATATATATATATATATATATATATATATATATACTACGGAAAAACAAGTATGTTGAAAATGATAAAGGGGTGACTTCTTTTTCTCTCTTTTAGTTAGAAAAATTTATCTTGGCTACTCATACTCGTCTCTCAGGCAGAGAAATGAAAATGAACCTGTACCCGATGAAGATCAATCCCACACAGTCCTAATGCAATGTTTTCCACCTTATATACATATATATATATATATATATATATATATATATATATATATATATATATATATATATATATATATATATATATATATATATATATATATATATATATATATATATATATATATATATATATATATACGTGAAATAACATAGCTTATCTCCATCTTGATAAATTGACTACCCAAATATAGCATATAATTAACTCCCTATAAACATTCATACATATTGCTCAAGCATTTCTATTACAAACCTGACTGAGATAATATTAATATGTTTATATAATCTAAATCCTCGTCTATTGTACAGCAAAATCTCTTGCAATAGTACATATTTCACTTAATCATGAGATATTATTTAATGTACTACTGACCTATATTATAAAGGTTTTATTTATATTCATCTTTACGCTTTATCATGCTATGCATAATACATTATATATCAGAACAGGTAGATAATCTTAAAACATTCAGTCTTCTTCTTCTTCTATCAGTTTTCCTGACATTCCGTATTGAGTGTCGGAACTCAATACCATCGCTATTTTTTTTATTAAATAATTGATTAAGTGAAAATAGAATCTTATTATTTCGGCCTTATTTAGTCAACTAAATGCCTAAAGTCGAACGTAGGCTTCCCCCTCCCTCTCACTCCTAAAGTAGAACGTAGGGTCTCGATTTTGGGTAGCTCGCATAAATTTACCAGTGAAAACTAAATGTAATGTGACTAAATGAAACTGAGTGGAAGCTGACTGAGCCCGCTGAGTGCTTTTCAATTTATGAACCACCACTACAGTGAGTGTCCATGTGTCAACCCCGTAGTTTATCTGGTTAACGAACCCAATCTATGGGATTAACGACTCAAAAATATAACAAATCTGTCCAAAGCGAATTTTTCTATGTGATTTCTTCTCACATTGTGCCGATCAAACTGGAAATTTGGCCAAGGTATTAGGCGAATTTCTGCATAATTTTAAAAGCACCACTTATGAACATAGCTTTCGTATTGTTAAAGTTCATCCATAGACAAAGCCGTCTTGAGTAATTCGAGAGGTTATACAGTACTTTTTCCAAATCCCGCAGAGTTTTATTTATAATGACTATATTGTAGGTAATTTGCAAATGATATAATGTTTGACCAGTGATATTTATACCCCGTTTGTACCAATCGAGCGTTTTAAAGACATCTTTCAAGTAATTTTGGAGAAATAATATCTCTCTGCCTGACCTTGCAATGCAATTGGATTAGTCTTGTGCTCTGATTGTGCACTTGATCGGTAATGATCAAAGCTTCATATATATACTTTATCACTTGGATGTAACGAAAGTCAATGATGTACCTCTGTAAGGATTCCAGAAAACTCCGAGTCTTGATAGTGTCAAACGCTTTATTGTAGGTATAATATACGCTAAACATAGAGATGGATTCATTCATGACCCACAGTACCAAATCCTTTTCAAAATCCAACTTGCTAAACAAATTTTAAAACTTGTGAGCAAGACGATTCGTGATAACCCTCGAGAATGACTTAAATACATAGCTCAATGCTCCAAGCAAGACAGAGCTGTTTTATTTCTCTATCAGAAAATTATCTCAAAAAATTCTTCGAGTTTGTTTGAAAGATAAAGAAAATTATTGGTGAAATCTTTAATAAACATTGTCTTAAATATATATGTTCAAGTTGAATTTAGTTTTTCTTGCGATTTGCATATATGAGTGTAGTTTTAATGTCTGTTGTGCAGTATAATGTCAAAATAAATTATAAACGACAAATATTATACTTTTGAAAAAGGTAAAGGTAACAACCGTGATCCCGCATACTGCAAGATAAAAATTTAGAAGTAACCGCACGCCGCCTCTTACTTAAATTCGAGACACCATTTCTATATGGAGAACTAAACGCCGTGCTTTGTCGTAGCAGTGTGAGGAAACGGGGAAACGAGGAAACCCATAACTGTCATAATTTTACAAATTATATTTTAATATTTTTCCATTAATTTATGATAACGATAATAATTTACTATGATTATGATAAGAGTTGGCTCCTGATAAGAATAGAGACAAGAAAATAGTGAACATTTAATAATTAAATCGTAAATCTTTAAACTTCTATTAAATATAAAGTAACGAAATTTACATACAGTGCTATCATTTTTTTGTATGTGTCACCTTAATTAGCAGCTTAATTAATAAGGTATAGTGTTGCTTTATACAATTGTTTTGTTACCCATGAAAAAAATAATTCCCACAAAGTCGTTTAGCAATAATTATTTTCCTTAATTGTCAATAATTCACAAAAGTCGTAATTTTTTTTTTCTTTTTTAATTAATACTATATACCATAATAGGCAGAAATAGCTTAGTGTTAAGATACTCCGTTCTCTATTTCCCTTTCGAGGCTTTACGTGTTAAGTGACGGAACACAACGCCGCAATTATCTTATTGAAAGAGAATGATAAAGATAATTCGTTACCACCCAAGTGGGATCGAACCCATAACTTTCACGTTTGAACTAAAGTCAAAGACTATCGCTGCACCGACATCCTCTGTTTGTTAATACATTACAATATAAATACTTTTTCATAATAAAAAATAAAAAGAATATTATATTATAAAATAAAAAGATGCTGTAATAAAATAAGAAAGATTAATGACTATAATCAAAAATTCCACTGAACGCGCAAAAAACTATGCACGCTAGATCTCCGCGTGAAGATATTCTGCAAAACAGGCTTTAAGTCGGCCATTTGCTTATCGGAAAAAAGACGAGGTGTACAACAACGTGTGTAGTAACTTTATAATTGTTTACGATTTGAACGTAAGCGGTCATGTCTTAGATTTACTTGTAATAAAAATATATATATTTAAGTTAATGTATGTGAATTTTTATTTAAAGTATATTCAATTTAAAAAATAATTAATATTTTAAATAACAAAGACTAGTGTTATAATGTTGGGAAAAAATGCAAAGTTATTTTTTGGTGTATCTGTGGGTGTTTTGTTGGCTGCCATCATTCTAGCTGCGTGGGGATTCCCGAAAATTGTCCAGGACCAAATAAATAAGGTAAGATTTTTTTATTATATATTTATTATTAAGTAGCAATTAAATTTAACTTTTAGAATCTATCCTGCAATTGATAATATTAATTAGTAAGTACTTTATGTTAAAAAAAGATGGCATTTGTAAAAATTATATTAATATTTTATTAAATATTAGACATTAATGTCATGGACTTTTTATATTTTATTATTTTTAAATACATTGAAACCTCTTTTCAATAACTAAATCAGAAATCGTGATATAGAATATTTACTTTAATTTGTAATATTCAATAATATAAATAAGCCTAAGGTTTTGTAATTTATCCTTACAATACTTCTATAACCTATGTCTTAGCATTAACTAAAGGTAAATTATAATTAATTTATATTCAAAAATCTCCATGTCTCCAGTGAATGTTTTATATTTTTATACTTTTTGTACATCTTTCGTTACTAAATGACTGACAGACAACACTCAGCACAAATAAAGCATTGACATCTGAAATGGGAATATAGGGACTAAAAATGTTGTCAAGGAAGGATTTTCCTGAATTACAACAGCTGGAAAGAAAAATGGAATTTTCCATTTTATAATATAATTGGATTGTAAAATTCTATTTTTCTAACGTACACTTAGTTCTATTTTTTCCACCTTTGAAGTTATTAATATAATTAAAAAAATTAGGAAAAAAGTAATTATATTTTATCAAATATATATATATATATATATATATATATATATATATATATATATATATATATATATATATATATATATATATATATATATATATATATATATATATATATATATATATATATATATATATATATATATATATATATATATATATATATATATATATATATATATATATATATATATATATATATATATATATATATATATATATATATATATTATAATTGGAAACTTATAAAAACTACGAACAAATTATATTTTATTTTCCATTGTTATTTCTTCTTCTTTATTGTATTTAAATTATTTTAAGTACTCACTTCCCACTTAATCAGACATTTAGTAAATAGGCAAAAATAACTTAGTGTCGAAACACGCTGTTCTCCATTTATTTATAATGACTCGATCCAAGACAGTGTGTTGTAAGCTTTTCCAGGCCATAGAGTAGAAAATTTCAAGTGTCAACGTAAATGCTGAAGTCGAAGCTTTAAGCAAACTTACAGCTTCGACCTCAGCATTTACAATCAAACGCCATTCCACTTTGACCACATAAATAAATTCTTAGAAAAATGACTTATCTTTAAATTATACGACAAGCATGAATGAAAGCTTGATATTTTTCATATAGCAGAGGTCTAACGAATGCCCGTTGATATTATTGATTACGTTACTTCTCCCTCTCACCAAAAACCAGAATGTTCTAGATCAGTGCCTCCCAAGTTTTCTTTGTGCCAGTACCCCATAATGAAACTTTTTAGTACCGATAGCTTTCTGCTCGTATAAAATAACATAAGATTTATCTATTATCTATGTTAAACTTGAAATATACTGAGATAAACTTATTTTCTTTTATTCCATTAAAATCGTTTTTAGTAACTAAGAATTATGTATGACACATGACACGTTGAAATGCCCGAAAAATCCTGTACGCAAAGTATCACGGTACGGTCAATGTTATATAAACGAAAAATACAACACTTCCTCAATAGTGTAAAAATATTTCATCTTTCAAACATTGTGTGTTGATGGAACTCAATGTTATCTTAGTAGCAGAGCTAGGTAGTGAAGAATTCATTCACCTTGAGTAGGAACCCATCCCACTACCCTCGAAATTACAAGCAAGCGTTGTGCCAAATTTAACTGACTACCTGACAGTGTAATATTATATTAATGTTTAAAAAAATTAGGTCCCAAACATAATTCTGAGTAGAGTGAGTGTCAAGACTTCGATTAATGCTTCCTAAATTCGAATCGTAATTTACATGTTTTACATTATATGATATTTCTATAACATTTTTTCATATATTGTAATTATCTTATTCAAAAGTAAATTATGCATTCAACCTTTAAAACAGTTTTTATATTCATTATAACGTCAGTGGTTTTTGTCTTGGTAATTTTTCTTTTATGCGCCATCTTCCGAAAGAGCCAAACATTATGGAGTTTTAATTTTTCATTATAACAATGGTTAATTATGAATCATTATTAAAAATAATTATTTTTATATATAATTCTCGTTATTATTTATTTGTACAAAATAAAGAATTATACAATATAATAATAACTTTATTACAATAAGATTAAATATTTTTTACTTTAATATTACATCTTTATATTATGGGAAATAACAATGAGAATTAATTATATATATATATAATTATTTTTACAATAAATAAGGCTTTAAATTATAAGTAATATAAATGTTACCTACATTTACAGGAAATCAAGTGAAATTTGTTCATATTTTACATTTTAGTATCGATAACTAACAAAGATAAAGAAAATGTAAACAATGTAAAACAAAAGATAAAGAAAATGTATTGTATACACTAAATACTACTGGGGTAGTCTCTATTTGATTATAAATACGTAGGTTCGATTTGGTTGGTAAATGTCGTTTTCATTGTAAGCAATTATTTTTCTGATTTTGTAACAGAATCATCTAAATCAAAAACCATAAAAATAGAACAAAATATTTCTTATATTTTGTAAGGAAAAAATATAAAAGGTAAAGGAAGGAATAAATAATATTAAATTGCCATCTGATTCGAACTCGTGAACACATTTTCTGGCAAATTTAACGACTAGAATTGGGGTTCTAAATAACATTTTAATATTTTCATTTAAATTCTTTCATAATTTGATATAGATATCAGTCACAGCCAAAAGAAAATTTAACTTAGTTCATAACTACTATATACAAAGGGCATTAAATTAATTTACCACTATTAAATTTATTAAATTGGCAAATCTACGTAAAATAATCGATTTTAAATTAAAAGGGAATACTTGGAAGTATCGATATTTTCGTTTGTTGTTCTCCGATTGTCTTTTATAATGCAATTTTTTTTACCTTACATGTTTTTTTTTTATTATACTTTTAAAATTATTAGCCATTCTTAAAAATAATAAAATATGCAAAATTGTAAGCATTACGAAACTCGAGACACCTTGTATTAGGTAGCGGAACACAATGCCGCGCTATTTCTAATTACCGAAGCCAAGGATTGAATAATTATTTCCTCAAGTGGGAATCGAACGTGCTACATTCTGTGCCGCTATTGTACAACTATCCCACGCAATAACCTATTCATAGTATCTTTGTAATATCAGTATCATTTAAACATAGTTATTATGTCGTTACGTTTATTCCAGTATATATTAAATAAATGATTAATATATATAATTATAGGTTATACCATTTTACAGTATAATTATTGATAACAATATAATATATAAAATATTATTTACTACGGAAAAACAAGTATGTTGAAAATGATAAAGGGGTGACTTCTTTTTCTCTCTTTTAGTTAGAAAAATTTGTCTTGGCTACTCATACTCGTCTCTCAGGCAGAGAAAATTAACCTGTACCCGATGGAAATCAATCCCACACAGTATATATATATATTTATATATATATATATATATATATATATATATATATATATATATATATATATATATATATATATATATATATATATATATATATATATATATATATATATATATATATATATATATATATATATATATATATATATATATATATATATATATATATATACATATATATATATATATATATATATATATATATATATATATATATATATATATATATATATATATATATATATATATATATATATATATATATATATATATATATATATATGTGCAAACATTAAACAAAAGTCTTTACACTATAATAGACAATTTGCAACGCAGCGGTTTTGAAAATCTCCCTACAGATGCTATTAACGAAATAAGTTGTATAACGAATATAAGAATTTCGACACAGCCTGATGAAGAATGCATGAGTCAGTGGTGAGGGCGCTTACACGCTTCAGGAGGGCGCGGGTTCATTTCCTGCTGCATTCATATTTTTATGTTCTTTTTAATGTATTTTTCCAACATTAGTGTCGATTAACAATCATAAAATAATTAAAAATCATAAAATATATGGTTTTTTTAACTTTAACGCCTTCTTGGAAAAGTTTCTTAACAAGTGCAAATAGAAAAAGTGACGGTCGACAAAGTGATTTTTGATTGCATTAAGAATGTCAGTTCTTTCTTTTGAAATAAAACTCCAAAAAGGACAAAAATATACACAAAAACAAGGAAAACATGAAATAAACAAAACGCTTCTTTAATAAAACAATGAGATGTTACTTAACGCCAGATGACCTAAATTATTGACATGAAGGCTCTTTGATGATACCTGATAGTCATTAGATCCACTTCTATTGAAAACACGTAATAATAGTATGAAAGGTCAATATATATATATATATATATATATATATATATATATATATATATATATATATATATATATATATATATATATATATATATATATATATATATATATATATATATATATATATATATATATATATATATATATATATATATATATATATATATATATATATATATATATATATATATATATATATATATATATATATATTTATATTTTATAACACTACCTTTCTATGGTTCCTGCAGTTCTCTCTGCCCACTCTACCATGTGCGGGAAAAAACAAAGCCTTCTAATCGCAGCTTTCACACGTATTTACATGGTTCTGGAGTCTAAGTAAAATAACTTTATTCTATTTTGGCTTAACGGTTAATTTGTTCGACCAACTAAAAACGAATACCTTTAAACTTAAGAAGAACCGGCGCAAGATCTCACATAAACATAAAATTTAAGGAATTATGTAAAAAATTAAAGTTATAAAATATATTAAAAAATCCGTAATCCTACAAACTAAACTAAACTCCTCATAATATACTGTGTAATGAGTCCAAAGTCTTCATCAATCATTAAAGAAAAATATTTAAAGATCATAACTATTAGATCAGTAACTTGTTCTAATGACAATTTATTTTAATTTAAAACTATAAATTTTAGAATCATCTACCGATAGCTGGGTTGTATAGACAACTTTCCACTCATCTCTCTACGTTCTCTACAACATTTTGTATAAGTAATATTTATTTACAATTAAACAAGCACATCTTTTTATACAGAGACTTTTTATGATTTATTAGCGTTTTAATGATTTTTTATACCATTTTTCATAATTTTGCATAATATATTTATAGTACAAAAAGCCGTTGTATCGAAGACTGAAGTCGTGACGACTCTATATCCACTTGGTAGAAAAATATATTTCTATTTCTTTACTGGTTTTTACTAGAAAAAAATCACAACATTGAGTTATACCATTCATCACGCAATTCTTTGAAAATTGGACGTAAAGTGGAGAACGGAGTGTCTGAACACTACTTCTTGTACAAAATGCAGCATATGTATTCATCAATATTATTGTTGAAATTATATTACAAGTATAGTATAACTATAAATATAATGCATACTGTGTAAATAAAATGAAACACTTGTATTTACTTGACATATAAGTGCCAAGGACAGTGTCTCTATCTATGTAACATTTTTAAAATTTCATACAAAAGTGTAATCTTTATGCTTTTAACATATTTTATTGAAATACAGAGAGTGTAGAGAATAAAAATTTATCTTCTTTAGTGACTTTCAAGCGAAGACTAAGGAGTTGAAAAAAAATGAAAAAAATAAAAAAAAAATTAAAAATAGCAAATTGTAAATATAGCATTTTCCTTTATGGAGAAAATATTCAATGTTAAAGTTTCGTACTTCGTATTTGGTTATAGCTGTGAACTATCTTAATTTATCCGTTCTACAAAGACAACGCGACGTTGAGTTACGCAAATTAATATACACGTCACAAATTCAGGTCGGAGATCAAAGTTTCTTGTAAAGGAATACTAAAATATTTCCAACCTAACCTAACCCTGCTATATGCGTAGAAAAACCATAGTAAATTTAAAGCACTTATGAGTTATAATTTCTACATTAATTATTATTTTAAATCTAAAATTTTTATTACGTTAAGCTTGAAATATATTTCATCAGTAACGATTATATCAAATGTGTATCAACCCTTTAACATTGGTTTACTATAAGTACAAATCTAACCACAATAGAGACATTTAGTAAATATCTTATTATACTTAAATGTGTTATAAAAGGGCGGCGTTGAGTGGCGCAACACAACACCAACCTTTTATAACTCATTTAAGTGGGGTAAAATAGACTAATTTAACTTAAAAATGCCTAATAACTAATTAATTTAAAATTGGCCTCAAAGAAAGACTGAAGTGTATTATTGTAGGCTGGGCCTATATGGCTGCCTACCCCAGCCTATATTTCCTTGCTATGACAAAAACCTGACTATAAAATTACTTATTAGTAAGTTTTTATATAGAGATTACTATATATTTTTACAGAAATTACAACTGACAAACACTTCGTTAACGTTTGACAAATGGAAGGAGCTGCCGTTGCCGCTAACGTTCAAAATATACGCGTTCAATGTTACCAACACTGATGAGGTCAACGAAGGAGGTAAACCTATATTGAAAGAAGTGGGACCTTTTGTTTATAAGTAAGTGTTGCTACACGTAAAAAATAAAATTATGTTAAAATTATTTTAATATGTCAACAAATATGTAAACGAAAGGCAATTTATCTTGCTTTCTTAACTTTTTTAACATATTTTATCTTTTATTATTTTGAATAATTTATTTCATGTCATTTTAGTGTGAGTAAGATGAGCTTATTCAATTTTTTTTTTTTAGCTTCACGCTTTATCCCGCACATGGCAGGGTAGGCAGAGGGAACTGCAGGGACCGTGGGAACCTAGTGTTAAGACACTCCGTTGCTTAGCCTCCGCTTTCTCCGTCCCCGCTTTCCGCCTTTTTTCGAAGCATTACGTGTTGAGTGGCGAAACTCAACGCCGCGCTTTGCCTAGTTTGCCAGAGCGAAGAAAATGGAAATAAAAAATCCATCTTCTCCGACTGGGGATCGAACCCAGAAACCGTCGCATTACGGGCACACGTTGCGCCTCTGCGCCACGACGGTCCTCAATTTTTTTTATAAGCCTTAATACCTTTTCTTAAATGAATATATTATTTAGTTATTTGTAAATGTTTTTTATGTATAAAAATATCTTACTCCTGATATTTATACTGGGTAGGTGGTTGAAAACAAAGCGCAGCGTTAAATTACGCCACTTAACAGTGTCTTCATTTTGCGATATATTCGTACACTGAGCACCTGTAGAGGCAAAAAATAAACTTTTTTATATTTGTATGCAAAGTACATAGATTGTCTAAATTATAATGAATGACAACGTACATTATGTATATATAGAATAATATAAAATAATATTTTTTGTGTTTTTTGGTAAAAAAAACTTTATAATTTAAGAATAATTTTTAGTTTATTTCCGTTTATCAAATGTGACGTAATCATTAACGACCACAAAACAGTTGCTACAAGAGTTTAATAATGTTAATTAGAAAATAAAAACCAAGAGTAAATTTTAATACTTGTTTTAATCGCTTACAAAGATTTAATGTGTTTTCGTTTCTTTCGTGAATTATGAGTTTAAGAAATATAAAAATGTTTTATATATGGCATGAAATATAGGTTGAGGACCGTCGTGGCGCAGAGGCGCAACGTCTGCCTGTAACGCGACGGTTACTGGGTTCGATCCCCAGTCGGAGAAGATGGATTTTTCTATTTTTATTTTCTTCGCTCTGGCAAACTAGGCAAAGCGCGGCGTTGAGTTCCGCCACTCAACACGCAATGCCTCGAAAACGGCAGAAAGCGGGGACGGAAAAAGCAGGGACTAAGCAACGGAGTGTCGTAACACTAGGTTCCGACGGTCCCTGCAGTTGCTTATCCTGCCTTGTGCGGGATAAAGCGTGAAGCTAGAGATGAAATATAAGTAAAATGACAGTTTCACGCCGTGATATAGCGTCTGATTATGACTAACATAATAGTTTTGGATTCAATTTCCACTAGTAAAGAATAAATGATTATAAATAAATAATTTTAAGATAATACAGGAGACAAAACGTTAACTTTCACCACATCTCATTCTATATCTCGAAAAGTCGAAAGCGGGTCGCGGGTCACAGATTGTCCTAAGACTAGGTTTCGTATTAACTGTTAAATATAAAACAAAACTAACACGATGATTGTGGGATAGATTCCCAATCAGACAGCACAAAATATCAAAGATTTTGGCTTAAAGCTGAGAACAGAGCATTTCAACCAGTTTATCTCTCTATTTTACTCAGTGCGGGATAAAACATAAAATAAAAAATAATTCTATTATAATAATACAAAGCCATTTATAAATCAACCATTTTCCTTCGCTAACACGATATCGCTAAAATAATCATATTTTTATTTTGCAGAGAAAAAAGAGTGAAACGTATAATTGGCTATGGAAAGAACGACACTATTAAATATATGTTACAGAAAACATTCCACTTCGATCAAGAAGCGTCGGGTAATATAAAGGAGGATGACGAAATTACCGTCATCAATTATTCGTATTTGGTAAGATTTTAAAGATACTCACACTAAATTCGTTTATGATTGTTTTAAAAATAAACAATAAATAAGTATTTGTTAATTAAGTATGATTAATGAAAGGGAGGACGGAGAAAGCAGGGATGGAGAAAGCAGGGAAGCAACGGAGTGTCTTAACACTAGGTTCCTGCAGTACCCTCTGCCTACCCTGCCATGTGCGGGATAAAGCGTGAAGTTGAAAAAAAAGTATAATTATTTTTTTTGACGTGACAACGTCTTAAATTAGGTTGCGGCTCGGAGTCACATATGAAAAAGGTAACGTAACGATGTGTCAACTGTCACCGAACTATGATCAGTCCGCCGCGCGTATCACTTGACACATGTACAATGTTTTAGTAAACAAAATATATTTTCTATAGTTAAAATTTGTGCAATTTATATTATAATTATTAATCATATCAATAAATATTCTACCGAGAAAAAGACGTTGTCACGTAAAATTTTCGCCCGTAAAACCCACTTTACAGGCAACCATTTTTTTTTTCTTAGTTGATTTTCATCTTTAGTATTAAAGTTAGTAATTAAGTAAATTTTATACAAATATTGATTCAATGGCCTAGTTACAAAAAGTATGTGAAAAATATGTGGGCTCAACATACTGTAGAAAAATTTGAAAATAATAACTTCCAAAAGGCATTTCTCTATCTATAAATATGGATGAGAAATTGTAAGGTTGGGGAGAACCACTATTAAAATTACAAAATTCTTAGTCAGTCCATAAGTGCTTAAAATACTTAAGTATATCATATACTTTAATTTTATGCTTCATATATCTCTTGACTCGCCTCATCGCTCGTCTTAAATTCTGGACACCGTGTAGCTCAACTGTAACGTCAACTAGTCTTGTAAACAAAGGCTGTTGGTAATAACTTGTTCAATAATCACTTTATTGACAACACCGTATGACGTCATAACATGGCGGCTGCTGTTTTGCTTATTATTATATTTTTTTAATAAAACAGGAAATGACCAAATCTTTAACGTTTGATAATATAAATTAAAAATAATTTTTGTAATTTTATAAAGTAACACTTAGTTTACAAGCAATGTAAATTTGAAGACGATATACAATTGTATACAATTTCTTATAACGTAATTTAGATTTCACTTGAAAAAAAATATAAAAATCTAATAAAACTTGGTCTAACATCCTCATTTGTGAGAAAATTTTAAAATGATGATCAAGGTATGTTAATAAATGTTTTTCTTATACTTCATACATGGCAAATAACATTATTGTACAAAGCATAGTTTTTATGCTAACCGTACTTGAAGGTCGGAGGCTAAGATTTAATATAATTTTGAGTTTTTAATGCCAATATATTGTTAGCAAAGTTTTTTTTTTAAGTTTACCATATCGAAATATTACTTATTTACAAAGGCCAGCATAAACCTTACCATGGAAATGGCGAGTTTGATTGAAAATAAAAATCATATAACTTTTAAAATATTGAAAGGCGTTTTTATTTTTATTGATAATTCTGAAAATATATAAACAAACTGAAAAACAAGAAAAAAACAAAATAAAACAAATTTATTCTTTAACTATTAAGCAGAGGGCGGGGTGTTTTTATAGTAGGTTCCTCTAACCTTACAGATTAAATAAGAAACACAATTGTACCAGTTTGTTAATTTAAGCTAACAATAAAAATATAAAATATAGATAAATCAATTAATTAGATAGTCGTGGCTCAGAGGCACAGCGTCTGCCTGTAACACGACGGTTTGTCGGTTCGATTCCCAGTTCGAGTTCCACGGTTTCTGCCTGATAAAACCAAAAAAAATTCAGTATAAGAAATTCTTCTTTCATGCTTCAGTTTTACGTTGTATACTACACATATTAGGGTAGGCAGAGGGAACCGTTGGTTGAAGTAACCTAGTGTTAACACACTCCATTCCCCAATATCGGCCATACCAGACAAAGCGTGTTGAAGGTTGAGAAATTCTTTTATCTGCCATATTGAGTATTCTTTTATCCACAAAATACATAGCCATTGTTACTTAACACGCAACTGTAGATGTTCCCCTTCGCCTTTCCCCAGGATGGAGGGACTCCATGAGGATTTTCCAACCCGATACCAACAAAAAAAAAAATATAATTTAACAGTCATTTGAAATGTTTATTACATTTCGTAACTTTTATAAAGTCATTGCTAAGTAAAATTTAAGAGTTATTTTTAAAAAAACCTTTCCGTATTCACATTTTTAGTTTCATTTCCATGAAACTAAAAATCAACTTACTTTACTAACAGGCGTATAAAAGTGACGTACAGAACGTAATTGAGTTGAGTTTTACTAACTAATATGAAGAGAACTTTCAATCCCTTTTAACATGATTAAGTGGCCAGAGAAATGTCATTTTTGCGTTTTAAAACAATATGTTTTTGTGGAAAATGTGCATAAAACCTATAGTAATATAAAAAATGCACTACAATAACTTTAAACTAATAAAATATTACACACAAGTAAGACGGGGACGAAGAAAGCAGGAGCTAAGCAACGGAGTGTCTTAACACTAGGTTCCCACGGTTCCTGCAGTTCCCTCTGCCTGCCTTGTGCGGGATAAAGCGTGAAGATAGTAAAAATAGTTATACTATTTACCTGATGACCTTTAAACAGCGAGATTCAAGGAAATCTCCCTACAGATACGCCAACATACCTAAATAATTACAGCCCACTCCTAAACGAAAATCTACTCTCGCAATCGTTTTATAAAGTAAAACGTTTTATGAAAAATTTTTACTAATATTAAAAATGGATCTAATAAATGTTTCTTTTTGATATTTTAATATGGGAATATTACAAGAGCCTTTCCTGCCCTTTGATTGCTTTTATTATCTGAGCAATGTTGGCTCTAGGGTATACCATTTTTTTTTTCTTTTTTATCTTCACGCTTTATCCCGCACATGGCAGGGTAGGAAGAGGGAACTGCAGGAACCGGGAACCTAGTGTTAAGCCACTCCGTTGCTTAGTCTCTGCTTTCGCCGTCCCCGCTTTCCGCCTTTTTCGAGGCATGTTGAGTGGCGGAACTTAACGCCGCGCTTTGCCTAGTTTACCAGAGCGAAGAAAATGGAAATAGAAAAATCCATCTTCCTCGAGTGGGGATCGAACCCAGAAACCGTCGCGTTACAGGCAGACGTTGCGCCTCTGTGCCACGACTCGTGAAGAAAAAAAAATACATAGATTGTGCTAGCGTCACGTTCTGACCCTCATATAGAAAGATACATCAAGGCCCTCATCTTTTTATCTACAAGACACTTGGTATGAAGTGGAAATCAACAATGGACTTTATCATTCCTTATACATTCAAAAATCGTATTAACTCAAACATTGTCTCCAAATTTTTAACAATATAATTACACATTAAATAAATTGAAGGTAAAAATAAGGCTAAATCATATTAAATAGCGGAAACTAATCAAGAACAGGAAAAGATTTTATTTGACGTTTAAATATCATTTTTAACGGGATTTGCTCATACATATAATGTCATTTCGTGAAATGAGGTTCTTTGTTTGTATTTAAGATAATACTATACAAAGTAAGTAACTATTTTAGAAACATCTTATGAAGGTCTGCATAAAAATAATAAGAATATTTGATTGGTTGTTTATAAAATAATCTACTTTAAATTCATTTTGCATTTACTTAATATTTTATTTATTAAAAAATATACAAAATATCCTGTCTAAGTCCATATCTTGAATTCAAGAGCGAGTTCCAGTTACATTTACTTCAAATGATTATAAAAGCGTTAAAATAACTCCACATTGTATATATATATATATATATATATATATATATATATATATATATATATATATATATATATATATATATATATATATATATATATATATATATATATATATATATATATATATATATATATATATATATATATATATATATATAAATTTAAAGAAAATGATTCATTTTTATATATTTTTATACATTTCAATATTTGATTGGTTGTTTATAAAATAATCTACTTTAAATTCATTTTGCATTTACTTAATATTTTATTTATTAAAAAATATACAAAATATCCTGTCTAAGTCCATATCTTGAATTCAAGAGCGAGTTCCAGTTACATTTACTTCAAATGATTATAAAAGCGTTAAAATAACTCCACATTATATATATATATATATATATATATATATATATATATATATATATATATATATATATATATATATATATATATATATATATATATATATATATATATATATATATATATATATATATATATATATATATATATATATATATATATATATATATATATAAATTTAAAGAAAATGATTCATTTTAGTTGTATCTAAACATGACACGGACTTCTCTTTGTTTTTTTTTAACTGTTACTGTTTTCTGTACCAGAATTAATAATATGTAAAATATTTAAAGATTTAAAGATAAGAAAGCATATAATTTAAAGATTATAGAAAAGTTGTTAAATTATTTTTTAATTTAAAACTACTGCATTACTAAGTGGCGCCTGATCCTTTGAATTCAATATAACTGAAGTAAAACCACGGACGCTTAGTATCATAATATCTAGGATATGGATATAACACGTCTAGGTCAACCTGTGTGCCGAGGTCGATCAGTTATTAAATAATGAGTCGCTCTTAACAAATGACTGCACTGCAATTGATTAATTATGTTAAGTTTATAATGCTAACAATAAAATAATATTTTATTATAATAAGTTTGAAAAGCTTTATTGTTTCTATATGCAAAAGCTATACGAAAGTAAAGCACAACTTCGTCTAAGCTAGATGAGGGAGAGCTTTTAGTAATGCTATAAAACTGATAGTGTACTATATTTTTTTGGTTATGATTTTTTAAACAAATATACTCTAAAATGTCATAAGAATAATAAAATGTTTACTTAATCATATATAGTATAAGTTTCCATTTTTTGTATTAAAAATATATAATTAGATATTGTTTACAAGCCTGAGTATAATGCATACATTTACATCTTATTATCATACTTCTTTCTCTACTTTACGCCTGAATTTCAGGCGTTTTGTGATGACAATTAACGCCGCGGAATTCAAAAGGATTAAGTTTGTTATTTTCATTTACGTAAATGATGATAATCATAAATGGCTATAAATACTTATAAACCAAATAAATACTCGTAAACCAATTGATTTTAAATAAAAAATCAATAAATTAATATTACAAATTGTAATTCAAATTCAATGTTGTTTAGTTTAAATTTATAATTTTCTTTTGTAACATAACTGAGTATGTCATCATCTAAACATTACAATATTGTTATTCTTAATATGAATATATGTATGTACGTTTATTTATTTAATAAGTGAATGCATTTTATAAAACCATGAATAATGCGACCTTTTTATAGTGCATCGACTTCCGCAGAGATAATCTTACTGTGTTTTCTTTGTTTAATCATATATATACATATATATATATATATATATATATATATATATATATATATATATATATATATATATATATATATATATATATATATATATATATATATATATATATATATATATATATATATATATATATATATATATATATATATATATATATATATATGCGGTTGTTTGAGTCCGTTTGGTATGACAGGTACTATGGTTTAAGTTAAGTAATAACGTAAGTTATAATAAGTGTAAAATTATTAAGACTTTGCTTGATAAGATCGTATGGTTTTGTACAACGAGCGTGAGGACAATGAGTGTCCAATACGTGTGGGTTCGAGTCCTTTCTTAAATATTTATTAGAAGAATCAATCCGTCGTGGCGCAGAGGCGCAACGTCTGCCTGTAACGCGACTAACGCAACGGTTTCTGGGTTCGATTCCCAGTCGAGGAAGATGGATTTTTCTATTTCCATTTTCTTCGCTCTGGCAACTAAGGCAAAGCGCGGCGTTGAGTTCCGCCACTCAACACGCAATGCCTCGAAAACGGCGGAAAGCGGGGATGACGTAAGCAGGGACTAAGTAACGGAGTGTCTTAACACTAGGTTCGTATGGTTCCTGCAGTTCCCTCTGCCTACCCTGCCATGTGCGGGATAAAAGCGTGAAGCTAAAAAAAAAAAAGAATCAATTTTAATTCCGACAATTTCTATTTTAAAAAAAATTGTGCTAAATCCATTTTTTATAATTAAGATAACGTCTATATCTTATTTATTTTTCTTTCTTTTTCAGGCAGCCATGTTGTCAGTCCATGAGTTGATGCCAGCTGCAGCTAACCTTATAAATAAAGCTTTGGAATCCTTTTTCCCTAACTTAATCGATCCATTCTCAAGGGTGAAAGCGAAGGATCTCTTCTTTGATGGAATTTTCTTGAATTGCTCGGGTGAAGACGCCGCTTTGAGTAAGTCATCGAAAGACATAAAAAATATAAATTATTTTTGCACTGGTTTATACTCTCTTCAAATCGTTAAATGGGCGGCGTGACGGAGTGTTTCAACACTAGGCTCTCTCTACCCTGTTACATTTGTAATATAAGGGTAAAATTTTGCGACTTAGGAATAAGGACTAATCGATAAAAATATGGCAAGATTTTGTTGGCTTTCTGGTGTAACTTGTAGGAATCTAGTATTGGACACTTCTGCGCCATGACGGTCCTTGAAAATGTAGAAATATAAAAAGCCTAGGGAATTCATCATACAATTACAATTTGCATTATTATTAACATAATTTAAAAGCAAGCTTGAATTTTATTTTGAAACGAAACATTCAGTCAAGTATATAAATAAAACGAATTTGTTTATTTTGATATCAAATAAGATGTGAATATATAATATGTCAAATTGATACCAATATTAATAGAATAATAAGAGGAACGTCGTGGCGCAGAGGCGCAACGTGTGCCTGTAACGCGACGGTTTCTGGGTTCGATCGTTTCTGAGTTCGATCCCCAGTCGGAGAAGATGGATTTCTCTATTTCCATTTTCTTCGCTCTGGCAAACTGGGCAAAGCGCGGCGTTGAGTTCCGCCACTCAACACGCAGTGCCTCGAAAAAGGCGGAAAGCGGGGACGGAGAAAGCAGGGACTAAGCAACGGAGTGTCTTAACACTAGGTTCCCACGGTCCATGCAGTTCCCTCTGCCTACCCTGCCATGTGCGGGATAAAGCGTGAAGCTAAAAAAAAAAAATAATAATAGAATAATTTGGACCTTGAATAACAATTCGATGAATTAATTGATGAATCCATTTCGGTTTTATCGAATAAAATTCTCCTTAGTGTGCCAACAGTGAAGGTTGCATATATAACAACCTTGTATCAAGTTAGGTTCTTGAAATTTAGACAGAAACTTGTGGCAGTGTATGTTGAATAGCGAAACTCAACGCCGTTTTGATGAACTAAAGCGTTAATATCAGAATAAACTAATACCCATCGACAGATTGAACCAGCTACTATCGCCTTTACAATCAGACCACCTTAACACTGTCTTCTCAGTAGTGATATACATAAAATAAAATAACAACGTAAGAAAATTATTTATTAAAATACATATAAAATATTTAACAATATTAATAAAGAAAGAAAAAGAAACTTTTAGCTAAGTAAGTAAAGTTTTATTTCAGTAGTAAAAAGTAAAACCCAACATCTGTGACAGCTCTATAATGAAATTCCATACATGCTATTCTATACGATGTAACGAATTAATACTTTGTTAAAAGTTTTGATGTCATCAAACTTGTTTTTGCAAAGGTCATCGTGAGAGCAACGATCCCGATATGAAGCCTGTTTACTTATTAAGTTGATTACAGCATACCGTATTACTGTATTATATATATATATATATATATATATATATATATATATATATATATATATATATATATATATATATATATATATATATATATATATATATATATATATATATATATATATATATATATATATATATATATATATATATATATATATATATATATATATATATATATATATATATATATATATATATATATATATATATATATATATATACATATATATATATATATATATATATATATATATATATATATATATATATATATATATATATATATATATATATATATATATATATATATATATATATATATATATATATATATATATATATATATATATATATATATATATATATATATATATATATATATATATATATATATATATATATGTGTGTGTGTGTGTGTGTGTGTGTGTGTGTTTGTGTAAAATATTATAGTATAATAAAGATATAATTTATTTAGCGAGAAAAAAATTGTAAAAAAGTCACTAGTGGAATTGAATCTACAGTCATCTCAAACAGTTAGAAACCCAGTACGCGATTTCCTGAACTGAAAGTTAATGAATTTTTAGCTTCATACTTTATCAATTGTAGAATTAGAGGTAACAGAAGTAGAAACTGCATACTTCTTTCGCCTCGTACAGTGCCTTTAGCCTCTTCATAATCTAAGAGGTCCTGATATTTTTTTTACAACTTTTCGCCAGTCATGTCATTGGTATTGTGTTCTTGAATATTAACCAAGGTCTATTACCACTCACTTTTACAGCATATACTATATCATTCTAAACTAATTTTGAAAGGAATAATCTTAATTATTTTTTTTTTATACCTTCACGCTTTATCCTGCATATTGCAGGGTAGGCAGAGGGAACTGCAGGAACCATACGAACCTAGTGTTAAGACACTCCGTTACTTAGTCCCTGCTTACTCCGTCTACTTCTAAAAGAAAGTGAAAAAATTACAATATTTGACATATAATTACTAAATATATCGTATATTTGTTATTATCTATATCAAATGACAAGTACATTACGTTTGTAATCTGTAAAATGTTTTTTTTTTAATTAAATCTACTATGGCAATCTTTTAACATCAAACTCCCGTTAGTCTTTAAGATACCGTTACTAAATATAACAAATGACTTATCTCACGCCCGTGGCACGGTTTACTTAAGTATTAATATTACCAAATGTTGTTTGTCAGTTTGTGCCAAAAAAAGTATATATAAAAGTATATATCCCAAAGTTAGTATGCAGAAGGAACCTAGTGTGAACATGAGTTGCTGTGGCGAAACTCAACGCCACGCTTTGTCTTAATCTTGTCATACTAAAGCGATGAATTTAAAATTATTCTTTACTAATATTATCTAAGATTTTGATTTGATGATTTTGTATATTTTTTCTATATTTATTCTAACGCGACATAAAAATGTGCTAAATTTAAAATATGCGTAAAATGTTTTTTTTCTTAAAACAATGCAAATGTTAACCTCAATTTAACACTATACAAATTATCAATCAATATAATGCAAAAATAATCAACTATCGGGTTCTTAGAAATAAGGATACATAGCGTCGTTAAATACAAAATCATATTTAATAATAATTAAAGTTTCAAAAGAAAAAGTTTTACTTACACATGAATTTCAAAGTTTTTGACTAAGTCCGACTATAAATATGATGAATGTAGATTCGATTCGAATAATTGTTCCATGCTTTCGTAGGGGAACAAGCGGATCTAAGTTCTGCTAAAAAAAACTTAGTGATTTCCCATTTAGCCCTCTGTAGCTTCCTAATAATTTTACGTTATGACACGATTTCTTTTCAGGGCTAGTATGCGGGAAGGTAAAGCTTGAAAGGCCACCTGTGATGAGACCCTCCGAAGATGGCACTGGGTTTTACTTCTCAATGTTTTATCATGTAAGTTTGTTACAATACATGTCTATGTATTATTGCTATGACTTTTATGATAAATTTAAAATTACTTTAATTTTTAAGTTGTACTTCAACTTTCCATAGTTTTTGACACATTTTAAGCTTTTTTTTTGTATAATGAAGAAACATTGATGTCGTAATACCTATTATATACAAACTTTGGTTATATGTTATGGGTTCCGGTTTCTGACGCTTTGTATTACTTTTATTTAACTGGTCGTTGTACCGACAGGAACTGGCTCTTAACTCAATTTTCATATATTCTAACTACACAGAGAAAAATGATTGATTTTCATTTTCTCCACTCGGTAAGTGTGCTGTGTGTCACTAAGTGCAGTGTGGAGTTACCCCAGTTGAATTCAGAGGATTACCCTGCTAATTACCCTGACTTCTGCATGTTAGTCTGTGTTCTGCAGATTACCCTGCCTTCTGCAGATTACTCTGTCGTATATGGTATATAACGTGAATTTGATAAAAATCATAAACAAAATGTCTTCATTATACAATAAAAACTTAAAATGTATCAAAATCTGTGTAAATTTAATAATAATAATAATATTATAAGCCTTTATTCAGACACAGTACAGTATACAAATAAGAATTAATCTAAAGACTATGTGAAGTCTGAGACACCGACAACCTGGTCTGTGTGCCCAAATTTGGCAAAGGCCTCCTCCATTTCTTTCCATTCCATCCTGTTTCGCGCTATTCTTGTCCATGTTTTCCCTGCTACAACTTTAATTTCATCTGCCCACCTTCGAAACTGTCTACCTCTTTTTCTTTTCCTATTTCTTGGGTACTAATACAGAATGCTTTTTTTCCATTTTTCGGGGCCTCTAATTATGTGGCCCGTCCATTTCCACTAAAGTTTCTTTATTCTTGTTGTAACGTCTTGAATCTTCGTCCTTCTTCTTATGATTTCGTTTCTTATTCTGTCAGACTTCCTTAAACTTAACATGCCTCGTTCCATTGCTGCCTGGCAAGTTTTAAGATTTATGCCTTAGTTAGCGCCCAAGTTTGGCAGCCATAAGTTAACAAATTTAATAATATTACTTAAAAATTAAATTATTTTAAAAAAATCTTGTTTTTTTTTCTAGTTTAACTCTACAGAATCCGGTCCATATGAAGTGAATAGGGGTGTAGAAGATATATCAAAATTGGGTGACATTATGACATACAAAGGTAGCCCTATCCATAAACAATGGGGTGACGACTACTGTGGCAAAATAAATGGTTCAGACAGCTCTCTATTCCCACCGTTCAATGGAAATCCTCCGGACAGACTCTATATATACGAACCTGAGATTTGCAGGTATAAAGAAATAAAAAATTATTTTAAAATTATTCGAAATTACTTATTTTTTTAAATTTATTGATGTCATTGTTGTTTTTGGTTCGATTCCTGCTAGGATAATGAATAGTTTACATTTTATTGCTCTGTATGTACAAAATATTGACTCGAAATCTGACAAGTGACGAAAAACAGAAAAAAATGGAAAGTGAAAGAAAATAAAAAGCCCAATGCAGGGCACTTTTATTTAATAAAACTTATTTATAAGATAAATATAATAATTTTACAGATCAGTTTACGTTACTTCAAGAGGGGAACGGGAGATTTTCAACATCACCACATACTACTATGAAATAGACGAGTCACTTTTCGCATCGAAGAACGCTAATCCAAACAACAAGTGTTTTTGTAAAAAGTAAGGATATTTTTTAATATTAACCTTTCGTTTCTTTTTTTAGCTTCACGCTTTATCCTGCACATGGCAGTGTAGGCAGAGGGAACTGCAGGAACCATATGAACCTAGTGTTAAGACACTCCGTTGCTTAGTCCCTGCTTTGTTAGTCCCCGCTTTCCGCTTAAAAAAATTAAAATAATTTAAAATAAGTCCATCAACGCCGCCATCGAAGTGCGTTCTATAAACGAATTAGTAATAGTTCTAAACAGGCTAATACTTTAACCTTATTAACGTACCTTTAAAAATAAATAATAAATACCCTTTTATGGAAAATCTTACTAATTTTATTACTAAATTGTGGCATTGTGTTAGTAAAAGGTTATGCCTTACTTACATGTTACAATAGTAAGTAAGTTGGTAGTAGTCAGTCCAATAACCTAGAGTGTTAAAAGAAACTATAAATATTATAAAGAGCTTAAAACCACAGTAAATATCAAATTTTAAACACACGAGTCCTTCAGTCTGTGCTAAATTGATCAATGGATTTTTGGAAATTATCAATATTTTACAAATAGCTGAGTGGAATAAGAAATATTATTTGTATTCATTATAAGAAATACTATTTCCTCTAAATGGGAAGCGAACCCACAGCCATCTCCTGTCCCAATGACTTACACTGACCTCCGAATATCGTTATTTGTTGTGAAAATTATATTGAAACTAACAAAATTTGGTACAAAAGTAAGAATTTGATTTATTACTCTACACACTATTGAGCACGGCTAAAATATTCAAATTTAATTATGTTTCGGTTCATTCTGTGTTCGTTATTAAGAGGTTTTGACGTTCTACTTCAGGCCTAAAAGTTAAAGTAATTATATTATTTAAGTAGAGTGGTCGGTATGGTGCTGTCAACAATTTACTTAATGATGGTAATGTCGTTATGTCATTATTATATGGCTAATTGTTATCATTAAATCTAATATTTCTTTCGTAATTTAATTCTAAATAAGACAAGATACTAGGTTAAAGGGATTAAAAATATAAATATGTTCAGGTCATTAATCTTAGGAACTGCTTTTTTGTATTAAATAATATTTTTTGGGTAGAAAATAAGTTTTTGAGGTCGGTTATAGCCATAGCTGCGTCACCTGCTTAGAGGCGACATCTCAAAAGTACCACCAAAACTTCGTAAACTTAGTACCTTACTTATACTTGTCAAAATCAAGAACGTTTAAAAAATATGCAATATATAATTTGAGAAAACTAATTGTATAGCAAACTAAAACCCTTTTTAAATACATATCTCAAACGGTGGGTTGTCTATAACAGTATCAAAATGACAAAAGTGTTTATAAGTCTACAAAAAATATATTTCTTGATCATAAATAAACTATTTTTATAATAATATTTTCGCTTTCCCAATTTCCGATAAGACGAAATCCGGTGTTGAATTATATCCCTGACTTCTTCCATTTACGCAGTTCTCTGACGTAAATCAAGAGGTGAGTCTACTTACCTCTCATGTACATAAGAGGCGGTGGAGGATGGGATAATTTCCAGCATACAAACATAACTTGACCAAATAATGATTTATCAGAGTGTCAAAATATTGGTATATCAAAAACTTAAATTATCAATTAATTGAATACAATATATTCATTTCATTGAAACAATAAATGAAATACATTATATTCAAATAATTGAATCCTCAGAATTCCCTTACAAATCATTTTTTTAATTATTTGATTTAATAACAATATATTTAACGAAACAATCTCTTCAGCTGTATAATATATAAAAATATCTAATTTATTCATTTTCAGGAACTGGAGCGGCAATCACGACGGTTGTCTACTAATGGGCGTATTTAACTTGAGTCCTTGTAAAGGAGCACCTGCTATCGTCTCTCTACCACACTTCTACCTTGGCTCAGAAGAACTGCTGGAATACATAGCTGAAGGTATTAAGCCAGATCCTGAGAAACATAGGAGCTATGTGCATCTTGAATCTGTGAGTAATGGCCATATTAAGATAAGAAATTTTGAAATAGATATTTTTTATTTTTACGCTTTTTTGAGGACCAGAAGGAACGGAGTGAGAATATTAAGTTCCTATTATAATATTTGGTTCCTGTGGTTCCTTCTTGCTGTTCTGCTATATACAGGATAAAGTGTAAGCTCGAATCTAAGAAAAACTTATTCACGCAGGGCAGGCAGAGGAAACCGCAGAAACTATAGAAAACTAGTGTCAAGACACTCTGTGCCCTGCTTTCCGCCTATTTTGAGGTATTGCATGTTAGATAGCGGAACTCATCGCCGCGCTTTGCCTAGTTGTAAATCGAAGAAAATGGAAATGAAAAAATCCATCATCCCCTAGTGGGAATCGAACCCACAAACCGTCGTGTTTACAGGCCGACGATGGGCCTCTGCACCACGACAGTCCTCAAAAATAGAAAAATATTGTATATATTACTATATATTAACGATACTCTCTTGTGTAATAGTATCAACTAATAATATAATATTTAAATTGATATTTTTATCAATATTATGTGAAATATGGTGGAAAATAAAATAAGCACTTTGTAATCCCTTGGGAAATTCTGATTTAGTATTTGTAAATATCTATCTAGTCCAATTTTTTTAAAATTTATTTATTTTATTTATTTATTGTTTATTTGACTATAAAACTAACAATATACTCATTAACGTGTAAATAACAGATTCAAAATTAAAAAATCTGAAAGGTTTTAGAGATAAAATACACATTTATGTCTAAATATATAATTGTTTTTTTTTTTATTCAAGTTTTTAACTTTAAATTTATTTATAATGTCAATTGTTTAAATAAAAAGATTTATTTACTTCATTTTTGCTTAGTATCTCATATAAACCATATCCAACAAAAAGGACATAGTGTTAAGACACTCTGCTTTTGACTTTTCTAATTTCAAACAACGTCATACTATCTTACCGAAGCGGAAAATTTAAAAGTCAAAGTCTAAGTCAATTAAAGTAAGTAAATTTTATTCAAAATAAGAAGTACAAGCTTGATTTCAAAGCTTGATGTCAAATAATTTAATTTAATTTACAATCGGTTCGCTAAAGTTAATGCCTCAGACCTGAGAAGAACCTTAACCGAAGACTTAATCTGTTTCTTTTATTATTTTTTTTCTTTTTTTTTAGTTTTTCAAATATTTACAATTTCCCAATTCCTATTATTGACAACGATACTCTTGAACTAAACTGGAGCGAGCATTTCATTCCCAAGACGTGTTAAATGAATTTGTTCCTGTGAAATAAAATTTAACAGCAGGCTCCAGTGAATAAATTTTCATTTTATAAATATTACCGTTATTTACAGAAAACTAGCGCTGTACTTAAAGGTATGCAGCGATTGCAATTTAACATAGAATTGCGTCAAATGGACAATGTCCCACAATTGGAAAATGTACCGACCGGGGTGTTTCCTTTCCTTTGGATCGAAGAGGTAAGGTTTTATTAGTTATTTATATCTTAAAGTAATATTTGAAATTACGCCACTATATCTTTAAATAGTGATGTAGCTTACATACTTATACTTTTGCTGTATTTATTGTATAAATTAAGATGCTTTTCTACTATTACAATCTATTAATAAATATTTTTGTTTATTATTTAGTATTTCACGATCATGATTTCAAATATAGTCGGTTGGTTAGTTGTAACTAACTTAGCTTATATAAAACTATCTTATTTGCAGGGTGCGGAAATAACACCAGAACTCCTAGAAGAAATAAACCAAGGCCTTTCTTTACTATCATCAGTAGAAATAGTGAGATGGGCGATATTAGTCGTAGCTATAATTTTATGGGTGACAAGCCTCCTCTGCTTGCGTAACGCGCTCGGTGCATGGCCGCGCTCGCGCAACAGCGTCAGCTTCATACTGCGACCGGGAACTACTATGAGTCCTAATAAGGGATAATAAAATGGATTGTTAATAAACACATGTGTTTTATTTACTTATTATCATAAAACAGTTTAATTAATTAATTTGATAATGAATTAATTAATGATACTTCGTTTCCCCCTTCCCACCTTTTCCAGGCAATGCGTGGTGAGTGGCGAAACTCAATGTCGCGCTTTGCGTACTTGCTTAAGTGAAGGAAATGGAAAAATCCCTCTTCCCACAACTGGGAATTGAACCCACAAACCGTAGTGAATTGAACCACAGACGCTGCGCCTCCTCGGCCTCCGCCGCCACGGCTGAACTCTGAAAAAGTTATTGTTACATAAAATATTAAAATCAACATGGCGGCGTTGTATTTAAACTTAGAGTTAAGACTCTCCGTTCTTAGTGATGCTTTCCGTCTTGTAAATCTAAGATAGTTTTTATAATTTATTTTCCCCGAGAGGGAATGAGGATCCGTTGCGTTTGCAATAAGACGAATATTTTTGATATTCGAAAAAAATATATTTATTATTTACTATACATTTGTTTACTATACTATACTATTGTTAGAAAGCAGACATGGTTGCAATTTATTTTAAAGAAAAACTTCGAACTTCTACTTCCACGTCGACTATATGTTGATGGGATTCGTTTAATATGGAAATAAAACTTTGAAAATCAAGCCATTTATCAAAAGTCACATAAAAACAGTCGAAGTAATTCTTCGAAAGTAATTTTTGTTGGAGAGGAAACCAAAGTTCAAGGGCACGCATTGACCTGTAATATATGGAGTCAAGTAAATAGAATTTATGATCAAACTTAAACAGCTGTAAATCATATTTTCTTTACGTTACACTCGTTAGACAAAGTAAGGTTTATTACTTTACGCAGAAACTAATAGAAGACTACAAAAAACTTTTACTTAGCAAAATGTGTTCATACGTTTTTGTTCTTTTGATAATTTTGCACCAATAAGGGTACTAAAATGCTTTTTTTTTCCAACATGAGAGCGGTATCTATATTAAGATACGGAAAAAGAAGTAAGCAGGGACTAAGTAACGGAGTGTCTTAACACTAGGTTCGTATGGTTCCTGCAGTTGCCTCTGCCTACCCTGCCATGTGCGGGATAAAGCGTGAAAATAGAAAAAAAATGAAGCTACGTGCGTGTAGGAAGTGTAGCTCAGAGCAGCGTCTGGAACTTGCCTAAGTGTAGGTTTAAAGGGGCCTCTTTAATATGCATTAGCATTAACATTCACTGTCCAAGCTCCTCCCACTACCTAACTGAATTCGAAATGATTTTACAAGTGCCGCTTTCGAAGCACGTTCTATAACACAGTTAAATATACATATTAACTAACTCTTTTTTTTTTGTTTATGTCTTCTTTTGAACGAAAGTCTCTTCCATCTCTTTTTATTCTCTCCTTTTCTCTTTTTTCTGTAGCCAGTGTTTTTTGGTGGATTTCTCTATGACATCTTCCCTTAAGATGTTCGCTAGTCTTTATTTTTTCTTTAAGCATTCTTTGGGTATCATACGAAAACATCTTTTGGCCATTTTCCTGAAATATTTAAGTAAACTACTATTAGTAAGTATGTTTTGTAACTATTTAAATTAATTTAATATGAAAGCAGCTTTTAAATATTATAGAAATCTGAATTATATATTATTATAAGCCATTATACTCCAGCCTAATTTTCTTGATATAATACTTATTTGTGAATGTTTTACTCATTCATAACAAAAAAGTTGTATAAATTTCTAATAAACATAAATGTCAACGAGTGCTTGTATCGTATTAGAAAATATTTATATGGACCTGTAATAGATTGATTGAATTACTTAAAGAAATATATTATAACTATGTATTCGATCTATAAATATCTAAAAATAGTCAAGATGTTAGCAAGGTCAATTTATATCGGTTGATTAAGATATCATAATAGTCAGTTATCAAGGTCATATAGGGGCAGTTCTTTTATATTTGGCTCTTAGAAATAGTATGTTTAAATTATAGAAAAGTACGTATTTAAATGAATAACGAATTTCAAATGATTAATTGATAAGAAAAGATTTATTTATGAAGAATAAAAATTGAAAAAAACTTAACTTGATATATATATATATATATATATATATATATATATATATATATATATATATATATATATATATATATATATATATATATATATATATATATATATATATATATATATATATATATATATATATATATATATATAAAAATTGAAAACTTGGCCTCCAGGGACCACTTTAGGGCAATCTTTACATGATTCTCAAAATCGTTGACATTATGAACCGGTATCCTTCTATATCACTTCTAAATAAAAAGATATAATAATAGTAAAAACTCATCTTCATCTTAGATAAAATAAAAAGAAAATGTCAAAAATCCTTTCCTGAAATATATTCTGAACTTATCACAAAAGATTTCATGCGAAATCCATGCTGCTTATGTCGTTATCTCGCTTATCATTGTAATACATTATGTAGTCGTGATAACAATGTTCTCCCTAAAGTTCGACATCGAGAATAACTCGATAATCTAATGTAAATATTCGACAAAATGATAAGAAAAAGGTTTTTTATCCAAAACAGGCGTTGGCGTAAAGCATTAACGACGTATCTAATAAAATTAAATTTTATATTCAATCCTCCTTATTAAGGATCTACTTTTTAATCAAAACTTGTAAAATGACATAAAATAGGAGTACGTCAAAAAGTTACATTATCGATTGCGTGTTTTAGAGGATGCAATTTAATTTTTATAAATGTCTAAGGGGTCAGTAGATGCTCTTGTACCCCGGTTGCCATCTTGAAAAAAAGAGGTTCGATGGGCTTCCGCGCTGTATCTAATCAACTAGCAACCCTATCAAAAATTTAATTAAACATAAAATATTGCAAATTAAATTTTCTACAATTTTATGTATATTATTTTTTATCGCCCCTTAACAAACAAAAGAGTTAGAAGCAAAAATTTGTGAAAATTTCGTATAATGTTTTCTTTTGGAGGTTATAACTTTATTTCAGTTCATTTTACAATAATATCATAGCAATTCTCTTGACGGTTTTTCAGCAAACGATTTCGAATACAAAATAGCTTAATTTCATTTATTTATCTATGTTTTATATAATATTTTAAATTGAAAAAAGTCTAACATAATTATTATAATTTCACTCTCTTCGATCATCTAGGCTGCGAGTCAAAATCTGAATCAGTTGTAACCTTAGTTGAATTTTTGTTATATAAATGAATTTAGTATAGTAACGTTGCTATAGTAAATAGACGTATTAAGTTCCGCCAGTCAACGCGTAATGTCTCAAAATTGGACAGAAATGAGAGAACGGAGTGTTTTAACAATTATAGTCGAACCCTAACCATAGTATGTGAAGTCAGATACGCAACCACTGCGCCTACATAGCCTCTATTACTATTTAGTTGCACATACTATTTTACATATATTATGTAAAACAAATACAACATATATATTTCTATAGAAAAATAAACCATGAAATAAATACTTAATAGGTAAATGAACCGACCTCGTTTTGAGTACTCTATAAAAGGCTGTTTCAACAAGGACTATTTGGATAGCCTCCAAAATAATACTATATAATTTAAATAATTTGTGTGTCTGTATGTATTACATCTGTGATTATTTTACTTGTTTTTTTTTATTATTTTTTTTTAGCTTCAGGCTTCATTCCGCACATGGCAGGGTAGGCAGAGGGAACTGCAGGAACCATTTGAACCTAGTGTTAAGACACTCCGTTGCTTAGTCCTTGCTTTCTCCGTCCTCGCTTTTTTCGAGGCATTGCGTGTTGAGTGGCGGAACTCAACGCCGCCCTTTGCCAAGTTGCCAGAGCGAAGAAAATGGAAATAGAAAAATCCATCTTCCCCGACTGGGAATCGAACCCAGAATCCGTCGCGTTACAGGCAGACGTTGCGCCTCTGCGCCGCAGTAGAAAAATAATTATATGAAACGCGGCTTTGATTGGATTGAAGCAGATATTGCCGGAAAGAAGAGTTGAAAATGTTTAAAGTATTAAGACCAAATGATTAGAAAAAAAAATTAAACCAAGCGAGCGAAGCCGTAGACGGGTCGTTAGTACTGAATAAATCAAAATAATTGTCTCAAAATGAATTGTATTGCTCTAGGAATAAAGTTCCTTTTCTATTTTTCTTAATATTGCTATAAATTTTGGCACTTTATGTAAGTTTCATAAAGAGATATGACGTCATTACACTATAAAACTCGACATCTGCTGACAATGTATGGGTCGTAGTCTAGACATTAGGATCGTTGTTTGATATATATATATATATATATATATATATATATATATATATATATATATATATATATATATATATATATATATATATATATATATATATATATATATATATATATATATATATATATATATATATATATATATATATATATATATATATATATATATATATATATATATATATATATATATATATATATATATATATATATATATATTTAAAAGTAAATTATTTTTTGAGTCAGTCATAGTATAATATTATTACTAAAATCCTTCTTTTAAATATTAAACTTTGGAAACAAAGAACATCTATTTGAGTACATTATTGTATTAGTTCGCTTACTTTATTATAAAGAGCATTAAAAGTTTAAGTATCTTTAACTAGATTAGGTACTAGCTATTATATATATATATATATATATATATATATATATATATATATATATATATATATATATATATATATATATATATATATATATATATATATATATATATATATATATATATATATATATATATATATATATATATATATATATATATATATATATATATATATATATATATATATATATATATATATATATATATATATATATATATATATATATATATATATATATATGTCGGCGCAAGGTCGTATTTTCGTTCTTCAGAGTTCATTCTTCATAATATAAAAAAAGAGTGATATCAATTGATCTTGTGCGATTGTACTATAATCTTCTTTAGGAATATCAATAGGAAGTATTGAATCTATATAATTATATATATATATATATATATATATATATATATATATATATATATATATATATATATATATATATATATATATATATATATATATATATATATATATATATATATATATATATATATATATATATATATATATATATATATATATATATATATATATATATATATATATATATATATATATATATATATATATATATATATATATATATATATATATATATATATATATATATATATATGTGTGTGTGAGAACCTAGTGTGAACACACTCCCCGCTTTCTGCCTTTCTAGGCATTGTCATTTCGTTCGAAATATTACATATTTAGGTATAACTAAGCAAGCAACAAAAAAAATTATTAATAAAAACGCTTAGTCTTCCGTATCGTCACCGCAGGGCGATAAAGCGTGACTCACGATTTAATTCCAGTACAATAAAAAACGTTTTAGTACAGATTCAAGGTAAAAAGTTATTACGATTTCTGTGCGTATCTTTTTTTTCTATTTACGCTCCTTTTAGCAATTTATGACGGAGTTTAACGCCGCTGTTACACGCGATACTTAAAAAATTAAAGTTAAAATCTTAGTCAAATTAGAAATATTTATTATAAATATATAAAAAGAAAAAGGCGGAAAGCAGGGACTAAGATACGGAGTGTCTTAACACTATATTTCTATGGTTACTGCAGTTCCCTCTGCCTAACCTGCCATGTGCGGGATAAAGCGTGAAGACATAAAACAAATTAAAATACTATTTAACATTCTCACTTTGTATATATAACGGATGTGGAAAAATATATCTATTTAAAATTTCAAATCCAAAAAAAAGCGCCACGTCAAATTTAATACTCAAAAAAAAAAAGGAAAACCAATAAAAAAAACATATCTACTTAGTAAATATTTATTAATTATCTAAAATATAACATATCAATTGTCGTCACTGTCTGAGGAACTCCGCAAGCTGCCTCGATCGTTGCTAAGTGGAGGCCGCGCGGCGTTCGCGGCGCTAACCGCCGCGCAACACCGCACCGTGTACTTGTTAAAGTCACAGCTAAAAAAGTCATATGTTATAAGTAAATTATATGAGAAACCAATGGTAAATTGAGTGTTCCTTAGTTATTTCTTTTTATTATTCAATACTTAATAGTTCCTAGAGGAATCCTTAGGAGAGAATTTTTCAAGCTTCATTATCTGTCAATAATTAAAATATAATAATTTCTCAAATTGGGAATCGAACCCACAAACATCACGTCTTACATCATGACAATTAATTATATTAAAATTAAATAATATTAATAATAACATAACCTTTTTTTTAATTATAATTATTTAAAAAAAATTGTAAGCCTTCAAAAATAGAACATAACAAGTCACCAATAAAAATCAAAAATCACACCAATAAATATATATAAATATTAATAAAAAAACGTCAAATTTATCATAATAGATAAAACTAAAAACCCATACATTTAGTTGTGTAAGATTCCACTGTAGCATCTCACGTTATCAATTATCACACACTCGACGTTAGAGTGATAAGAACAGACCAGTGATAAGAGCATGTGACGGTTTATGTAATACGTCTGCTCGCGTTATATTTTAATAAAGGCTAAGTATTTATTTACTTACTATTACTTTTTATTAACTTTATATTTTCTATAGCAAACTTCATTACACTAGTTAATAAAGTTGTCACATAATATACATACATAAAACATTTAAACAAAAGTATTTAAAAAGAATCCAATGTTAATACTTACATATATATGTAGTAACGTTGAATTCTTTTTAAACACTAATAATAAATTATATATATATATATATATATATATATATATATATATATATATATATATATATATATATATATATATATATATATATATATATATATATATATATATATATATATATATATATATATATATATATATATAATACATATATACATATTATAATACATATATACACCTGTAAAATCTTAGTTAAAAATTGTTTAAAAATGGCATGGAATGTTAAATTTCCTTTCCTTAAATTTCCTTTTATAAAACAAATCAATATATCTCATTAATTTTTCTTATTTATCCATTATTAAATAAGTCCCACAACAAAATTAGAACCCACTATCGTTTCAAAAAAACAAAAGAAACAATACTCACATTTTACTCAACTGCGAATATTTGACTGTGAGAACTTTCTCTATGGCCAAAAGAACACTCTGCGGGTATTTCTTCTCCGTCAGTAGATTCTTCACCCATATTAATAAATGTTCAAAATGGCGGCTGTCTTCTAGAAGACGAGCGATGGTGTCTAGAAGACGGTGAGTGTATTCTTCTTCGAGACTCGACACTGTTAGTTGGACTGGAGAAGAATGATATTTTTTTAATAATATATTTATAATATTAATATTAATAATATTTGTGTTTTGTTAACGCAATTATTTTAGATTTTGTTATTTATATATTAAGCGTAAAATTTTTGATTGAATTGATTTAAAGGAGTTTAATGGAACGTATATTAAATATTGTCCATCCCTCTACTAAGATATCTAAGAAATAGAGAGAGGACCAAATGCAACTGTAACTTTGGAATAATATGTAATTTTATATCTTTATACTAGTGAGGAGTAAATTTAAATTTCATAAATTAACGAAAAATATTTATCTTTGTGCTTCGTTTTTTAAATAAAAATCACAAATTATTTACAACAAAAATCGGAGTGTCTCAACACTAAGATCCTACGATTCCCGCAGTTCCCTCCACCTACCCCGCAATGTGCGGGATAAAGCGTGAAAGTGAAGAAAAACATCAAGTTACTGTGCGTTGTGGGCACGCTCTCCACGCACTGCTGCACGACGGCCCCGCTCGTTCAGCTGCAGCGCGTGCAGCAGCGCCGCGCCGTACTCCTTGTTCTGCAACAGCTGTTTCACTTTCAAAGGGCGTCGAGTCTGTTGATAGACGGAATGGCCTGCGAATGGGAAAAGAATTTTTAGTTTAGCTTTTTTAGCTTTGCTACACGTTTAGCTTCGCTATTTTTGATTTTTTAGCTTTGCTTTTTTAGCTTCGCTTTTTTTAGTGTACAGCATATACGCTGCGTGAATTTCATTACAACTCACTTTTAGTGTAATAAACATACAAGATAATGTCTTAAATACAATATATTTTTTATCTACTCTTTAGCCAAAGATCGACTAAAGTGCAGAGTTGAGTTCCATTCCGTTTCAGGTATATATTTTAGTTAATCTTTGCATATTTTTTACTTATACATATATATTGCGTTTACATATATGTGTTTGTGTGTGTGTGTGTGTGTGTGTATGTGTGTTTTATATGCAAGTCATACCTAAAAGTACCATCCAAGCCTGCATTTTGAGAGTATATAAGCAGCCCCTCCGTAGCCGCCACCGCAAAACTCTCCCCCGACGGAGAGAATCTCACACAATGCACACGGACCTGGGAATATTGAATTTATTGCAGAAAAAACAGTGTCGAGACACTCCGCTTTCCATTTGAATTCAAAACAATGGCTGTTGAGCAGCGAAAATCAACGCCAGGTACCACAACAACGACATATTATTTTTTTACTTCTTTTATAATGTTGTGTACCTTTTTTTTCATATTACTTATTATAATAATATTAATTAAAATATATTTTAATATTTAATTTACCTACGTTTATTTGTAATGTAGTTGGCACTACAGATACTTGGTCCGTACCCTTTTTTAACTTACTGTTCTCATCATAAATAATAATTCTAATATTAATGCATAATGAGTAGAATTAATATTTATCATAATGAACTGTTATCTTTACATCTTTTGACGTGACAGCGTCTTAAATTAGGTTGTGCGGCTCGGAGTCAAATATGAAAAAGGTAACGTAACGATGTGTCAACTGTCACCGAACTATGATCGGTCCGCCGCGCGTATTACTTGACACATGTACAATGTTTTAGTAAACAACATATATTTTCTATAGTTAAAATTTGTGCAATTTATATTATAATTATTAATCATATCAATAAATATTCTACCGAGAAAAAGACGTTGTCACGTAAAATTTTCGCCCGTAAAACCCACTTTACAGGCAACCATTTTTTTTACATATTTAGAAGTAAGGCTTTTAAATAAATAATCTACCTCAGGTTTAACGTTTCTATCAGCCATATCTCCAGACTTGACTCCAGGCAGGCGTATATTGACAGCTCCGCCTTCTAAACTGTCTCTGTCCTCTACGAGCGCCATGTTGCCGAACTCCGTGAGGAAACGACGGTTTATAACATCCTAAATAAATTATATATATATATATATATATATATATATATATATATATATATATATATATATATATATATATATATATATATATATATATATATATATATATATATATATATATATATATATATATATATATATATATATATATATATATATATATATATATATATATATATATATATATATATATATATATATATATATATATATATATATATATATATATATATATATATATGTGACTCTCGAGTACGATTGAATTTATATAGTTGTCTATATAAATTATATATTTGTATAAATGTAAAGTTCATAAAGTATGTTTTTTCTCGATAAAAAGAGTATATTTTATTATTTGAAACTGCATTTCAAATTACTCATCTTTGCAATCCACCCAGTGTACCACATATAGAAGTATAAGAAGAAGGAAAGTAGTAGTTAAGACACTCTGTCAAAATCAAAATGACAACCACTGACGCATTTATTTGAAATAAACTTTCACAAACAAAGTTTCTTAATATACCTTTATAGCATTTTGTATATACTGCTCTCGCATTTAATTTCCTTCAACCACAAAATCAAAACACACATTTCCTTACAAAATATATACAACATAATAAACGAACACCCCCCAAATTCCAACTCCATACTCACATTAACGGCATCTAGAGATCTATTCTGAGTTATAACGAACTTCTTTATAAGTACAGCTTCTTTGACACTGTACAGGCAAATGTGTTTAGAGTTACCTCCGCCAAGTATACATTGACCGTCTGCTGTGTAACATATTGTTGTAAATGCTCTGGAAGTAAAGGAAATATGATTTTATTAGATTTTTTGTACTTCCATATAATATCGTTAGTAAAGGTGGATTTTTCATTTTAAATTTTTTTTACCAGCCAACCTGTGAAAGTGGGTTAGAGCTGTAAGTAGCGAGAAGACTAGCTAAAACGTAATATGAGGTTTAATGAAAATATTTTTTATAGAAAAATAACACTCCAATCAATCTAATATATAAAGTATAGAAAATATACATTCAAAAAATACATACCATAAAATATATAATATAAATATAAAAATATAATTTCAATCTTTCACTGTGGACATGAGGACCGGACATGAGGACAGTCGTGGCGCAGAGGCGTAAGCGCCTGCCTGTAAACGCGACGGTTTGAGGGTTCGATTCCCACTCGGGGAAGATGGATTTTTCTATTTCCATTTTCTCCGCAACTAGGCAAAGCGCGGCGTTGAGTTCCGCCACTCAACGCGCAATACCTCGAAAAAGGCGGAAAGTGGAGACGGAGAGAGCAAGAACTAAGCAACGGAGTGTCTTAACACTAGGTTCATATGGTTCCTGCAGTTCCCTCTGCCTACCCTGCAATATGCGGGATAAAGCGTGAAGCTAGAAAAAAAAAGCTATGGACATATGTTCCATACTAATAAAGATCAACTGGAAGAGTTAATTTTTAGTACAAATTTATATTCTCTTCTACTGTAATGCATTGTTGAGATAATATAGGTAAATATATTCTCAAAACAATCATTTTGGATAAATATCCTTAATAATAGTTTTTTTCATATATCTTTCATATAGAGACAATAGTTAGGTTCCTTTTTTATAATAAATATATTTAAATGAAACGAATATAAATACAAATGTATAACGATTTTTCCTACAAAATTACTATAATCTATAAATCACACAGTGACTTATCACTCACTTAGTTTTCAACATATTCGCCGGCGTCACCAGATCGGTGTCCGCTCTGCCCGACCCCAGGTCGTTCCTGCCTTCTATACTGCCTGTTTGATCCGACGTAGACGTGTTGAAGAAGGTGATGTTGCCATCTAATGTTGACACTGCTATCTAATTTGGAATTATATTTATATTAAATTAAAAAAGGAGCACCGTCGTGGCGCAGAAGCGTAGCGTTCTATAAACGCAACGGTTTGTAGGTTCGATTCCTATAAAGGGAAGTTGGATTTTTCTATTACCATTTATTTCGCTCTGGCAACTACGCAAGCGAAAATTTAAAAAAAAAATATATACAAAAATATATCGTTAACTCCTCAATGATTTTAAAGACCAATTAGTTGAAAGCGGATCTAACAAATTATGAAGCGTTCTTCATATGCCATTATTTTCATACTTATATGCTTTACACAATTCATTCTCTCTCTGTAGGGAGATTTTAACCTATCTTTTCTATCTTTAGTGTGAATTAATACATTAAAAATCATAAAGATATGCCCATACCTCTTCAGCATCGGGTCTAAACACAACTTGTAAGGCATCAGACGACAGCTGTAAAGTCTCACAGTCCGAGCTAGTTTCTATACAATTCCACAACTTCACAGTTTTATCCCACGACGCAGAAGCTAGTGTTGAACTCGATAGTACAGGAGAGAACGATAGAGAAGATACGGGAGCCTTGTGACCTGCTAACACCTGGGAATAGAAGTTGAAAAACACCGATTAAAAATATGTACTGTGACACAGACAGAAATTAAATTTAAATTTTTTTTATAGCTTCACGCTTTATCCCGCATATAGCGGGGTAGGCAGAGGGAACCGCAGGAACTATGGAACCTAGTGTTACGAAACTCCATACTCGCTTTCCAACTTTTTTCGATACATTGCGAGTCAAGTGGTGGAACTCAACGTCGAACTTTGCTTAGTTGCCAGAGTGAAATGGAAAAATCCATCATGCCCGAGTGGGAATCGAACCCACAAATCGTCAGGTTTCCGTCAGTTCTGGTTCTTGACATTTGGCTATGGAGCCCTAAAAACAGTCATCACATTGCGACATACAGAAGAGAGGCTCACGTCAACTCTCACGTCAAAACTCACCTCCAACAGCTTCCCAAACTTGATGGACTACGAGTGTTTATACCAGAATGACAGAAAAACACTTTCAACAGCTTCCCGAACTTAAAGGACTACAAGTATTTATACCAGAATGACAGAAACTCAATTGTAACAGCTTCCCAAACTTGATGGACTACGAGTATTTACACCAGGTAGAGATAAACTCACCTCCAACAGCTTCCCAAACTTGACGGACCACACGTATATGTCGAACACGTCGTGGCCGCCGGCGGCGCACAGCTCGCCGCTGCCGTCCAGCGCCGCGCACGCGAACTGCACGAGGCTGGGCGACGTCAGCGTGCGGAAGTTGCGGTATCTGTGGAGGTTAAATTGTTGATTTTTTTTATTTACTTTTTTTCTTATCTGTATCTGAGGAGTTTTAAAATAGTTTTTTTTATTATTTTTCTTTATAGCTTCACATAAAATTGGGTAACTGAAAGATAAACGATTCTAAATTGATTTCTCTGTACAAGTGACACAAGCAATGATCAACATAACACAACATTGAGGACCGTCGTGGCGCAAAGGCGTAGTGTCTGCCTGTAAACGCGACGGTTTGGGGGTTTTTTAGACATTATGCCTTTGCGCCACGGCGGTCCTTATAATAGTTAAAGATTAAGCGGAGGAAAATATTTCACAAAGTATATTTTAAAATATTTATTAAATCTAGTAATTATTCTCTTGTTCTCTTTCCCAATACTACTGATTTTGGGGATAATTTTTGGGTAACTTTCTTTACAAATGCTAACAACATAAATAATTTGTACTAATTTGTACTACAACAACGTACTGCTTAATAACTATAAATCTAAACTTACCTAGTAAGATCATAACACCGTATACTGCCATCAAGCGAGGCAGACACAAAAAACTTTTTATTAGCACTAAACACAATATCAGTCACTGTTGATTTATGTTCGTTGAAAGTTATAAAACAAAAACCGTTTGTCGTATTCCACACTTTGACTTTGCCGTCATAACTTCCCGTTACAATATAGAGGCCGTCGGGGGAATAAGCGAGGCAGGTCATGTCTTGAGAGTGACCTTGTTGCTTCATTACATATTGTTCACCTTTGGATAAATCAAATAAATTCAATTAGCGGGTTAAAGCGTGAAGGCGGTAGAGTTTTACGCTCTATCCCGCATATAGTAGGGTAAAGAGAGTCGTGGCGCAGAGACGTAAGCGTCTGCCTGTAAACGCGACGGTTTGAGGGTTCGATTCCCACTCGGGGAAGATAGATTTTTATATTTCCATTTTCTTCGCTCTGGCAACTAGGCAAAGCGCGGCGTTGAGTTCCGCCACTCAACACGCAATGCCTTAAAAAGGGCGGAAAGTGGGGACAGAGAAAGCAAGAACTAAGCAACGGAGTTTCTTAACACTAGGTTCAAATGATTCCTGCAGTTCCCTCTGCCTACCATTAAACTATGCCTATTTTAAACTATTTAGATTAAATACAATAGAATAGAATAAAACGTAATAAATACTTTTATTTAACAACTTTTCAATATTTTTTTGCTTCTCGCTGCATCTCACACATATCTGGGCAAATGGGGAATCTAGTGTTAAGGCACTCCATTCTCCAGTTTACGCCTTTCGATGTATTGAGTAAGTTGAGGAAAAAATAAAAAAAGAATTTAAAAGTAAATAAGTATAAAAAAAATTATATTTATTTCGTTAAACATTTTTTTATCAAATTTGATCTTTATGTGGGTGGATGTAAAAAATCAAATGAATGCAAAATTTCAAAATTACATACAAAACTATTAAAAGCGAGTTAAAAAGAGAAAATCACTCACTCTGCCATTCCCACACAAGCAGCTGCCCTATATTAGGACAACCGAACGCTATCCAGTCACCTTGTGTCGACACAGCTATACTACTGATTCTATGCTCCGATATACTCAATGTGTGTATTAAATTCACATCCGGCATTTCATGAAGGAAAAATATTCCAGTTGAAAAACCTATAAAAAAAAATAGAAGCAGTTAAAAATATTATTTAAAAAAAAAAGAACAAGTAAATAAGCATATGTAAATTTACTTTTTTATTTTGGAAAATGGGTATTTTTTTATTTTGTAATTAAATGTTTATATATTAAATTATATATGTTGCTTTTTTATTTCTTTTCTAGCTACAATAAATATAGGAGATGAAAAAGAGAACCTAGTAATGAAACAAACCATTCTCTAGTTTATATCAAAATTTGAAGCATAACCTGTTAAGTAGGGGAACTCAAAACTGCACAATAAAAATTATAGAGTCAAATATTAATCATCACATTTTAGTTCAAATCTAATAAAAAGAATGAATTTTTAAAATGAAATTACTTATATAATAGAAAAAAGCAAAAAAAATTATAAAAATTTTATAATAAACTATATAAATATACCTGTAACTAATATCTTAGTACTCTTATGATACGCTGCCGCTGTTAATTTAACCTTATGATGGGCATTTCTAATAGCATCCCCTATGTAATGACGTCCAAGCTTTTTGTATTGTAGCCTTTTGTTTTCTTCTACTTTTTCTGGTACTTTCTCCATTTCTTCATCTTTGTCACTTTCCTAGATAAAAAAAAGGAAAGAATAAAATATTTGAGCATATTTTTTAATTAGAATTAACATAAAATTATGATAAGTAAGTTAAGCCTATATACATTATGCAAAAGAACATTAAACATAATGGTCATTTTTAACTATTTTTACCAATCATTGTGAGAAGCTTCATAATCCAGTAGTAGAATATATAAATAAATAGTATGTCAAAAAATTTTTTTTTTAATATTAATGTAATATATGTATACAATAATCTATATGTAAATTATTTGAATATATTTAATATTTTATTTATAATTATTTGCTGGTTAAATTTTTCTGTTTTTTTTAGCCGTATCCCGCATATAGGCAGGGTAGGCAGAGGGAACTGCAAGAACCATACAAACCTAGTGTTACATATACATAAAAAATGATCATTACAAAAAGTTAACTTACATATTCCTTATCCTTTTCTATAATATTCTCTTCGTCTACTTCATCTTCCTGTAACTCCGCTTGTTTTTGCAATTTCCTCCTTTTTTTGTGTGAAATTTGCACTTTAGACGTAACTAACTCATCAGCATCAATACTTGATTCCCATAAACAAATTTGGCCATTGCGACTAACAGTAATAAGATCTAAACTTTTCTGTTCAAAGAAAACTCCTACGATTTTGTCTGTATGTCCACTTAAAGAATACATGTTTAAATTGTCCAAATATTCGGATGTATAAATCTTAGTTGTAGTATCTTTTGATCCAACAGCCAATAATTTGCCGCAGGTGGACCAGTCAAGACATGTCACTTGATCCAATGCTTTTTTAAATACTCTTTTCATGACAAAAGAACGAAATTCACCAGTAAATGTGCTTGGAGCTGTCATTATGAATACTGAAAAAAAGAGAAACTTGTACTTATTTAAAGAAATAATAATTATGCATACAAATATTAAGATAATTATACTATATTTTCACTTAAATTTAAATTAATTTTAAAGACAAGTTATTTTTGATTTATTAATTTAATATTTTACACAACCTACATTATTCTGGAATATTAATACTTTATAAGCAACAAAATATGGGCACAGTGATAAACTATTTGATTTCAAACTAGGAAAATTAATAAATGTTTCACTATTTAAATAAGACTAACAACAGTGCAGGTTATTTAATAATGTATTTCCCTACTATATGTAATTGTCATACCTGTATCATCACAACATGCGGCAAATAGTTTTCCATCCGGGCTAAACTTAACAGCATTCACTTCTTGCTTGAATTTATATCTATGAATGACTGTACATGTCAATAAACTAATCATCTGAGCTTCGCCCTCTGCAAGAAAGAAATTATAAATTTACAAAACATATCTTTTATATTTTTGTTAGTATATTTTACAGAAGAAAATTTAGTGTGTTTAGGGCAAAGTCACATTCAAAATTTGTACTTACTTTCATTGATTGCAAGCAGAATAGAGCCATTTGGAGATACATCAATTGCTGTATAATTAAAATGACTTTCAACTGGCAAGGTATTACTTTTATTTCTGTAAACATTAAAAATGTTATATACAACATGCTATTATATTTGATTACAAACTATTTTATTTTCAGTATGTTCCTTCATTTTATTCATGAAGTTGTACTCAATGAAAGATCAAAAATATTCAATTATTATTACGATTTACGATATTTATTGTATACATTTTACTCACTGCTTGAGATTGTAAATTGTAATTTTATTACCAACTGGGCTGATAACACAATTTCCATCATTCGTAAACAATATATCACCACGCCGATATACTGTTCCTAATAGGTTTTGGAACTGAAATTAGGAAAAATAAATAAATATAAAAATGTAGCATATAAAGAAGGTTCTAAATAAACCTTAATCACTTAAAAAGTATTCTGTGATATTTTTAACTATCGTAAGTTTATGCTACAATAAATATACGAACCTTATAATTAAACTTCATTTTTAAAATAATTATAAATTACAATAGTTAAGTTATAAACAATTAGTACAATGTATCACATGGAATAGTAAACATAACCTATCAAATTCAACATGATATTGACATTGACAAAAGGAGCACTAAAACGGATACACAAAGAGCATTTATTACAATTAAAAATATTGTAATTTTTTTATATAAAATTTCAAATATTATAAAAAGATAAATTAATTTATAATTTCAAATATTATAAATAAATAGAAATAAAATTTCAAATTTATATAAATAAATATATTTTTTATTATTAGATGAATAATAAAAAATATATAATATATTTATTTATATAAATTTTATTGTTTATATATTGTATTGTACAAATGCTAAAATTTAATACACACATATTAAAATAAAATCTAATTTTCATTCATATATTAAAATAAACATATTAAAATCTATTTTTTATTACAATTTATACAATGTTACGTTTTAAATAAAATTATACTAATGAAGGCTAAATATAAAGGTGTAGGGTTCGAATGTAAACAGTGAATTGAATATTTTCATTATTCCATTCCATTATATTTCCTTAACAAACAGATAAAATGTGACGTTGAGAATAATGTTAGAACATTTGGCGAGAAATGGAGAGCTTTGTTTCTAAGCTCTAAGTTACTACAGTTTTACTTTAATTTGTTACAATGCGGAAAATCGCATTGTCTTTTTTTTAAATTATAGTAAAAGATTTTTACATATATTTAAAATCAATACAAAATTTACGATAATTTCAGCAAAGTTTATCTTTAATAATTTTGCAAAATATTTGAAATATTATAATATATGTTTATTTCAACACAATTTTTTTGCCGCATTGTATTTTTGTTCATAGTAATTAAAAAGAAAAGCTATATTTATGTAGAATACGAAAGTTAAAAGAAAAATTTAAATAGTTTTTAATATATTAAGTTTTGTTGCTTGGTAAGCTATGAAATTAGTAAACAGCAATAAAAAGTGGACCAAATTTCACATTATACTTCATACAAAATTCATCATTATTTCATTCCTAAAAAATATTCATTTTGTTTAAAAATTCAATAACCAAGGCTGAAAAGATCGATTCAAATTCTCGCATACCTTGCTAATTTCAAAATTCGCGCGTATTTCTCAAAGAATGTCGTTAATTGGTCAAATCAAAGATAAATTATAAAAATTTCAAAATAATAATTGTATTTACTAAATTTTACAACACTATATACGTATAAATAATAACATAATTTTATTAAAATTTTATTCATGTGTGAAACAATCTAAATTTAATTTCATGTTTTTATTAAAAGTATTGAAATTGTTGAACTGAGCATGCGCAGTATAATTTTGCTGGCCAGCGATCCACATCAATGTTATACGTCATACCAATGTTGAGATTTCAGCTCAGGATTGGCCGCGCATTTCGGAAGTTACGTCACACCGCCAATCAGAAGTTAGGGCATATCGAGCACTGCCTTGAACATCAATCGTCATATGACCCATTCTATCGCGACTGCAAAGCTTGGGCCATATTTGTCTGTGCTAAAATAGTTCCGTGGAGTGATTGTGTGCAGATAGTCATCACAGTTTTTGGGACCTGTAAATACTCCCACACTTCACAATCAAAATGGCCGATAATCCCATCTATGGACCTTTCTTTGGAGTTATGGGGGCGGCGTCTGCTATCATTTTTAGCGGTATGTACTTTGTGTGGTTTATCATAGACGGAATGGCTGTCGGCTGGCTGGAAAAATGTCGTCGAGATTGTCGATGTCGGTGGATTTATGCATCCTCACGAACGTTATGTACTTCTCGATAATTTTCACGACAGCAATCTGTTTAGTTGCTAATATGGTTATTTTAGGAGACCTAAATATAGTAACTGCCGCACCTTGAGACATTTGTAAAATCTAGGTATCTATAGCATACTTCAATCGATTGTATTTGTATCGATGTTTTTCATAAAGAGGGCGGTTTTAGGCATAAATGGGCGTACACGGGGTTGGGAAAATGAATCAATCGTCATGTGATTGACATGATAGCGAAAACGGTTAATGTTGGCAGCATTGCTGATGTAGCGCTAATTCATGGCATGACACATAAAAACTACAATCAATACTGTATGAGTAGATAACTAAAAGTATTTTAATGTATAGATGTCAAAAGTCGTTAACACATTTGAAAATGAAAGTAATTGATCTGCGCAGTCTTGCAGATACGTTGTTTCCAGCAAAAGCATTGATGGCGGTGTAGAATTAATTTCTTGCTTAACCAATTTCAATATCAGCTTGAAAATCACATGACTGAACTTGATCATGTGATGGAGGTGGTCATAACTTAGTACTTTCGTAACTTAAGTTCATTAATATAAAATATTTAAGGAAAATAATCAATGAAATACCAACTACTTACAAATATAATCACGATAATTTGAAAAAACTTAATATTCCATTGAATTCTAATTTGATAAATGCAGTACATTTGTATCTTCTACAGCTACCTCCATGAAAGAAAACCTTTATATTTCTACTTTATTTACAAGGTTCTTAATGATTATCAATGAATGGAACAATCTGCCTTCACTGGAAATTTATATGCAATTAATTAAGCCCTTCATAATTACTTGTTGGATAATTGCCTTAAGAATAACTTACTATTGTGATACTTAGAACCTAGTTGCATTTTATGTAGGTTGAGCTTAGATTTAATAAAATATTGATTTCAACAAGTAGGTCACATGACTTTTCTTAGAAACATGTAACATTATTACATTAAAGTATTCTATATCTATATATTTGTTTAGGAACCTTCTTTAATAGTAGTAGAAGGAGTTATATTACAAAATCACACATATTTTTAATATAAAAGGAGGAAAACATATTTCCACCAATAGATAAGCTGTCATATGACAAAACTGAAGAATGTGACAAATTCTTTATGCTATGAAATCAAAAAAATGTCATTGAACAATTACATCACATGATTGGTTCCAATGCTTGGATAAAGTGACCATTGCTTAACAGTTTCAATTATCAAAGATTTTAAGAACATTTTCATTAGATTTGGAAATATCAGCAGAAATAAGCTTGAAAAAGGAACTATATACTAAAAATATTTTGCATATTTAAAGAAATGAATCTAAATTTTTAAAAACTGGGTCATCAAAAGCCACACCCTATCAAATTACATAATTTATGTATTAAATAATAATATTTGAAGTCAATCATAATGATTGACTAAATTAATCATCTAATTATATTTTTAACTAAATGCATTGTATCATAAAAACTATGTTGTGACTATATTAAATAAAAAATATATAATCATGTAAGTTTACAATATTATGCTATTCTTTCATGCCAATGGTATATGTGCATGGATGAAGTTACTAGATGTCTCTTTAGAAGATTACCTTTTATATGAAAATGCAAACATATATCACTATGCAAAGTGTATTTAATTCAAACTATTCATAATTCTACATACATTTTATACATAAAAAGAGCTTTTAAATATTTTTATCTCATTTTATAATTAATATTCTTTCTTATTCCAGCCCTTGGAGCAGCCTATGGCACAGCCAAGTCAGGCACAGGTATTGCCGCTATGTCGGTGATGAGGCCTGAACTGATCATGAAGTCCATCATCCCTGTTGTCATGGCGGGTATTATTGCCATCTACGGGTTGGTCGTGGCTGTACTGATTGCTGGTTCCTTGGAGGCTCCAGCTACTTATCCTCTATTTAGGTGAGATTTATTGTTTTAGTGTCACTAAATTTCAGTTTAAAATAAGTTATTAATATCTTAACGATATAAGATCCTTTGTTTTGATACTCTTTCTCATTTCCCAAAATAAGGAAATGAATACAATTAAATTTATAAAGTAGGTATTGAACCAACAACCATTTACAGTCCAACTGTGCCAGAGGTAGAAGATATAAAAAAAAATTAAAATTAAATTTTTACATTTAATTAAACATAAGGTAAACAAGTTAAAAGGTTATTAACATTCTCTACAATTAAACATAATTCTGTAAATGTAACATTAATTTGTTTAATATACTTAAGTGTGTTCAATAAACCAGTTCTTGAATTATTTTGCTTTTTGTAAATTGATCCATGCATAGAACAAGATTTGTCATTATAAAACAAATTAGTTTTTTGCTTTAGTGACTTAAATAAAAAGTAGCTATTTAGAATTAAAGACATGTAGTTTTGAAGAAAAATTTAATATATAATTTGAGTTTATATTAATAGCACATATAACTTTTAATTCTACGAGGGTCGTTTGAAAAGTCCGTGCAAAGTCAGAGAGATAGCACTACTGGTTCGTATCGAGGTTATGTTTAGTTAGTAGCATCTCTTGGAAGAACACACACCAAGTTTCAGCCAGATCGGTCTATTTCTTTGTGTTTGGCAGTCGTTTGAATCGAGGAAGTCGAGTGATTTTCAAAAAATGGACGAAAAAGAATTTCGGGTGTTGATTAAACACTATTTTATGAAAGGCAAAACGCCTAAGAAGGCTAAAGAAAAGCTTGACAAACATTATGGTGACTCTGTACCTTCGATTAAAACAGTTTATAAGTGATTTCAAAATTTTCGGAGTGGCCATATGGGCACAAGTGACGCTAAACGTTCTGGACGCCCTGTTGAGGTTACTGCTCCAGAAATCATTGATAAAATCCATGATATGGTGATGGATGACAGAAGAGTGAAGGTGCGTGAGATTGCTAGTGCTGTGGGCATCTCGAATGAACGGGTACATAATATTTTGCATCAACATTTGGACATGAAAAAGCTATCCGCAAGATGGGTACCGCGATTGCTCACGCTTGACTAAAAACGAAATCGTGTGAAGTGTTGCAAGGACGGTTTGCAGCTGTTCCAGAAGAATCCGCAGGACTTTAAGCGTCGTTTCGTCACTGTGGATGAAACATGGATACATCACTACACTCCTGAGACCAAAGAACAATCTAAACAATGGGTTACCAAGGGGAAATCTGCGCCAAAAAAGGCGAAGACCGTTCCTTCGGCCGGAAAGATTATGGCGACTGTGTTTTGGGATTCACAAGGCATAATCCTCATCGACTATGTGGAAAAGGGTAAAACTATTACAGGTGCATATTATTCATCGTTATCGGACCGTTTGAAAACCGAGGTGCAAGAAAAACGCCCACGATTGGCCCACAAAAAAGTCTTTTTCCATCACGACAACGCACCACCTTAGCAGTTGTGGTCGCAAAATTAATGGAAATAGGGTTCCAACTCGTTTCACATCCCCCCTATTCTCCAGACTTGGCTCCCTCGGACTACTATTTGTTCCCCAATATGAAGAAATGACTGGCGGGAAAAAGATTTTATTCAAACGAGGAGGTGATTGCAGAAACAAAAGGCTATTTTTCAGACTTGGACAAATCTTATTATTCGGAAGGGATCAACAAACTAGAGCAGCGTTGGACGACGTGTATAAGCCTAAAAGGAGACTATGTTGAAAAATAAAAAAGGTTTACCCCAGAAAATTAAGTAGTTTTTATTTTTGCACGGACTTTTCAAACGACCCTCGTATGTAGGTTGATATATCAATTTGTATGGGAGACAAATAATTATTCCTTCGTAATGACTTGTTCCAACATTATATTTAGTTTTGATATAGAGTATTACAATAATTGTTCCTCATGATCATTTTACGAAGATGAAATATTATAATATTTCATTAGAAAACAAAAGTAAATAAAAAGTAAAAACAATCACTATATAAGATTTTAAATCAAGCATATAATATAAATGGTTCATAATAATACAAATGTATTAACTCACAATAAACATATATAAAGTGATGTGATAGTGAGTTTATATAGAAGAGATAATGAAGGAAAAATAACTTGTATCATGACACTGTTGTTTGTATAACTTTTTAATTATTGAGAACTAAAATATCTATAATACAACTGTTAGCTTAATACCTTTTGTTTAGGTTTAAAATAAGGCATAAGTGTTTTTATATGGAAGAATGTATATCAACTTTATATTATTTGATTTCCAGAGGTTTCATCCACTTGGGAGCAGGTCTCGCCGTAGGGTTCTCTGGTCTGGCCGCAGGATTCGCCATAGGCATTGTGGGTGACGCCGGCGTCCGCGGTACCGCCCAGCAGCCCAGGCTATTTGTCGGAATGATCCTTATCCTCATTTTCGCTGAAGTGTTGGGTCTATACGGTCTCATCGTCGCCATCTATCTGTACACGAAACAACAGTAAATCACCCATTTACCAATCTTCCATCTTTCGACCTCCCCTCGAAGCTCTATGCCTTCAGTATCTGCTCATAGAAAGTCGCGCAAATCAATCGCCGGTAGCCGTATAGCGCTTCGAGGGTCTATAGTACCATAGTATACCATAGAGCACTGGCTCTGTGGACTTGATGCTGCGTCCGCAGGGTCTCGCTCGAACTGTATATTCAAAGAACCCCCTGTCAGCTACCGTGTGATTGAAATTTCAGCTTTGATTTTTTGGAGTATTAATATTACTACTACAAGCGCGTTACCTATTGCGAAATATATCACTTAGATTATTTTAGTGTAAGGCGAAACTAATGTACAGTTAGAGTAGAAAGTTAAGTCCAAACGAAATATTTATGAACCGAATCCCCGAGGTACTGTGTACCGCATATTATTGTTCTATAGCTGAATTCAATACCTGGCTTATACTTATATACTTGCTACGTTTCATGGGTGTACTGTCCCGGTGCTCTCGTCTCTGTATGCTGTGACCATACTTAAATATTAAATATATATATATGTATACAAACAAATTGTTAGTCTGTCTGTTCAAAAGCGAGTCACAAACAATGTATTGCCAGGGATCAGTTAATAAACATGATTTGTACATTCCATATTATTTTGTTTCTACTTGATTGTTTTGTGTGTTTTATTTTCCTCAACGGTCTTCTTTTGAGCGAACAATTTATTATTTATTTATTTTTAATGATAATAACTATACATTGCACTTATAGTTGATATATTAAACGTTTCTGACGACTTTAATGTGAAAAATTTTAACAATATTTTTATTATGTATACCTCATAGTCAAATGATGTTTGAATGAATATAAATTGGTAAGTAAAATAAATACAAATAGGTGAAATTGTATTATTTTAGGTTTCATGTTAGAGGATGTTATAATCTTGGTGTTATTGAATGAATTGTGTTAATAAAATATTTTGAAAACTACTGTAAATTATGAATCGAGTGTTTCAGTTGATGTCCAGTTTTGTTTGCTCGTTACCTTATATTAACCTTTTACACTAAAAAATTAAACTTTCAATTAAATATATTTACAAAGCTTAAAATATAAAATTCCACTCTAATTTTTGAAATAAGAATATTTTAGTTATTGAAAGAAGACTATTGGCATATATTTTTAATAACACCTCAGAGTATAATTTTGGATTTGAATACCTACGTGTTCATTGATTTTTAAAAACAAAACTTTTTTTACCTACTACTACAAGACAATAGCTGCATTTAATTTGCTTACTTGACAATTATGGCCTTTTTAGATAATATTAGAATGTAATAATTACAAAATTTTTTATACTCTGCATTCGTGTTTTCTCTACTATACATGACACTGGCAGAATATTTTGCGCCTGTCTCTGCAAAATCAAGCCATAATAATAATAAAAAAATACTAGAATGTATTTCAAGTATTTTCATGGTAATTAAGATTAATGAAGAAGTTCTTAGCTGTCTCTTAAATCATGAGTCAACATCTCAAATTTTCTTGATAATAGTTTTCATCTACTTTGAGCAACAGACTGGTTTGATGTTTACTACACAGGTATCTAGTTTTCTTCCCAATAGATTAAAATTAATATTAATTAAGTATTAAAAAAAAATTCATCCTCTTACACTTGGCAGAAAACGAAACGATATACCTACTACTTATCATCGATATGACCATTACCCATAAAATTAGTTTTTTAATGACTTAGCTATCAAAGTACATTTTAGAGACTACTAATACATGTCTGTCTAAAATATAGACCTTAAGGAATAGAGACTGAACTCTGTTAATTTTATTGCATTGCATTTATTGCATGAGGTGTATTAACATGATAGTAATGGGTTCAATTCATAAACTGTCGCGTTATATTGCCACGGTCTACAATATTGCAAAGATATAATAAATTTGGTCTACACCACTGACAGCACTAGGATCTCTACCTACGAAATGAAAGAAATAAGGAAGCAACAAAATGGGGAATTGACGAAGGCGTATACCCATTGAAAATATTGGAATTGAAGTCATATATTTCTTCGAAAGTCTATATATTCGTTTCAAGTTAATAGTTATACAGATTTTCTTATTAGATTGTATCTAAAGATTATTAATAATCAACGATGTAGGGCCGTCGTGGCGCAGAGGCGTAAGCGTCTGCCTGTAAACCCACCGGTTTTGTTCCCACTCGGGAAAGATGGATTTTTCTGTTTCCATTTTCTTCGCTCTGGAAACTAGGGACAGAAAGAAAGAACTAAACAACTGAATGTCTTAACACTAGGTTCATATTGCAGTTCCCTCTGCCTATCTTGCAATATGCGGAATAAAGCGTGAAGCTAAAAAAAAAACGACGGCAATTCCTTATGATTGTATTGAAAATGAGAATTTAAATTGGGGGCCAAGTTTAATAACTAACAGCATTGCTGTCGGCTTCACCATTGACTATGGAAAGCATTGAGAGCTTGGATAATTTTATTTTTTTGAGTACAAGCACTTTACTTGTACTAACTACTGATATATATTTAATTTTATGGAAACTCTGGGCACGACGGCTGATGGATGTTTTCGCTGTTTATTAAACCCCAGAATCATACAAACACAACATAGAAGATTAGTCATTGGAGAGATTTTCAGTGGGAATAATGCTGAATAAGTTAAATAATAAAACATTTTATATTGTTATAAAATATCTAGAGATAATGTTCGAATGAATTTACAATTGAAAAAAACCTATGGCAACAAAAATACTTTCACAACAGATGACGTTACAATTGTCACTTGTCAATTACAAAGTTTGGTGGCGTTTCATTATTGGCTGTTTAATTTCAATTCAATAAGAAATTTACGTCCAAGAAATACTGAAATAACATATATTATTTCATAATGAAGTGCAAATTATTATTTAGTTTTCTTGTTATACTAACATGTTACAATACAAATGCACAAAATCGTGGGAAAGCCGTAAGTCTACCAAGGAAATTAATGTACGGCCGGTTTACTTTTTTAATGGAATTTAAAACAAATTCTTCTTGAATTCCAGCTCGAAGAGAAATTACAACAGCTGTCGGAAATGTCGCTTAAACATTCAGTCATACCACTTAATTTGAATAAGTTTAAAGATTACGTGAAGTCTTCTCCAAGAGACTACTCGTTCATCGTAATGTTTACAGCCATGGCTCCGTCTCGACGATGTGCTATATGCCAACACGTTTATGATGAATATGTTATTGTAGCTAATTCTATGCGTTTCGCTGGAACACAAAATAACCAACTATTCTTTGGTATGGTTGATTTTGATGAAGGCTCAGATGTCTTTCAGATGGTAAGTATTACTAGTTTATCTTATTTTACTTTAAATTATAGATTTATTAGCCGTTGTGGCGCAGCGGTACGTCTTCTGAGTTATATGCGAGAGTTGTGGGTTTGATTCCCATTTGGAATTTATAAAAGGTCTAATTATTAGCATTCTAATAATTTTATTATCATATTTAATAACAATAATTACTAATAGCACATGGCTATGGCACATATTATTAATAAAAATAATGTTTTATATATATATATATATCTTAAGGTACCTAATATTATATGACATGCACTTATAATTTCAGCTAAGATTAAACACAGCTCCAGTAATCATGCACTTCCCAGCTAAAGGCAAGCCTAAACCAGCTGATTCAATGGACTTTGAAAGAATGGGTATACATGCTGAGGCTATTGCCAAATGGATTCAAGATAGGACTGATGTACAGGTTTGTTTACAATTTAGAACAAAATATTTTTATATACCACCAAAGCTCAAAAAAGAAAATAAATATTACTATTTATTTAATATAATAGTACAAATTATATAAAAAAATACCTATTTTGTTGCAGATAAGAATTCTGAGACCACCAAACTACTCAGGTGTAGTGGCATTCTCAATGCTATTCATTCTAGTCGCAGGTTTCCTATACTTAAGAAGGAATAACTTAGAATTTTTATACAATAAGCAAATGTGGGCGATAGGAGCTGTGTTCTTCTGTTTTGCAATGGTTTCCGGACAAATGTGGAATCAAATTAGAGGTCCGCCATTCTTCCATAGAACTAAGAATGGACCTGTCTATATTAACGGAGGCTCTCACGGACAGTTTGTGTTGGAAAGTTACATTGTAGCTATGTTGAGTATCCTTTTAAAAAAATATAATTATATTTCATTCTTAATATAGATGTGTGTATGTGAATGAGGTAATTTTTTTGTAATGAAATATTTTCTCATGTTCTCATCTAACAAGGTTATTTTTTGGTTAATTTAGGGATCTTATTTTTATATTTATATAGATGTTTTTTATAAAAATGTAATGACTTTTTTTTTTTTTTTTTTTTTTTTTTTAGCTTCACGCTTTATCCCGCACTAGGCAGGGTAGGCAGAGGGAACTGCAGGGACTGTGGGAACCTAGTGTTAAGACACTCCGTTGCTTAGTCCCTGCTTTCTCCGTCCCCGCTTTCCGCCGTTTACGAGTCATTACGTGTTGAGTGGCGGAACTCAACGCCGCGCTTTGCCTAGTTTACCAGAGCGAAGAAAATGGAAAAAGAAAAATCTATCTTCCTCGACTGGGGATCGAACTCAGAAACCGTCGCGTTTGCAGGTAGACGCTACGCCTCTGCGCCACGACGGTCCTCAATGTCCTAATGACCGGTCCTAATGACTTATAATGTAACTAAGTGTTTTTAGTTAGAGGAAACCTAGTTAAGACACTTTGTTTTTCGCTTTCCATCTAAAACTTCACTATTTTAAAATATTACGGTGGCAGAATTAAGTATCACATTTAATATCTTTCAACTATTTTGTAATAAGATCCAATTTTAAAATAATATTTAAAATAGGAACAAAAGAGAACCATTTCTCCATTATTCTAAAGAGCATTAAACCATTGTTCCAAGTAATTTAAAGTACTTAAAGCTTGAAAATATTGGCAAGGCCATAAATAAAAATTTATAACAATTTCCTTAAGTCCAAATCAGATGGTGCAGTAGTAGTTGGTATGATATTAATGATAGAATCCGCTGGAGGTGTCAAAGGTACAGAGGTACAGAAAGCACAAGACGGCAAGAAGAGACGGTTCCAATCTGTTGTAGGATTGGTACTGGTTTGTGTGTTCTTCTCTCTTCTGCTGTCCGTTTTTAGAGCTAAAACCCAAGGCTATCCATATAGGTGAGATTTTGCTTAGTTTTTTGACGTGACAACGTCTTAAATTAGGTTGCGGCTCGGAGTCACATATGAAAAAGTGTAACGCCCGGTAACGTAACGATGTGTCAACTGTCACCGAACTATGATCGGTCCGCCGCGCGTATCACTTGACACATGTACAATGTTTTAGTAAACAACATATATTTTCTATAGTTAAAATTTGTGCAATTTATATTATAATTATTAATCATGTCAATAAATATTCTACCGAGAAAAAGACGTTGTCACGTAAAATTTTCGCCCGTAAAACCCACTTTACAGGCAACCATTTTTTTTTTATACTTAAAAGATTTGCTTTTAAGAATTATTAGTGTTGTTCTTTATTTACACTGAGGATAGATTAAATACTTAAAGAAAACCTTTCAAATTTAGAATGATTTGCAACAGTGTGCGGGTTCAAATCCCGCTGCGTTGAAGTTTTTATGTTTTTTTAAGTATTCAGTTTTTTGTTTTTATTTTTGTCTATCGTTGAAGTTATGTCAAAGATATATAGAATTTGAATCATTATATTATATATTTTTTATGAAATTATTTTTTTATGACGATTTCAGAACACCTATACTATTTTGCAATGCATAATTAGGTTAAGAATAATAAATAACATATTTTTTTAGCTTCACGCTTTATCCCGCACATGGCGGGTAGGCAGAGGGACCTGCAGGAACCATTAGAACCTAGTGTTAAGACACTCCGTTACTTAGTCCCTACTTACTCCGTCCCCGCTTTCCGCCGTTGTCGAGGCCTTGCGTGTTGAGTGGCGGAACTCAAATCCGCGCTTTGCCTAGTAGCCAGAGCGAAGAAAATGGAAATAGAAAGATCCATCTTCCCCGAGTAGGGATCGAACCCAAAATCCGTCCCGTTACAGGCAGACGTTGCGCCTCTGCGATTATGATTATTACTTTAGCGTTAAATAAAAGATTTTTGATTATCCCATTAACACTATATTTTATCTTATAGCAAGAAATTAAAAAAAAATATCCGTTTCCTCAAGTGAAATTGAACCTAGACCCATTGCATTTAGTCTAATACTGTTCCAATGAACCCAATATTTATCAATCTATATATTTTGTTTCAGCTTCCTGTTTAAATAGAATGTAATAATCTGTGGTGTGTGCAATTGAAAAAGTAGTGTAAACATCCATCTTTGTTTTAAATAAAACACTAAATAAATATTTATTTATATGTATTTATTGTAACACCTGTATAATAAATAATTAAAATAATATCTACTTGTCAGTTAGATTTTTATTTATAAGATATAACATTTCTTAAATTAATATTAACAGGTTATTAGGATGTAAGTCTTTTTTAGCCTCATAATTCAAACTTTTAAACTTTTATCTTTTATCAGAAAGGGGAATGTATAAATGATTTCCTTATCAAACCAACAAAAAAAAATAATTGTTGGTTGGCATAATTTATAAATAAATTAGGTTTTTTCCCTACTATTAATTTTTGTTCTATACTTTTTATAAATGAGAACTTCAAATACTAAAAATTTCAATTCTCAGAAAAAAAAGGTAATATATATTCACATATGTATATATGTTAGCTGAATTTTGAAGTAAAAAAATATATTTTATTCAAAATATTTTCTTTTTCAGTCTTATATTAAAGATATTTTTAGCCTCTTACCACATTATTAACAAAATACAAAAATAATTAAGTGAAATTAATTATTTTATTATAACACAAGTTAAATAACCGGATATAAAAATATATATAAATATATGTATATTAGAGCAAAATGCATTATTGTAAAATTGAAATGCTTCATTTGAACCGACCGCCCTATATCACTTATAAAAGTATCATAAAATTATTTAATAATTTGTTTATAGCATTTGTAATAAAATTTTTTAATTTAAATTTGTATAATGAACTTATTTTCTAAATAAATAACTTAATACTCCAAAATTATGTCACACACCTAGATCTGAAAAACGCTAACTGATAAAATATAAGTTTCAGCTGTGCACTTAAAATAAATTAATTCAACATCAATTTGTAAGATATTTAAAAATAAATTGACTATTTTATATTATGTAAATGTGATTAAGTTTCAATTTGGATAAGAATTTTTTATTTTTAATTATTCTTTATGGCTTTTACATTGCCATATTAATTCTAAGGCTTTTCAGCGGCAAATTAAATTAAAAAAATAATTAAAATATAATAATATGGTTAGGTTACACAGCATATTGCAATCAGTTGTCTTTCTCTCTTATATCCCTGTTATAGATCTAGGCATGTAATTGTTTACTTTTACCAAACATATGGTATAAGGATCTTTCTCTCACTCGGAAAGTTTTTAAATGTGTCTTTGTAGAAGAGGTAAGCTTGTTTTGCTGTTATTGCCTGAAATAAAAAAAAAACAAATTATTAAAAATCTTTACACAACATTATTTCTATTTACTATTTAATTTATATTTTCTTTTTGCTTCACGTTGTATCCGGCTTCTCTCTACCTACTGAAAAAGAACATAGTGTCCAGACACTGCTATATCTTGTAGGTGGAGGGAAAATTTTCAAAGTGAACTAACCTACATCAAAATTGAAACTACATCAGTCACACAGTCATTACATATACATCACCAACAAAAGATAATAATATTTTTTAACACATTTTTTTCATTTATAACAAAGAAATATCATTTTTAAAACAGTATTCTATTGATATTTTTATAGATACTAAAGTGCCAATCCACAATGAGGATAGAAATCATATTTAAAGAAATCAAAATTTTTGGTGATAATGTAATAAGTTGTATAGAGCATATAAGTGTATGTGGTGTAGTGGTTAGAGTGCTTGCACAGTTTGCAAGAAGCTTGGGTTAAAATCCCACTGTGTGATTTTTATATGAAAAACTTTTATATGTTATCTTTAAGTGTTTATTTCTTTATAAAAATATAGCTAACTAACCTGATTAGCAATAACCCATAGGAAAATAAAAAAGAATGTCCTCGTCGGCACCAATAGTATCAATGTTATATACATAATAACCTCCGTTAGTCTGTGTGGACTGCATACATAATTGAACAACCTTCCTTTAGGCAATCCATAGTTTTCTGTAAACACTTTGCCCTTTTTATCTTTTCTTAAACTAACCAGTATCATATTAGATTTGTACTGTTCCATCCAGGCCCAAAGAAATACAATTGTACAAGGGATTGCTAATATTAATGTTCTTATGTCCTTCCATACTACTAGAGAACGGTCATGAGGTCCTGAAAAAATAAAGAAAATAAAGGCATGAGGACATTAGGAATGTGCCACTAGCTAAGTAGGCCATGTTAACAATTATATTATAAAATATAACTGATAATAGAATAATATATATAAAAAGTACAAAGAACATTAATTAAGTGGACAGCTGCAAACACATTGTTGTTTAAATACAAGTTATTAATTAATTAGAATTTTAAAATCAGTTCTATCTTCTGGCATAGTCCTTCTTGTTTTTTTGTGTCATTTACATACAAAATTGGTCCAATACAGCATTAAGTTTTCCCTCTATATCTTTTTCTCTAGAATACCAATCACCTTATTTCAACTCATCTATAATTCAGAGAGAAATCTTCTTTTTTAAATTGTTTGGTTAGTCACCAAAGAGTAGTCATATTCTTCTTTGTGTGATGGCATTTTATCATTATTTTATTCAATACAGGTGGTCCATTACAGCAACAAGTTGAAGAAGAAAAAAAGAAAGGGAGTATACCTTTCTTTTATTTCTTCTTCAATTTGCTACTGTTTACTCCTTCGTAAAAAAATCTTCATTGATGTAAACCTATAGGATTTCAGATTTAAAAACCTTATAAACTCAATAGTGTCAATAATATAAGTAATATTTTTATAAATTAAATCATACCACAAAATAAAGGTGCTTGTCCAATAGCAGCTATAATAACTCCTAAATAATGCAATATGCCTGCAGCGTAATGACTTAAGTTCATTTGAGCTTGCTTGGAAAACACTTGTACACAAGTTGTCTCATACATTCTTCTTGTACATTGTATTGTTAGAAGAAATAGAGCTAAGAGAGCAGCAGGTGCAGGAACTAAAATAACAAAAATAAGCAAAAAAAAATAATTATATACTATGAGTAATAAAAGAACTAACTTTTATTTAATAATATTAAAATATAAGCTTACCTGAAGGTTCATTCTGCTCTAAGAAGAAATATAGCATATTAACAACATATCTATGCACATCAAATCCAAAAATATAAACAAAATTGGCATATACAAAGGTAATTGTGCCAAAAACCATTGAAAATAAATAGAAATGGGAATATGCCGACTTCGGCATTTCGAATGTTTGAAGAAAACTAGCCCCTTCACCTTTGTATGCAAAACATCCATACTTAAATCCCTTCAAAATCACTGGCGGTAAATGTTTCTCGAAACGATCTATTAAAAGTCCAGTTAAAGTGACCGAAGTGGTCAAAATGAGAAATGATAAATCTAATATATTAATCATGTTTTTATATATTTAAGTCACTGCACACAAGCACTTTAGACGAGCGTCGAAACGAAAGTCACAGCAAATCAATATGTAGAACATAACGGGTGTAAGGCTGCATGACTAAGTTTACTGTTTAGACTCAATTTTTTAAACTTTTGTCCCCATTTTAGCTGTAAGTAATTATTGTGTAAAAATAGTTATTCTGACTTAAGTATTAAGGATGAAATTGCTTTCTGTGGTCTTTTTATAATTCAGTCTAGACATTAAATGTATTCAGAAATACATTCATATTAATAAATAATGATTGTTATGTTATAATCATAGTTTAATAAGCTTACTAAAAATAACTTTCATCTTACACCTACTTAATACGAAAAGTCGAAATTTGGCATTTTTGACAGAATGGATGAACTGCCAACTGTTGTCAAATCAGTCTGCGTGAATTTAGCAAAATCAAAATTAAATTCGATATGGAAAAATCCTAATATAACTTATATTATTTTCTATTTAATTATTTAGTATTTTAAGAAACTAATAAAATTAATTATTTTAAGTTTTTTTTTTAACTAAAATTAGGTATGTGCTTAAGCGATATGTTATTTATCTATCGATATGTTATTTATTATTATAACGATCGCGCTGGTCAGACTCTAAGAGAAAGTGAACTCATGAACAGTCAGCATCTTCGAGCCTGCATCTTCTCCCCAACCTCGAGATTCTTACTTCCTCTGTATAAAAGTGAAGTATGTGTTTTAGATCTCCTGATATAGGCGTAGTCACTTCTATACCCTCTATACCCTATAGAGGCTGAGAGAACCTTTTTAGAAAGATTTACTAGAGGCCGTCATGATTTCTCACCATCAGTGAAAAGCTATTATATACTCACAGGAGTTCCATCGTAATTGGTTTAAATCTTCGATTAAAAGTATATAAGATATCGTATATAAGGCATTATGGGATATTTTTTGAGCCTCATTCACCTTTAAAAGTTTTACTTTTAATAAAATTCCCTACATAAATTCTATTTTAGAGCGCTATTTAGGCATATAGCCCTTTCATGCTTTCTTACGTGCAGCATTATCATTATGTTGTGATACTAGAGGGCAGATATGCTAACATTGAGGTATCAAGCAAAGCCAAATTTTGCGCTATAGACTGCCATACATCATTATACGCGATGTTATGTTTTAAGAGAAAGAATATGCAACTATTTTCTCCATATGTTGAATGATAAGTATATAAGAGACATTAATCTTATAAGTACAATTTATTTATTAAATAAAAATGTAAATTTAATGTAAATATATTTAAAATGAAGATAATTATGTACATATCTATACATATAATTAAATAAATGTTACCGTGAAGGTTAATTGTTTAATCTCGGAATCGATCTTGACTGAAGTTTCCGCTTTTTGCATTTTCTCAACACACTGAGAGTCTTAGATTTTTTTATGACTTACCATGAAAAAAAAATGATATATTATTATTATTATAAGTCTTAGAACTGTCAAAAAAGTTACTAACTTACACACACATCCAACAAGATGTACTCCATATTTTCTGAAAAGAAAAACAGTCAATTCATTTGTAATTATAATTTTATTATTCTCTTTCCACTGAACAGGCGCGTCTCTACGTATTATTGTTCGACGGCGTGGAAGTTTATTAAGTGTTACTATGCAAGTTTCTGGTCGACGATGTCAGTTCCAATGTTACGCGTCGTTTCATCCTATTTGACGGCTTAAGTGCGCCTTAGATTGGTATCGGCGCCCTGTCGACGCGAAATTGTGATAGAAAAAGCTTAATAAACCTCGTCAGCTGATGTGTGTTGTTAAAATATGCGATTGTACTCAATTATAATATACATCATACATTATAGATATATATTATACGTAGAGATACTGTGATTTAATCGATTCATAAAGTAATGTTTAAGTGTTTAAAGTGAAGTAACCTACTGTAAAGTAGTTTAATTTAATATGCCTTTTAATCCTGTATCCTGTTGTATTGACAGAGGAATCTTATTTGAATATTCCACTATTAATATTATTTCACATAAGAATCCTCTGTTAGGGTACGGCAGAGGAAAGTTAAAGTGTATATATTTCTGTTATGACATTTCACCAAATTTTCGAAACAGTTTTAATTGATAAACTCAATGCTGAGCTTTGTCTACCATACATTATATAGATAATCATTAGAATAGATAATCATTTATCTTTTAAATATCAAATAGAGTACATAGGTAAATAATAAACTTTCTCCTTTAATTGGGTCACTGAGAAATATATCTATAATTCCTTAGTAAAATCACATATATTGTATTTAGTTGAAATTTGGGGTAATACTGGCAAATCAAAACTAAGAGCACTTTAAAGAAAAAATAGTAAAAAAAATCAAAATATTTTTTCGATATCCACCTTTGACACCAACAACTAAAGTCAACAAAGAAACATATTAAAAAAAATTTGGATGCTAAAAATGTAGGCTTGGGTATATTAATAGATTTGAAGAAGGCTTTCGATACAGTAAGTCACTCTATTCTGCTACAAAAACTTTATGGAATAAAACTTTATGGTATCAGTGGTACAGCTCATAAATTATTAGAATCTTACTTAACAAATCGTCAACAAATAGTAAAAATCGATAAATATCAGAGTACGTCTCATATAGTTAACTTTGGTGTACCTCAAGGATCTATACTTGGGCCCCTGTTATTTTTAATCTATATTAATAACATTAGTGAGTTATCCCTTCATGGTGAACTTACACTCTATGCCGATGACACGAGTATTTTTTATTTCGGTCATTCAATGCAAAGGCTATCAATGCATGCTCAAGAAGATCTTAATCTGTTACACAGATGGTTTCAATACAATCTACTAACAATAAATGTACAAAAAACACATTATATAGTATTCTTTTTATAGATAACTTGGAAATTAAGAATACTAATACAGAAAAATATTTAGGGCTAATTTTGGATAGTAACCTTACATGGACAGCGCATATTGATAAGATTAAATCTAAATTATCCTCCCTTCTTGGCTCGTTGCGTGGTATCTTTCGGTGTCTACCTCGTAGTGTATGCTATACTATATATTTTTCACTAGTTCAATCAAACTTAACCTACTTAATAGAAATTTGGGGTGCAGCCTCGAAAAGTAATTTAAGATGTTTGCAAATTATCCAAAACAAAATAATAAAACTTCTTTTCCATTATAAACCGTTTACAAGTACAAACAAAATATATAGCGAAACGAAGTTTTTAAATATTTCTCAATTATACCAATATAATACTTGTACTCTTATTCGCAAAATTTTGGAACATCATTTGCAAACAGAGCTCTCTTTTCTGACAAATACCCAAAAAGGAAATAGACCCCTACGAAATGCAAATAATTTATATTTACCCAAGACACGAACTAATTGTGGACAGAAATGCATTACTTACGAAGGAGCACAATTATACAATAAATTACCCCGAGATATAAGAGAATGTAAAAATTTTAATAAATTTAAAACTTTGTTAAAAGAACATCTATTAAAAAAGTTAGAATCCGACCCTGTAAAATAACTTGTCGAATGTGGGTAAACTTAATATTGAGAATATGATGATTATTGTATTACCTTCTTTTTTTTTTCTTATTATTTTATTTATATAATTAAACCATGTTTTTTGTGTGTATAATTATGTGATAATTTTTGGGTAAAATGTTTGCTCTCGATAACAACGCTCACAATAGCTAATGTAAAAATAATGTGTATTCTCAGCAAGTGAAATGTAAATTTCTTTTTGAGAAACTAAAAATAAACTCTTTAACCACAACTATAAGTAGTGAGGACGGTCATGAAGCAGAGACGGTTTTTAGGTTTTTGGGTTCTATTCCCACTCGGGGAAGTCTGTCTCAATACTAAGTTCCTATGGTTTCAGCAGTTCCCTCTGCCTATTCTACCATGTGCGGGATAAAGCGTAAAGACATAAAAAAAGTAAAAATTGCCAAATTTTGTTGCCAAAAATGATTATTAATTATATACAATTGATCTTTTTTAATTATTAATTATATAAAACTGATCTTTTATCATAATAAAAATTATTATTTTGTAAATATTTTTTAAGAGTATCAAGAATTTAAAAGCTAGTAGGTACGTTGAAAATGTGTAGATTGTCAACGGAATTAGACTTGAAGGATATTTCTAATTTACGTCGATATGTGATTTTAAATTTATGCCCACGTGGTAGGGTAGGCTTGATTTAGATTATCGTAAATCCTTCAGAGTGATAGCCTTATTTAACAGTCAAATTGAATCTTTTTTCAATTTTCAAGCAATCGAAGTGTTTCTGTAGTTATATTTTATTGTTTCTTTTCTTTAGGGCATAAAATCTTTTTTGAATCCCGTCGTGGCGCAGAGGTACACCGTCTGGCTGTAAATGCGATGGCTTGTGGGTTCGATTTCTACTCCGTGAGATGGATAATTTAATTCTTCGCTCTGGCAACAAGGCAAGCGTGGTATTGAGTTTTGCCACAAAACACGCAATGAAAAAGGCAAAAGCAGAGACTGGAGTGCATTATCACTAGGTTCCCACGGTTCCTGCGATTCCCTCTGCCTACACTACAAGCGGGATAGAGCGTGAAGATAAAAAAAGAAAAAATAATATACTGTGGTATTTTTGAGAAATATTTACTTAAAATTACTAACAAAAGACAAAGTAAAACTGCCTTTATATGTCTACTTGTTGGATCAATTTCAGGTGTACGTCAGTGAAGTGAAGCTACAATTTTATTTGTTTAAAAAAGCTTTTCATTTACCTAGAATCAGAGGTAAGAACTTATATTATACCTTAAGAAAATAATCTGTAAACTTAAAATTTATAGTCATGTTTCAAAAAACAGCATTACAGCTATTATAAGTTCTACTTTATGTTGGCTTTATAGTCTAATAGTTGGCTATTAGTGTAGTATGACATCCTGTTTAGGCGAATATGATCATCGTCATACAAAGAACCATCGTGGTGCAGAGGCGTTGCGTCTACCTGTAAACGCGATTGTCTGAGGGTTCGAACCCACTCGAAGAAGATGGATTTTTCTGTTTCTATTTTCTTCGCTCTGGGAACTAGGCAAATGTTCCGTCACTCAACACGTTATGCATCGAAAAAGGCGAAAAATGGGACTGAGAAAGCAGTACCTAAGCAACGGAGTGTCTTAACACTAGGTTTCTATAATTCCTGGAGTTCCCTCTGCCTACCCTGCAGTGTGCGAGATAATGGGTGAAGACATAGATAGAGCACTCAAAGAAGCCACCTTAACTCTCATTTATACGAGATAAACTATGAAACTTATAATAATATAAATTACTTTCAAAAATACAGTGTCGAAGATACTTGGTAAAAGTTACGTAAAAACACGAAAACTCCCCGGAGAACGTGTATTTAGAAATTAAAGACTGTCGACGAGGCGAAAGAGGTATGCAGGGACTATAATGTTTAGAGCTTCGTTCTCTCTGACTACCCCTCTAGAGATAGAGCGTGAAGCTGTGTATGTTTGTATATATATGTAAATAGTAATGTAATATTGACTATTTGCAGGAAATATTTTAATAAGTATTGGATGATAATTTCCAAAAACCACATGCCGTCGGAGTTTATTAAAAGTTTGACATTGCAACTCATTTAACTTTGTATTGACAGTACAAATAACTGTTTTGACGTTGAAATCCATAAATTAAAGATCATTATCAAAATATGGATTTGTTTTGAATAAATTTGCTTGAAACGAAATGTATAATATATTAAATTAAAATGTTTACTAAAATACAAGCATTATTATCATAATTTTTGTGTGTTATTCATTATAGGTAAGATAGAAACTCCTTCTATATCGATTTTGTGGAACAACTGCTAACTATGGTCTAAAATTGTTGACGAATTCGTTATACAGATATACATTTATCATAATTTTATAGCCAAAGTGGTTCAAAAAAAAATAAAGACAATAAAACATTTAAGAATATGTTATTTCTTATTAAATCAGACATCAAAGAAAATCGACCATTTCCGCCTAGGCCGGTAGATACGTCTACGTACCTGCTGTACAATGTGAAATACCCGTATACATAATTTAAAAATGCGTTTAAAAATAATATAAGGACATTATAGTTTTACAGGACATTAAGTATATGAACAAAATTAATGTCAGTTAAATTTTAATATACCTCTAAAAGTGCCGCACTATATGTTAATGACATAAACGCAAACATTTCACTCATGATTAAGTGAGTATGTTAGGAAAACATGTTTCTGAATATTAACTCATGTGGATAACGAAGTTACATAAAAAGGGTTGTTTCGGGGGATCCGTCGCATTCAGGGTCGTTGCTTCGATTAGTAAAGTTTTAACACCAAGGTAAGTCATTGTTTATTTTATTTTCTTTTTTTTTAGCTTCACGCTTTATCCAGCATTTTGCAGGGTAGGCTGATGGAACTATAGGAACTATATGAACCTAGTGTTAAGACACTTGCTTTGTTGCTTAGTCCCTGCTTTTTTCGTCCCCGCATTCCACCTTTTTCAAGGCAAAGTGTGCTGAGTGGCGAAACTCAACGCCGCGCTTTGTCTAGTTTCCAGAGCGATGAAAATGACAAATAGAGAAATCCATCTTCCCCGAGTGGGAATCGAACCCACAAACTGTCGCGTTTATAGGCAGACGCTTACGCCTCTACGCTACAACAGTCCTCAATTGTTTAATCTTATATTTTATTTATATAAATATGTGATGGCGCCGCCTTCTTCGAAACTACTTATGGGGTAAAATATTAAAAGGCTGTATGCAAAGAAATAGTCAAGAATTGTCAGTAGTTTAGGCACATGATCATTTTCCATTTTGTGGTTTTTATACGTGTAACTTAATAATAAACAATATAAATAAAAAATAATCGACCCGAACTGATTGACGTAAGAATTCTACTATTAGTATCTGGAACAACATATATACATACATAAATACTTTAATATACTGATAAAAATATTATTAAATATTCTTAACTTGACCACACGATCAAATTCAGAGCATATGCGTTGTATGGAGCTCAAATTAAGTTAAACAAACAAAAACTTAAGTAAATTAGTGGCAAAATAAATATAAACTTTTATGAATACTAAATAAAACAAGTAATAACACACACACACTCACACACACACACACATATATATATATATATATATATATATATATATATATATATATATATATATATATATATATATATATATATATATATATATATATATATATATATATATATATATATATATTTGTATTTACTGAATTAAAGTAATTCAGACTACTGTTACATTATTTGAAATTTTTTACACTTTAATATACATCTATTCCAGTTTTATTTCTTCGCTCTCATATCAAGGCAAAATGCAGCGTTTGTAATGCAAGTTTCGTTTTAAAGACCAAGTTCCAAAAATTAGATTAACAATACTGAAACATACGTTACTAATTTGATCGAACAATTTTATTTAAAATACTACTTAGTTTTGAAATTGAATTGAATCTAATATTTTCGGTTTCGAGGATTAGAAGTTAATGATGTGAATTCGTTTCTAGATGCCTTTCAAATACACTACAGTAATTTGCTTCGCGATGGCCACATTGTGTTGCTGTCGTTTTGAAGGTCAGCAGTTACGTCAGGTCCCTCCACAAGTGTACTGTGGCAGGGTCCTGGCTAGAAGCCTTGCCATTTTGTGTTACGACAGACCTTTGAATGAAAAGAGGTCAGGATATGGGAGTATGTATAGTAAGTACAATTTTATTGTTTTTAATTTAACTAAATTAGTATAAAGCTGCAATCTGTACACAATAAATATAATAAATTTGTTTCCAATTAGGGACAAAATTCCTTGGAAGTGGAGAGTAAAAACTTTTCTTGGTAACTTAGGCTTTCTATATAGCTAGGTTAACTTCAAATTTTACGTTAAGTTATTTATCATATGGCAAAATTTCTTATAATTAACCTGGTCTACCATGGTTTAACATCAAGTATGCTATGTTTCAAAATCTATTATAGCTGATTCGCCAGTCTACTTCCTCGTTTTGAGAAATAGGTAAATTGCTTATGAGACGCCACTCGGTGCCCAATGTCTGAAAAGAAGTTGAAATTCGGTCACTAACTTAGTGAAAAACGTAATGCCATAAAAATAATTTCTTTCCGTCTTCATAATATCACGCAAGTCTCGTCAATTATTCTAGATAGATCCTGGATTAACAAATATGATGACTTTTTACATTTTACTAACTTGGGTTTCCCTAAATTCTCCATATGACTTATGATTTAACTTTTTTTTCTTCAGATGCAATCCTAGCATCATATTATAAAGGGCACCAAGGCCATGACATCGATCAAGATCTAGAATGGTGGATACCACAAGCTAAAGCCAAAAGTCTCAACCTGTCCAGAAATAAGCGCCTAGTCGTCAGTGAATGCTGTGATAAGCCTTGCAAGATAACTGAATTAATGTCCTACTGTTGATTTAGATATTTTTGTTGGATCCTTATTTATGTATGTATATGTATTTTCAATATATTTATCTTAATATATATGAGTTTTGTTTGTAATATATATATCTCTTATATGCTAGAGATTCATATTATATATTTACTTATGAAAGTTTCACCCCATTTATAAATTGTACCTCAGGTGGTTTAGCTTTATTTCAATTTTAATTTATTATTATAGAGAATTTTAATTTATTATATTCTTCATTTTCTTCATTGCATAATGGATTAATCTCTAGAAAAGATCTCTTCCAGGCAACCCCAGGGAGTCGATAAGTGCAAAAAGCGAGAAAGACAAAGTGATGTAAACGATAAGTGTACCGATTTTATGTCAGTATATTAGTCTCAGTCAGTATTAGTCCATAATTTATATTTAAAAGTGCGACTTTATGTTAATAACTATATATATGTAGGATGTACTGGTTAAAAATTAAAAATGAATTAAGAATGTATTAAAAGGGCATATACACATATAGCGACGGTTTGTGAGTTCAATTCCTTCCCGTGGGAGAGTTGGGGGTGAGATTATTTTTCTTTTCTATATTTTCCGCTCTAGTCACTGGGTAAGTACAGCGTGAAGTACCACCACTTACCACACAATGCATCAAACGGTAGAAAGCACAGGAAGAGTGTTTTAACACTTTGTAAGCTAATAATTTCGAATGGTACTTACCAATATTACATAAATGACCACGTGGACGAAGTAATTAAACGTCAATATTTATGTAATTATTCTACTTTTAAACAGATTATAAAGATCTACAAATTAATATATAAAACCTAGCGCTTACATGGCAAGTCTCTCAAAGGAGTGATGTCAGAGCTAAATATTTGCTTACATTGCAAACATATGAATGTAAAAAAAATAAACGTAAATCTACTGGCCATCAGTTTACTACAAAATCTTTTCCGTAGATCTAAAATATAGATAAATGTTATGAATTATAATGAGTCAACGTTCTATTTAATATAAGATAGACTATTTAAAAAAATAACCAATATACCACTGTGTAGGATTTACTTTTTTTATATTTCCCTCAATTAATCAAAAAATAAGAAAAGATTTAGGTTTTTTAATTTTTTTTAGATGGTCCTTTAGTAATTTGGTTGTTTTTTAAATTTTATAAAAATCGGGGAAAGGAGTGTCTAATCACTAGGTTCCTACGGTGCCTGCGGTTCCCTCTGCCTACCCTGCCATGTGCAGGATAAATGTTCTTAATAAATCATTTTAATAAATATATTTTACACACAAATTTGTATCAGTTCAGCGCAAATTGCATTGATAGCGTGTTTTGTTGCTGTGATGTTGAGGACAATCTAATAATAAATATAATCAATGAATAATCAATGTCTATATTAAAGTATTTTATGGCATCAGTATTACATATACTGACTGGCTATTGACTCGCAATATATTAAATTTATCTAGAACTGTATATATATATATACATATATATATATATATATATATATATATATATATATATATATATATATATATATATATATATATATATATATATATATATATATATATATATATATATATATATATATATATATATATATATATATATATATATATATATATATATATATATATATATATATGTCTATATTAAAGTATTTTATTAGGGATTATACTACACCTATCAATAACATTTTTATAACTGGTAATAACAGACTCAAATAAACATATTATTATTTTTACATAAATTCATCAAAAATAATAATAGTACAAGTTAGTATTAAAAATATCATTTTGTTACACAACTTAATACCGGTGGTAAATTAAATTAATTGACGTTCAAAAAATGATTAATTTGCTCTCTCCATCATAGGTCTACTTTAGTAGTACGTTTTAACGTAGAGACTATCGCTTGTGATATATTATCCACTGCTTTAATTGTTCAACACAAATATTATGAACTATCTGTGGAGTTCATGATTTCGGTTGTATTTTGAAACCTTATATGAATTTTCCACAACCTCAGAAATGTTCTGTTTTTGATTTGAAGGCATAAAATGTTCACTAATGTAACAAAATGCATCTACACTGATATTACAATTTTTCCAAGACATTATCCTCTTAAAAAGTTTTTTTAACAACATTTTACCAAAAGCTAATCATATCAAAAGTTAAACGTTAAAAGTTAATCAATTTTATTGAATAAACACAATTATTTTACAAAAACGGTGGTAAATAAAGTAATTGTAAAGGCGTATTTTCATGTGACCCGTATAGAATAGGTGTGTTATTGTTGCAAATGATTGAACTAATTTTCTCACGAAAGATTGTAAAATTTGTGAGACGAGCGCCAAAATCGATTATTTTAAATTACAACAAAAATTAGAAAAAAGCCGATAAATTAAATTTAAAACCTGATGTGGTACGACAAAATTAGGTCTGATTTCGTGATTAATGCTACAAAATTAGTGTAAAAAATTAATCAAAACTTTAAGTTCAACAATGGACGAGGCGAAAGAGGTATGCAGGGACCGCAGCGTTTGGCGCTCCGTTCTCTCTGACTACCCTGCATGAAGTGAAGCTATGTATGTATGTATGTATTTCATACAATAAAAATCATATCGGCCGGTGTTATTTATTGAACTGTTTAAGTTGAAAAATCTAACAATTACAGAAATTTAATTAAATATAAAATCATAAAGTATACTCTGTGCAATTTATAATAGGAACAAGAGTAATATTATAAATGTGAAAGTTTGTGAGTACAGATGTGTTTCGGTGTTACTCTAAAACGACTGAACCGATTTAAATGAAACTTTTCAATAAATTAATACATCATTATTTTTTATGATTTGTAGAAGGGCCACAACTTATATTTTATTATTAGTAGATGGGCCATAATTTATTACAAACGAATGCAATTCCTATAACCTTACTATAAGAATCACTCAATTGACAATACGTTACCCACAACACCAAAAACTGCCTTGCCTGCATTGACTTTAAAAACACAAAAACTTTTCCAAAAAATCAAACTTACACAAAATAGCCTTTAAAATATATTCAAGATTCACTAAATTTTGATAACAGAGAGACGTATTGTCTGTCTGTAAATGCAACCGTTTGTGACCTCCATTTCCACTCGGGGAGATGGTTTTTTTTATTTTTCAACTAGTCAAGGCGCGACGTTGAGTTCCGCCACTCAACACCAGAGTGAGACTTAGACTGAGACCAAGTATTTGCAGTTTGTAGCGTCGCATTTCTACTTCTGCTTGGACTAGCCGGCTATCCTCATTCAGCGTTCGCACATTCTAGCAAGCAATTCGTGTCCGTATTTTCATGCCAAAGGTAGTCTTTGTTTGATCGGACCGGTATTGCACTGTTCCTGTTTCTTTAATTATTGTTTGGGTTTTTGGGAAAGCGGGTGATTAGCTCACTATACCTTAGCTCATTGGTGAGGCTGCCACCTTGGTGCCCATGGGCGTGCTCGGTTTTATCCCTAGTGATCGTGTTCTGCTTTGAGGTGCAGAAGATTCGCCTTTCTCAGCTTTTGCTCAGCTACAACTCCAGCTGGCGGTCGCACGGCGGCGCAGTTGTAGCAGTTCCCGGGGTAGATGGCGGGAACGTGGATGATACGGACTTATTAGGGCTTTGCTTAACTATGTGTTCTGCCACTAACACAGCAGATGGTTCCTTAGCATTTTGTAGATAATGCTGTTCTCACTTATAACGATTCCCACCAAGACCAAAACCCTAAAAAAATAAACATGCGCATATATTAGGATTAAATTATAAACACTTACATGTATATGTAAAAAATAGGAATATAAAAATATAAAATAATATCAGTTAAACGCCAGTCTTACCAATTTTATAAATGGAGGTCCATGAAAAGTGCAACTTAATTTTTTGTCCATATTAGTCTTATAAAATTACCAATTTGCAAATATATTTGGCTTAACGTTTTTCACAATTTTAGCAGTCTAGAAAAAGAAGACGGTAGCAGCCTTAGTGTTAAGACACTCCGTTCCCCATTTTCCGCCTTTCGAGGCATTTACGTGTTGAGTAAAGAAATCTAGGCTATATCACATCACGTCAATTCTTTCCAATTTCAATGTATTGGGTTACAACCCAATGTACCCTCTACATATTGTAGAAAGCTCAGAGAAACAAAAAATACGACGGCCTACAGTTCGTAGGAAAATTTGTCAGTTGTACTATAAATCGTCCGTGTAACTTTTTTCATAACACAAGCCGGTCGCTTCTTTCCATCTGTTCTGTTATTGGCAGTAGCTCTTATTGAATTGTTTTATTTACTACCTTCGCTTCAGCTCGGGATGGGTTTTCGTATAATTTTGTACAAATACAAATATGACCTTTTTTGATCACGACTTCAAAATTTAACTATTTCTATTTTTTAGGGTTCCTTACAAAAATAAAAAAACGGAACCCTTATAGAATCACTCGTGTTCCTGTCCGTCCGTCTGTCACAGCCAATTTTCTCTGAATCTACTAGACTGAAGCAGGTGAAATTTGGCAGGATGGTGTAATGCCCTGACCCGAACACAGATGTGTAACGTAAAAAATATTTTTTTGAAATAAGGATAATTTTCGGGGGATAAATTAGGTAATTAAAAAAAAATTGCGAACCTTACTGAGTCATATATCAAATGAAAGGGTTTGTTATCAGGATCTCGAATATATATTTTTTAATTTTTTAAAATAAATAGTTTCGATGATATTCATGAAAAAAGCCGAAAATTGATCATTCCCCTCCCCCCCTAATCTCCGAAACTACTGGGCCGAAAAATTTGAAAAAATTACTGAATATAGTTTATGGCTTGTAGATTACAGGAAAACCTTTATAGGTTTTCCTGTAATCTACAAGACAATTTTATTTTCAATTTATGAAATCCTTATGGATTTCATAAATTGAAAATAAAATGGTAAATTCGATAAAAAATGTTTTTAGGGAAAAAACTTTTCAGGGGAAATATTTCACTATATTGTGTACGGAACCCTTTCAACGCGAGTTCAACTCGCACTTGACCTGTTTTTTTTAATTAAATAATAATAACAATTGAAATTTAACAAAGTTAAAAGTATAGAATTTATTAATAGACACTCAATTTGAAATATTACTTGTTAGGTGTCGCAACTCAACAACGTGGTTTTTTCTTTCACCTACATACATCTATTTGTGTTAAAATCAATGCGAAATCCAAACATTTCCACATATATTGATATATTTTTTAATATATACATAAATAGATACCTTTAAAGATTTACATTGATCATATCATATGCCTCAAATAAAGACGGACTCTACGACCTTCCATAATTGAAACCAATCAGTAACTAGAGCAATAGGCCAATACAGCTTATAATTACGACATTAAAGTTTTTTAATTGAACACATTAATTTAATATACGTTATTAAACGCTTTTTACCTTAATATAATAGAGCCGAAAGCGTTTATTCCTTTGTGTACGCAATATGGTAATACAAGCCGAAATACATACATTGTCTTTTGTGAAGAGAAAATAACAGCTTGCTAATTGATTTCCGGAGAGCTTGTTTATATTTTTTGGTCCCTTTTACATGTTCCGTCTTTAATGATATTAGGACCGGCGTGGCGCAGACGCGCAACGTCTGCCTGTAACGCGACGGTTTATGGGTTCGATCCCCAGTCGGGGAAGATGAATTTTTATATTTCTATTTTCTTCGCTCTGGCATACTAGGCAAAGCGCGGCGTTGAGTTCCGCCACTTAACACGCAATGCCTCGAAAAAGGCGGAAAGCGGGGACAGAGAAAGCAACGGAGTGTCTTCACACTAGGTTCCCACGGTTCCTGCAGTTCTCTCTGCCTACCCTGCCGTGTGTGGGATAAAGCGTGAAGCTAAAAAAAATGACCTATATATGATACAGGTTTCGCCTAGCTTAGGCATCAACCCTCCACAAAAAGAACCTTTTACCTTTTGAATTATGTAACGGATGTTTTTGTGGTGTGGAAATGAAAGTCTAATAATAAGAATAATAATATTATTATATTTATTTACTAACTTCATTTTTTTACGTTTGTCCTTTTATTATATGTTTACACTTACTTAATTAGACAGTCATGGGATAAAGATACAACGTCTAAATAATAGCTTTTTGGACTACTATTGCTTCTCACTCAGACGATGATGTATTATTTACATTTTGCACATTCTGGAAACATGACAAAGAGCGGCGCTAAGTTCCACCACCCAACAAGTAAGCTCTCGAAATTTCTAATACTCCGAAAAACGCAAAAAATTGAATTCAGTGGCATTTGAACTCGAAACATTATTACATAAGTAATATTTTAACAGAAATCTTTTGCTACGCAGCTATGTAACTGTCAACCATAACGTATTGTACAGACAGTATAGTACAGAGACACGTATAAATTTTGCAACAACACACAAACCAAAATGTATCGCCTTTTATTGAGCGAAAAATACCAGATTATTAATTGACTAGCGAGCGAAGCTGCTAATGAGAGGCTAAAGTTAATCCCCCACTAGTGCCGTGTGGCGGGTGTTTTGTAATGGTTCACTATTATTTTATATTTTCACTATATGTTTAGTCAAAGAAGAAGATAAATGCATTTTTTTATAAAATTCTTAAGATACTATTTAACAATAATATATATATATATATATATATATATATATATATATATATATATATATATATATATATATATATATATATATATATATATATATATATATATATATATATATATATATATATATATATATATATAATTTTAAGAAAAGTTTAATGGAATAAAAATTGTATCTATTATTCATTTTAAATGTATATTTTTTTTTAAATTGCCAACTATCTTTGTGTTCATAAGTTTCATACTAAAATGTTGATAACAAAGAAGGGAAAAAGATATATCTATATATGTATTTATTTATTACCTAAATCCGGTATGAATATAATTGTTTATTCTAAGTTAGAGTTAAACGTGTGACCAACCCAAATATGTCAAATAAGAAAAGGTACTCTTATTAAAAAAATATACATATCTATATGTAGGTACCCTATAGCAGATGATAGCATAAAATTAGCTTGGTTTCTTTTTATTTATTTATTTATTTATTTTCCACTTAGAATCAATAAGATGATCACTTGTGTACGTCAGATAGAGCGAACGGAGGAGTGTCAAAGGAGCCCAATTTGATAATAAATATCAAATTGAGCCCCTCTGAAACCTACACACTCCACGACTTAAAACTAAAGTTACGAGGGTTCCAAGCGCGGCCTGGTGAGAAGAGACCACAATAAACTCAGCCAGGTTTCCCTAAACCTATTGTGATTATAATTTAGTGTTAACATACTCCATTATCTGGAGATAAATAAATATATAAAAATAAAAATAGAAAATATATGTACATTATTATATGCAGTACAGCTATATAAAATGCACTAAATTTACAATTGCAGAGAAAAAGAAAATTAAAAGAAAAATCCAAGTTTCACCAATATTCCGCATTGGGAAGTTATCTCAGCAAATCCTACACTTCTGGTACTACAAGTGATAAGCATTCGACTCTGTAATTTGTATGACGACTGAAACGTCTAGAGCACTCAAAGTATTCTTTTAGAAAAGTTGAAAATGTCGTCTTGTTATTGTTATTGTTTGGTTACAGCAGACTGGCGTTTATGTGGCGGTTACGTTTGCTTGTGAATGCGACGGGTAGTGGGTTCGATGACAACTCGGAAAAAATGAACTTTTCCGTTATCCTCGCCCTAACAAGACAAAACGCGGCGTTGAGCCCCGTCACGAAGACTTAGAAAATTGTAGCATTAAAAGTTACGCGGAGATTGTAAATTTCAAGTTATATAACTAGAAATATACAATCTGTACTTTAATAACTAGATCAAGTTTATTATAAACAAACGATGTTACATACATACATATACGTATATTATTATACATAATTATCAGTTTGCTTTTCTTGGAAGATAACGAGGAAAATTAGAAAAAATATAAATAAAATAATAAATATACAAAAGCTTTTTTTATTTCTAAAAAAATTGATATATGTATGTTTGATAATTTAGTTAAAATTGAACGCAACGATCTAAACGAAATGATTTTATTATTTAGAAAGCGTTTAAAACGCTGGTTTCCATTTAAGATACATATATAGAAAGAAGTTTTCTGCACAAACTACTCTAGTGAACTACCGTTGGCGGCAAACGCCTAGAGACCTTCGTGACTCAAATACTGAGGAAAGCATAATAGACACGCTTGCATAGTGCATAGTAGCGGAATTACTTGGTAATTTAAAATCGAACCTATAATAACAGAAACACTTATAAGTATCTAAGTAAACTTCACGATATTCTACACAAGATTAACACAGAGTTAATTTGTTGACTCACCTTCAATTATAGTTTCACGTAACTACAAAATTATATTTTATTTCATTATAATTTTCTATTGAAAAATCTTTGTAAATTCCTATACTTCTTAACTTGTCTTTGCTGAGCATGTATATTTAAGATACGATCTAAAAGTTCGAGTATATCTAGACTACAGGTGATCTAACTGCAAAGAGATAGAGCACGTCGCCCTCGAGACGAGTGCACTGTACACTGTAAACCTCGTTGGAGAGTTCGTGTAATACAGCCTTTTTGTACAAAGGAAGCGACTTAAACACTAAAATAAACCTTTGTTCATATGTGCACATGTTAGTATTAAATTATAAACGTTTACATGTATATTGAAAACAGAAATATAAAAATATAAAATGATTTCATTCAAGTGTGAGTCGTAACAATTTTATAATTGTAAGTTAACGAAAAGTACAACTTCAGTTTTCTTTAGCTTTACGTTATATACCTAATTTAGCAGATTAGGAAGAGAAAACCGTACCAGCCTTAGGTACTTAGTGTTAAGACACTCCGTTTCCCATTTTCCGAGGTATTTGCGTGTTGATTGGGGGAAGCTAGTTCTTTCAACTTTCAATATAATCCAATGCTGTGCAATCCTGTAGGTTATAGAAAGCTCTTAGAAAAGAAAAATCACGACAGCCTCAAGGCTTTCAATTCGAAGAAAAATTTGTCAGTTCTACTATAAATCGACCGTGTAACTTTTTTCATAACACAAGCCGGTCGCTTCTTTCCAGCCGTTCCGTTATTGGCACTAGCTCTTATTGAACTGTTTTGTTTACTACCTTCGCTTCAGCTCGGGATGGGTTTTCGTACAATTTTGTAATATAAAAAATATGACCTTTTTGATCAGGACTTCAAGATGTAACTGTTTCTTTTTTTTTAATTAAACATAATTACAATTGAACTTTAACAAAGTCTTAAATAAAAGTATACAATTTATTAACAGACACTCCATTTGAGACCTTACTTGTTGAGTGTCGCAACTCAACGATATAATTTTTTCTTTCATCTATATACATCTATTTATTGCTAAAATCAATGTGTAATCCAAATATTTCGCATATATTGATTATAATTACGATATTAAAGTTTTAATTGAACACAGTAATTTAATATAGGTTATTAAACGCTTTTTACCTTAATATAATAGAGCCGAGAGCGTTTAATCCTTTGTGTACGCAATATGGTAATACAAGCCATAATACATATATCGTCTTTTATGGAGAGAAAATAAAAGCTTACTAATTGATTTCTGGAAAGCTTGTTTATATTTTTGTTTCCTTTTTTATGTTCCGCCTTTCATGAAATTAGATGAGAGAAATCGAATAAGATACTATAATAGAAGTTTATTAATTGCTATAAGTAACTAAGGTATACAACAAATTATCTGTGGAAGGCCAGGTAGAGAGGGCTGATGCCTAAGCCAGTTCGCCTAGCTTAGGCTCCACAAAGCAGAGCGTACTTTTGTATCTTCTGAATTATGTAACAAATGTTTTATGGTGTGGAAATGAAAGTCTATTATTATTATTATGTTACTTTTCTAACTTTTTTCTTCGTTTATCATAATTTTGTATATTTACACTGTATCTGTCTTAATTAGACAGTCATAGGATAACGACACAACGTCTAAATAGTGGCTTTTTTGGGTTAGTGTTGCTTCTCACTCGGACGATACATGTACTTTTTGGATGTTCTGGTAACATGACAAAGAGCGGCGTTAAGTTCCGCCACTCAACACGTAAGCTCTTGAAAGGCCAATATGAAGGAATATCCTTTTTTGCCTGTTATTTGCATGATGTAGTGTGAAGCCATCAAAAACGAACACAATATTATTTAAAATATTTTAAGAAAATACAAAAAATTGAAAGGGGGAAGATTAGAACTCGAGTGGGTTCAAATCTCCTTAAGCCATTGTTGGATACCTAACATCTTAACTATAGAACTGTCAACTATAACGTATAGTACAGATAGGCGCGTACAATCTTTGCAACAACACACTAACCAAAATTTATCGCCTTTTTAAAGCGCAAAACAGATTATTAATTGACTAGCGAGCGAAGCTTGCTCCTAATGAGAGGCTAAAGTTAATCCCCCACTAGTGCCGTGTGGCGGGTGTTTCGTAATGGTTCGCTATTATTTTATATTTTCACTATATATTGTATAAAAGAAAAAGTTAAATTGGGTTTTTATAATGTTCTTAAATATTACTTAAGAATAATAAATACATACTTCTAGAAACTATTTCCAACTAAATATAATAAATTATAATTTATTTGATAAAACTTGCTATACATTTATCATTTGTAAATGTACATTTTTTTTAATTTTCAACTATCTTTGTATTCATAACTTTATAATATTTTTAAATTATATTCTTATGATAATAGCACGTATTGTATTTTGAAAGGGAATTCGGTATCCATCCGTCTGCATTTATTTATTACTTAAATCGAATATAATCTAAGTGAGATATATGACCAACATTACTTATTATTAAAAAATATCACATACATATGTATATGTATCCCAGCGTAGATGACAGCATATAATTAATTTGCTTTCCTTTACAACTTAATGTAAACACACTCCATTCCCCACTTGCAGACATTAATTTAAAATAAAATATAAAAAATATAAAGTATGTATTATTGTACACAATACAAATATATAAAATAACTATAAATATAAAAACTTTACTACTGCACAAAGAAAAATAAAAGAAAAATCCAAGTTTCACCAATATCCCGCATTGGGAAGTTATCTCAGCAAGTCCTTCTACACTTCTGGTACTACAAGTGATAAGCATTCGACTCTGTAATTTGTATGACGACTGAAACGTCTAGAGCACTCAAAGTATTCTTTTAGAAAAGTTGAAAATGTCGTCTTATTATTGTTATTGTTTGGTTACAGCAGACTGGCGTTTATGTGGCGGTTGTAAAAGATTGAGAGCCGTGAGCCACGGCCCAGAGCTTCAGCGTCTGCTTGTAAATGCCACGGTTAGTGGGTTCGATTACCACTCAAGAAAAATGAACTTTTTCATTATATTCGCTGTAACAAGGTCAAGCGGTGTTGAGCCCCGTCACGAACACTTAGGAATTTGTAGCATTAATAATTGCACAAATTGTAAATTTCAAGTCATTACATAACAAGATCAACTTTGTTATAAACAATAAACGATATTACATACTTACGTATTTTATAATACTTATTTATTTTGTTACTTTACCTGCAGAATAGAGAGGTAAAAGATTAAAAAATATTATATAATAATTTTATAATTTAGTTAAAATAGAACGCAACGACTATTTCGTAACGAATTAAAAAAAAATATTATTTAACAAGCGTTTCAAACGCTAGTTTCCATTTAAAATATAGAAAGAAGTTTTCTGCACAAACTACTCTAGTGAACTACCGTTGGCGGCAAACGCCTAGAGACTTTCGTGACTCAAATACTGAGGAAAGCATAATAGACACGCTTGCATAGTGCATAGTAGCGGAAATACTTGGTAATTGGACCTATGAAAACAAAAACACTGACAAGATTAGCGCCGTCGTGACGCAGTGGCGTACACTCCCAGCTGTATATAGTGACAATGGGTTCAATGTCGGCTTGTGAGAATTAAAACAATATTTGACTGTCACCAAATAATACTCATATTTTTTTTGTATTGACACAATGTCAATGCATCTTGACATGTGTCATTTTTTTCATCTTGACTCCATAGTATATGTCGCAGGTAAGTTGCCTTTAGTTCTCTTTGCCTACCCTGCGATATGCCGGAAAAAAATTAAATTGTCAAATATTTTCATTTGTATATCGATCAAACATTCCACGTCAAATAAACGTGACGCGTGATCGTACGACAAGTACGCTTGGTTTGCTTTAAACATATTTGTATTTACAATACCACACGGGTACATAAATAAATTGTATTTTTTTAATGCATTATCGTATTGTACAAAATCATTTGAATCTAAAAGGTATGTAAATGCGGTGGTGCGGTTGACGATAAAATATAAACGTATATATACCAGTCTATGTGTGTGTTTATGATATTTACCCGTGGATTCGTTCCTTTGGTCAATGTATTCTCGACCCCCGCTTATATATATACCGCCACGTTGAATAGCATTGGTATTTTTTAAAATGAATTTTATTTAATTTAGTGGTCTGAACAAACGACCAGTAGACGCAAAAACAGAATGACGTGAAATTCCTTTATGTCAGTGTATATACCATGAAGCCGCGATAAAAATCCTCGCAATGTGTACGCGGGCAAGGAAAACTTTTCACTTCGACCCTACAGGCGGCGGTTGACCATTCAAACTTTGAAATATTTCGTTACAATTCACCGTTACCTACGTATATACTGTAGTGTTGTACGCTTTCAGTTCTGTGGTTTTTGCTACGGTTAAACGAGTCAATGTATTTCCCTTGAGTTTTCATGTAGTAAGTGGCTTTTATCGGTTATTTTGTTATGATTTTTTTATTTTTCTTATACATATTTTTAAATGTTTGTTTTTTGTTAATTTTATTTACAGATTTCAGAAAGAAGCTCTCTTCTCTAATCTTTAAAGTTCCGCACTTTGGAAATAAAATGTAAATATAAAATAAATACTGTTTACAAAACATAAAAAAATTGAACATAACAGTTTTAAGTACTCTGTGTTTTTATAACATCCTTAATTACCTTTGAAACTCAGTATATAACTTTCCTATGTATTTTTTTAATTCTTGCAGATACATACAAAAAACATCTCTATAACTGCTTTCATTTGACTTGAACATCTCAACGACACTTGACTTGAACATCTCAAGGACACACGCATATATATTCTAGAAACCGGAGCCCACTATCAATCAACAGCTAAATTTTATATGATAGTCCGAAACGGATGAGGGTTCATTGTAAGGTGTCTAAATTGAAAATTTATACAGAAATCGGGCACGATGGAATGGAAATCAGCCACACAGGTGTTGCGATATTGTTTTGGGGAATATTGAATTTTGCTCGACTTTTACAGGTTGGTTGGATTAGATACGGCGCGGACTGCATACACTTGAATAATGCCTCAGCTGCGCCTCTAAGTAATTGCTTGATTCTTAAGTTTTTACTATGTATACAATTTGTAGGAATAGTGCAAGACGTTTTCAGAAAACTGTATTAGAATAAACAATAGAAGATAAAAAGTCCAAGAACTATAGGTAAGAAAGTTTCGAGAGAGACCTCGGTCGCCAAATAAAGTGTTATTCCAAAAAATACCGAACAAAATTAATGATACACGTTTTCGTTAAACCTTTCATGTTTTCCTTCAAGCACATTAATTAAGTTATAGAGAAAAAAGGGGTTCGGAAGCGACGGACATCGCAACTGAACCCTGACATTGATTTATGACATCTATTTCTATTATGATCCTGGTAACGCTGGATAGAATTTTCCGATGAAAGATTGTATAGAGATTTCGTTTCAACTTTCAATATCAAAATGAAAACCAATTTGAGTTCACATTATGAGTGGACCAGTGTTATAGAAAACATTGTTATTTATTTTGGATCAATTATTATTTAAGTATCGGCTCTTATCTCGCACATCACTAGCACAAAATGAACGAAGTCACCTCGTTCTCTGTCTACCTACCGCGTTACAAGAATGTATCCATAAGTAATAAAAATAAAAAAAAATAATCTATCAAGTACTAAATAGTCCATGAATGTTTTGAATAATTTCAAATGACCTTAGCTTACATCCCCTAAAGAATAAGAAATGGATACTTGTATAGGTGCGTGTAAATATATGTGCTTGTATATATGTTTAAATTGATTTCTGTTTGTTCATAATCCCACGTATCACTGTCATGTGCACTGATAATGTAAGCTGTTCAGGTTGAACGGACGATTACTCCTTGCCGTAATATTAATAATATTAGTTAGGTAAACTATGACTGTAATCACAATGGTTGTGAATTCGATTCCCAGTCTTAAGTTGAACAAAGCAACAAAAAAGAATCGCAGAAATCACGGGGAACTAGTATTAAGACACTCTGCTTCCCACTTTTTTATAAGGCATTGCGTGTTGAGTGGCGGAACTTAACCCCTTTGCTTATTTGTCAGAGTGAATAAAATGAAAATGAAAAAGTCCATCTACCTCGAGTGGAAATCGAACGCACAAAGCGTCGCGGCACCTTAACAAGCAGACAGACAGTCCTTTAATCCCAATATTTTCATAAAATTGAACTTAATATTATTACAGTACCAATTAACTCTATTTCTATACATTAACAAATAAAGGCAAAAAACACTTTAGATTGCAATTCTGATTTCCAATCTATAGATAGATATACACTTGTGTACATAATGACTACGATACGTCAAGATCGCACTGAAGACGTCTAGAATCGATGTTATTTTTCTTATAATCAAATCGATTGTTCAAGAAGAAAGAACAATGCCTGGTCGCGAAAGTAATGGAAAATTACAAGGTTCGATTGTTAGTCAAGGAGGGTTTCTTTTTTTAATACGAATTATCTTGAAAGTAATGCTACAGCGAGTGATTCTCAATTTCTCTCTATATTATCTTAAATATTAATTATTATTACATTATATATCATTATTTTTATTATATTTATATAGGGGATCGTCGCAGAGGCGGTGCGTCTGCCAAAACGCGACGGATTATGTATTCCTACTTGGGGAGAATGTATTAGTTCCTCCACTCAACACACAATATCTTGAAAAGGATGAAAGCGGGGAACGAAGTGTCTTAAAACTAGTTTCTAACTGTTCTTGCGGCTCCCAAAACATTATATGTATGGAAAACAAGCAGTCTTAAAAATATATATGAAAACGCTCAAACTATCACAATTTTAATTAAGACGCGACATTGGAAAGATAATTAAAATCGTGTCGATCATTTTTTAAAAGATTTAAAACTTGGTTCTGTACGAGTAAGGGCCGCAGGTTCTCAAAGAAATAAAAGTTGCGCTGCGAAGTTTCTGCTTTTTTATTCAATTAATTACAGTTTAAATTTGAATATTAACTATGTATATTTTACTTCTAGCTTACTGAATGTAACATTTTTTGTAGGTTTGAGTTAGAATCGAACTGAAGATATTCGCAATTACAATGAGACGTCGTATTAAAGGATCAGATTATAAAAAATCTAAAATAAGTGTACATTGTACATGTTTAGGCGAACAGTTGGCCAAGAAAGTTAATAGTATTTCCACACTACGACACTACTTGTTGGATGGTTACTGACGTGGAGAATTAAACGTGATCAACTAATTATTGCAAAATATGATGTTATATAAGTATCTAAGAAAATTTCATGATATTTTACACAATATTAACAGACTTAATTTGTCGAGTCACCTTCAAATATAGTCTCACGTGACTACGAAATTATATTTCATTTCATTACAATTTTCTATTGAAAAATCTTTGTAAATTCCCTTCCTTCTTAATTTGTTTTTGCTGAGCATGTATTTTTAAGATACGATCTAACAGTTCGAGTATATCTACACTACAGGTAAGCTAACTGCAAGGAGATAGAGCACATCGCCCTCGGGACGAGTGCACTGTACACTGTACACCTCGTTGGAGAGTTCGTGTAATGAATAACAGCCTTTTTGTACAAAGGAAACGACTTAAAAACACTAAAATAAACCTTTGTTCATATGCGCATATGTTAGTATTAAATTATAAACTTATACATGTATATTGAAAACAGAAATATAAAATAATTTCAGTCAAGTGTGAGTCGTAACAATTTTATAATTCTAAGTAAACGAATAATACAACTTCGTTTTTTTACTATAATAGTCTAATAAATTACCAATTTGCAAATGTATTAATAATGTAGCTTTACGTTAAATCCCTAATTTAACCTTAGATACTTACGGCCTTATTCATAAAAAAGTCTTATAAAACGTTTTAAGCATACTTTAGATAACACGCTCTTTAGGTTTATAGAACGTTCGATAAATGTTTGTATTCATAAACGCTCTATAAGCCTTCTATAACTAAAGTGTCACTAATTTGATTTATACGTTCACAATGTTGATACTATACTGAAGTCGGTCGACTTGTTGCCGAAAATACCAGTAAATCCACAGATGATAAGTGACAAACGCATTGACATAGTATGACCACAGATAATATTACGTCCAAAAATATATTATTGGATCTGGTTTGACATATACCGGCTTGATTTACATCGTTGTTATCACAAAAACACGAATGTTTATTTTATTTTAGTTTATAAACTTACTTAATTTTTAAAAAATAAAGTCAAAAGAAGTAAAACGACAAAGAATTGAAAATTTTTCAGACGTGGACAAGTATTACCTATGTTCTGTGCACCTTTCTTATTTAGAATTTATTATTAATAAACTTGTTAATAACTAAATATAGTTAATAAATATCGAACAAAATGTCAATTGTTATATTGTTTTGTTTACGAAACTGAAATTGACACTCTTGATGACAAGTGACTCGACGACGTCATATCAATGCTCATATTAGTATGAGCTATAATCAGCTGTTATATGAATCGGCCATCTTTGGACGTTAAAACACTCTTATAGTAGGGTTCTCGGCTCTATAACTTTATGATAGGTTTATAGAACTGATTGGCACTAATATGTTGTTATGAATAACGTTTTTTGACAACTGTACTATATCGAGTCTTTAAGCGTGCTATAACTTTTTATGAATAAGGCCGTTAGTGTTAAGACACTCCGTTCCCCATTTTTCTTGATAAATCGTCCGTGTAACTTTTTTCATAACACAAGCCGGTCGCTTCTTTCCAACCGTTCCGTTATTGACACTAGCTCTTATTGGATTGTTTTATTTACTACCGTCGCTTCGGCTCGGAATGGATTTACGTACAATTTTGTAATATGAAAAATATTGCCTTCTATGTTTAAAACATAATATATATATATATATATATATATATATATATATATATATATATATATATATATATATATATATATATATATATATATATATATATATGTATATGTATATGTATATATATATATATATATATATATATATATATATATATATATATATATATATATATATATATATATATATATATATATATATATATATATATATATATATATATATATATATATATATATATATATATATATATATATATATATATATATATATATATATATATATATATATATATATATATATATATATGTATATATAACGATCAAATAAAATATCAAATGATGTTTGATTGAACTGTTTTGTTTACTACCTTCGCTTCAGCTCGGGATGGCTTTTCGTACAATTTTGTAATATAACAAATATGACCTTTTTGATCACGACTTCAAGATATGTTTCTATTTTTTTTTAAATAATACATAATTACAATTGAACTTTAACAAAGTCTTAAATAAAAGTATACAATTTATTAACAGACACTCCATTTGAGACCTTACTTGTTGAGTGTCGCAACTCAACGATATAATTTTTTCTTTCATCTATATACATCTATTTGTGTTAAAATCAATGTGAAATCCAAACATTTCGCATATATTGATTATAATTACGATATTAAAGTTTTAATTGAACACAGTAATTTATTAAAGGTTATTAAACGCTTTTTACCTTAATATAATAGAGCCGAGAGCGTTTAATCCTTTGTGTACGCAATATGGTAATACAAGCCGAAATACATACACCGTCTTTTATGGAGAGAAAATAACAGCTTACTAATTGATTTCTGGAAAGCTTGTTTATATTTTTGTTTCCTTTTTTATGTTCCGCCTTTCATAAATTAGATGAGACAGATCGAATAAGATACTATAATTGAAGTTAATTCATTGTTATAAGTAACTAAGGTATGTAACAAATTTTCTGGGGAAGGCCTACTGACAATAGTACAGGCTTTGTCTTGCTTAGGCGTCAGCCCTCCACAAAACAGAACCTTCTTTTGTACCTTTTGAATTGTGTAACAAATGTTTTTAAGATGTGGAAACAAAAGTCTATTATTACTATAATGTTTATTTACTAGTTTTATTTTTTTTAGTTTGTCATCTTATTATATATTTACACTGTATCTTACTTAATTAGACAGTCATAGGATAACGACGCTACATCTAAATAGTGGCTTTATTTTGGGTTGTTGTTGCTTGTCACTCGGACGATACATTTACATTTTGCACGTTCTGGTAACATGACAAAGAGCGGCGTTAAGTTCCGCCACTCAACACGTAAGCTCTCGAAAGGCCAATATGAAGGAATATCGCTTTTTGCCTGTTATTTGCATGATTTAGTGTGAAGCCATCAAAAAGGAACACAATATTATTTAAAATATTTTAAGAAAATACAAAATATTGAAAGGGGAAAGATTAGAACACGAGTGGGTTCAAATCTCCTTAAGCCATTGTTGGAAACCTAATATCTTAACAGAAACCTTTTGCTACTACGCTATAGAACTATCAACTATAACGTATAGTGCAGATAGGCGCGTACAAACTTTGCAACATCACACTAACCAAAATTTATCGCCTTTTTTAAAGCGAAAAATAACAGATTATTACTTGACTAGCGAGCGAAGCATGCTCCTAATAAGAGGCTAAAGTTAATCCCCCACTAGTGCCGTGTGGCGGGTGTTTCGTAATGGTTCGCTATCATTTTATATTTTCACTATATATTGTATAAAAGAAAAAGTTAAATTGGGTTTTTATAATGTTTATAATACTACTTAAGAATAATAAACACATACTTCTAGAAACAATTTAAAACTAAATATAATAAATTATAATTTATTTGATAAGGCTTTTATACATTTCTCATTTTTAATTGTACATTTTTTTTTAATTTTCAACGATCTTTGTATTCATAACTTTATAATATTTTTTAAATTATATTCTTATGATAATAGCACGTATTGTATTTTGATCTATCTAAGTGAGAGTTAAATATATGACCAACAATACTTTCTATTAAAAAATATATACATATCTATATGTACCCCAGCGTAGATGACAGCATTTAATTAAGTTGCTTTCCTTTACAACTTAATGTAAACACACTCTATTCCCCACTTGCAAACATTAATTTAAAATAAAATATAAAAAATATAAAGTATGTATTATTGTACACAATACAAATATATAAAATAACTATAAATATATAAAATTTACAATTGAACAAAGAAAAATAAAAGAAAAATCCAAGTTTCACCAATATCCCGCATTGGGAAGTTATCTCAGCAAGTCCCTCTACACTTCTGGTACTACAAGTGATAAGCATTCGACTCAGTGATTTGTATGACGACTGAAACGTCTAGAGCACTCAAAGTATTCTTTTAGAAAAGTTGAAAATGTCGTCTTGTTATTGTTATTGTTTGGTTACAGCAGACTGGCGTTTATGTGGCGGTTGTAAAAGATTGAGAGCCGTGAGCCACGACTCAGAGCTTCAGCGTCTGCTTGTAAATGCCACGGTTAGTGGGTTCGATTACCACTCAAGAAAAATGAACTTTTTCATTATATTCGCTGTAACAAGGTCAAGCGGTGTTGAGCCCCGTCACGAAGACTTAGGAATTTGTAGCATTAATAATTGCACAAATTGTAAATTTCAAGTCATTACATAACAAGATCAACTTTGTTATAAACAATAAACGATGTTACATACGTACGTATTTTATAATACTTATTTATTTTGTTACTTTACCTGCAGAATAGAGAGGTAAAAAATTAAAAAAAAAATTATATAATAATTTTATAATTTAGTTCAAATAGAACGCAACGACTATTTCGTAACGAATTAAAAATATAATATTTAACAAGCGTTTCAAACGCTAGTTTTCATTTAAAATATAGAAAGAAGTTTTCTGCACAAACTACTCTAGTGAACTACCGTTGGCGGCAAACGCCTAGAGACCTTCGTGACTCAAATACTGAGGAAAGCATAATAGACACGCTTGCATAGTGCATAGTAGCGGAAATACTTGGTAATTGGACCTATGAAAAGAAAACACTGACAAGATTAGCGCCGTCGTGACGCAGTGGCGTACACTCCCAGCTGTATATAGTGATAATGGGTTCAATGTCGGCTTGTGATAATTAAAACAATATTTGACTGTCACCAAATAATACTCATATTTATTTTGTATTCACACAGTCAATGCATCTTGACATGTGTCATTTTTTTCATCTTGACTCCATAGTATATGTCGCAGGTAAGTTGCCTTTAGTTCTCTTTGCCTACCCTGCGATATGCCGGAAAAAAATTAAATTGTCAAATATTTTCATTTGTATATCGATCAAACATTCCACGTCAAATAAACGTGACGCGTGATCGTACGACAACTACGCTTGGTTTGCTTTAAACATTTGTATATACAATACCACACGGGTACATAAATAAATTATATTTTTTTAATGCATTATCGTATTGTACAAAATCATTTGAATCTAAAAGGTATGTAAATGATGTGGTGCGGTTGACGATAAAATATAAACGTATATATACCAGTCTATGTGTGTGTTTATGATATTTACCCGTGAATTCGTTCCTTTGGTCAATGTATTCTCGACTACCGCTTATATGTATACCGCCACGTTGAATAGCATTGGTATTTTTTAAAACGAATTTTATTTAATTTAGTGGTCTGAACAAACGACCAGTAGACGCAAAAACAGAATGACGTGAAATTCCTTTATGTCAGTATATATACCATGAAGCCGCGATAAAAATCCTCGCAATGTGTACGCGGGCAAGGAAAACTTTTCACTTCGACCCTACAGGCGGCGGTTGACCATTCAAACTTTGAAATATTTCGTTACAATTCACCGTTACCTACGTATATACTGTAGTGTTGTACGCTTTCAGTTTTGTGGTTTTTGCTACGGTTAAACGAGTCAATGTATTTCCCTTGAGTTTTTATAGAGTAAGTGGCTTTTATCGGTTATTTTGTTATGATTTTTAGATTTTTCTTATACATATTTTTAAATGTTTGTTTTTTGTTAATTTTATTTACAGATTTTAGAAAGAAACTTATTTCTTTAATCTTAATACTTTAAATAATATGTAAATATAAATTAAAAACTGTTTAAAAAACATAAAAAATTTGAACATAACATTTTTGAGTACTCTATATTTTTATAACATGCTTAATTTTCATCCTTTGAAAGTCAGTATGTAACTTTTTCTTTACTTACTAACTTTACAAAAAACATCTCTATAACTTCACTCACTTCTCCTGAACATCTCAAGGACACACGCATATATATTCTAGAAACCGGAGCCCACTATCAATCAACAGCTAAATTTTATATGACAGTCCGAAACGGATGAGGGTTCATTGTAAGGTGTCTAAATTGAAAATTTATACAGAAATCGGGCACGATGGAATGGAAATCAGCCACACAGGTGTTGCGATATTGTTTTGGGGAATATTGAATTTTGCTCGACTTTTACAGGTTGGTTGGATTAGATACGGCGCGGACTGCATACATTTGAATAATGCCTCAGCTGCGCCTCTAAGTAATTGCTTGATTCTTAAGTTAGTTGTAAGAATAGTGCAAGATATTTTCCGAAAACTGTATAAGAATAAACAATAGAAGATAAAAATTCCAAGAACTATAGGTAAGAAAGTTTCGAGAGAGACCTCGGTCGCCAAATAAAGTGTTATTCCAAAAAATACCGAACAAAATTAATGATACACGTTTTCGTTAAACTTTTCATGTTTTTCTTCAAGCACATTAATTAAGTTATAGAGAAAAAAGGGTTCGGAAGCGACGGACATCGCAACTGAGCCCTGACATTGATTTATGACATCTATTTCTATTATGATCCTGGTAACGCTGGATACAATTTTCCAATGAAAGATTATATAGAGATTTCGTTTCAACTTTCAATATCAAAATGAAAACCAATTTGAGTTCACTTTGAATAATGAGTGGACCAGTGTTATAGAAAACATTGTTATTTATTTTGGATCAATTATTATTAAAGTATCGGCTCTTATCTCGCACATCACAAGCACAAAAAGAATAAAATTAAATAAAAATCAAAATAATCTATCAAGTACTAAATAGTCCATAAATGTTCTGTCATGTGTACTGAAGCTAATGTAAGCTGTTCAGGTTGAACGGACGATTACTCTTTGCCTTAATATTAATAATATTAGTTAGGTGAAATATGACTGTAATCACAATGGTTGTGAATTCGATTCTCACTCTTAAGTTGAACAAAGCAATATCTTCAAATGACTGGAAATTGAGAAACAGAATGTGTTAAAGTGACTAACGCTAACTTTACGACCCATGAGAAAGAATGTATGCTTTTTCTCCTTCTTCAGTAGATTTTGGCCATGAGTGCCTTTAGGTCACTATTATTGCTCACAATTTTCTACCGCAACAACAAAAAGGAATCGCAGAAATCACGGGGAACTAGTATTAAGACACTCTGCTTCCACTTTTTATAAGGCATTGCGTGTTGAGTGGCGGAACTTAACCCCTTTGCTTATTTTTCAGAGCGAATAAAATGAAAATGAAAAAGTCCATCTACCCCGAGTGGAAATCGAACCCACAAAGCGTCGCGGCACCTTAACAAGCAGACAGACAGTCCTTTAATCCCAATATTTTCATAAAACTTGAACTTAATATTATTACAGTACCAATTAACTCTATTTCTATACATTAACAAATAAACGCAAAAAACACTTAAGATTGCAACTCTGATTTCCAATCTATAGATAGATATACACTTATGTACATAATGACTACGATACGTCAAGATCGCACTGAAGACGTCTAGAATCGATGTTATTTTTCTTATAATCAAATCGATTGTTCAAGAAGAAAGGACAATGTCCGGTCGCGAAAGTAATGGAAAATTACAAGGTTCGGTTGTTAGTCAAGGAGGGTTTCGTTTTTTAATACGAATTATCTTGAAAGTAATGCTACAGCGAGTGATTCTCAATTTCTCTCTATATTATCTTAAATATTAATTATTATTATGTGGACCGTCGTGGCGCAGAGGCTCAACGTCTGCCTGTAACGCGGCTAACGCGACGGTTTCTGGGTTCGATCCCCAGTCGAGGAAGATGGATTTTTCTATTTCCATTTTCTTCGCTCTGGCAACTAAGGCAAAGCGCGGCGTTGAGTTCCGCCACTCAACACGCAATGCCTCGAAAACGGCGGAAAGTGGGGACGGAGTAAGCAGGGACTAAGTAACGGAGTGTCTTAACACTAGGTTCATATGGTTCCTGCAGTTCCCTCTGCCTACCCTGCCATGTGCGGGATAAAGCGTGAAGCTAAAAAAAAAAATTAATTATTATTATATTATATATTATTATTTTTATCATATTTATATAGGGGATCGTCGCAGGGGCGGTGCGTCTGCCAAAACGCGACGGATTATGTAGTCCTACTTGGGGAGAATGTATTAGTTCCTCCACTCAACACGCAATACCTCGAAAAGGAAGAAAGCGGGGAACGAAGTGTCTTAATAGTTTTAAGATTCTAACTGTTCTTGCGGTTCCCAAAACATTATATGTATGGAAAACATGCAATAGTATATGAAAACGCTCAAACTATCACAATTTTAATTAAAACGCGACATTGAAAAGATAATTAATATCGTGTCGATCATTTCTTAAAAGATTTAAAACTTGGTTCTCTACGAGTAAGGACCGCAGGTTCTCAAAGAAATAAAAGTTACGCTGCGAAGTTTCTGCTTTTTTATTCAATTAATTACAGTATAAATTTGAATATTAACTATGTATATTTTACTTCTAGCTTACTGAATGTAATATTTTTTGTAGGTTCGAGTTAGAATCGAACTGAAGATATTCGCAATTACAATGAGACGTTGTATTAAAGTATCAGATTATAAAAAATCTAAAACAAGTATATATTGTACATGTTTAGGCGGAGAGTTGGCCAAGAAAGTTAATAGTATTTCCACACTACGACACTACTTATGGGATGGTTACTGACGTGGAGAATTAAACATGTTCAACGAATTATTGCAAAATATGATGTTATATAAGTATCTAAGTAAATTTCACGATAATTTACACAAGAATAACAGATTTAATTTGTCGAGTCACCTTCAAATATAGTACTTCAATATAGTCTCACATAACTACAAAATTATATTTTATTTCATTATAATTTTCTATTGAAAAATCTTTGTAAATTCCCTTCCTTCTTAATTTGTCTTTGCTGAGCATGTATTTTTAAGATACGATCTAAAAGTTCTAGTATATCTAGACTACAGGTGAGCTAACTGCAAGGAGATAGAGCACGTCGCCCTCGAGACGAGTACACTGTACACCTCGCTGGAGAGTTCGTGTAATGAATAACAGCCTTTTTGTACAAAGGAAACAACTTTAACACTAAAATAAACCTTTGTTCATATGCGCATATGTTAGTATTAAATTATAAACGTTTACATGTATATTGAAACCAGAAATATAATAATATAAAATGATTTCAGTCAAGTGTGAGTCGTAGCAATTTAATAATTGTAAGTTAACGAAAAATACAACTTCGTTTTTTTACTATAATAGTCTAATAAATTACCAATTTGCAAATGTATTTAGCTTCACGTTACATCCCTAATTTAGCAGATTAGGATTAATTTAGCACAGCAGATTATTAGAAAACCGTACCAGCCTTAGGTACTTAATGTTAAGACACTCTGTTTCCCATTTTTCGAGGCATTTGCGTGTTGATTGGGGGAAGCTAGTTCTTTCAATTTTCAATATAATCCAATGCTGTGCAATCCTGTAGGTTATAGAAAGCTCTTAGAAAAGGTAAGGTAATCACGACGGCCTCAAGGCCTTCAATTTGAAGAAAAATTTGTCAGTTGTATATAAATCGTCCGTGTAACTTTTTTCATAACACAAGCCGGTCGCTTCCTTCCAGCCGTTCCGTTATTGGCACTAGCTCTTATTGAACTGTTTTATTTACTACCTTCGCTTCAGCTCGGGATGGGTTTTCGTACAATTTTGTAATATAACACATATGACCTTTTTGATCACGACTTCAAGATGTAACTGTTTCTATTTTTTTTTAAATAATACATAATTACAATTGAACTTTAACAAATTCTTAAATAAAAGTATACAATTTATTAACAGACACTCCATTTGAGACCTTACTTGTTGAGTGTCGCAACTCAACGATATAATTTTTTCTTTCATCTTTATACATCTATTTATTGCTAAAATCAATGTGAAATCCAAACATTACGCATATATTGATTATAATTACGATATTATAGTTTTAATTGAACACAGTAATTTAATATAGGTTATTAAACGCTTTTTACCTTAATATAATAGAGCCGAGAGCGTTTAATCCTTTGTGTACGCAATATGGTAATACAAGCCGAAATACATACACCGTCTTTTATGGAGAGAAAATAACAGCTTACTAATTGATTTCTGGAAAGCTTGTTTATATTTTTGTTTCCTTTTTTATGTTCCGCCTTTCATGAAATTAGATGAGAGAGATCGAATAAGATACTATAATAGAAGTTTATTAATTGTTATAAGTAACTAAGGTATATAACAAATTAACTGGGGAAGGCCTACTGACAATAGTACAGGTTTCGCCTAGCTCTCGAAAGGCGAATATGAAGGAATATCCCTTTTTGCCTATTATTTGCATGATTTAGTGTGAAGCCATCAGAAAGGAAAACAATATTATTGAAAATATTTTAAGAAAATACAAAATATTGAAAGGGGAAAGATTAGAACACGAGTGAGTTCAAATCTCTTTAAGCCATTGTTGGATACCTAATATCTTAACAGAAACCTTTTGCTACTACGCCATAGAACTGTCAACTATAACGTATAGTACAGATAGGCGCGTACAAACTTTGTAACATCACACTAACCAAAATTTATCACCTTCTTTAAAGCGAAAAATAACAGATTATTATTTGACTAGCGAGCGAAGCTAGCTCCTAATGAGAGGCTAAAGTTAATCCCCCAATAGTGCCGTGTGGCGGGTGTTTCGTAATAGTTCGCTATTATTTTATATTTTCACTATATATTGTATAAAAGAAAAAGTTAAAGTAGGTTTTTATAATGTTCTTAAATACTACATAATAATAATAAATACATGCTTCTCGAAACAATTTAAAACTAAATATTTATTATATTTTATTTGATAAAACTTGCTATACATTTATCATTTGTAAATGTACATTTTTTTTAATTTTCAACTATCTTTGTATTCATAACTTTATGATATTTTTATACTATATTCCTATGAAAATAGCACGTATTGTATTTTGAAAGGGAAATCGGTATCCATCCGTCTGCATTTATTTATTACTTAAATCGAATATAATCTAAGTGAGATATATGACCAACATTACTTATTATTAAAAAATATATAGATATCTATATGTACCCCAGCGTAGATGACAGCATATAATTAAGTTGCTTTCCTTTACAACTTGATGTAAACACACTCTATTCCCCACTTGCAGACCTTAATTTAAAATAAAATATAAAAAATATAAAGTATGTATTATTGTACACGATACAAATATATAAAATAACTATAAATATACAAACTTTACTACTGCACAAAGAAAAATAAAAGAAAATTCCAAGTTTCACCAATATCCCGCATTGGGAAGTTATCTCAGCAAGTCCTTCTACACTTCTGGTACTACAAGTGATAAGCATTCGACTCAGTGATTTGTATGACGACTGAAACGTCTAGAGCACTCAAAGTATTCTTTTAGAAAAGTTGAAAATGTCGTCTTGTTATTGTTATTGTTTGGTTACAGCAGACTGGCGTTTATGTATGTGGCGGTTGTAAAAGATTGAGAGCCGTGAGCCACGGCTCAGAGCTTCAGCGTCTGCTTGTAAATGCGACGGTCAGTGGGTTCGATTACCACTCAAGAAAAATGAACTTTTTCATTATATTCGCTGTAACAAGGTCAAGCGGTGTTGAGCCCCGTCACGAACACTTAGGAATTTGTAGCATTAATAATTGCACAAATTGTAAGTTTCAAGTTATTACATAACAAGATCAACTTTGTTATAAACAATAAACGACGTTACATACTTACGTATTTTATAATACTTATTTATTTTCTTACTTTACCTGCAGAATAGAGAGGTAAAAAATTAAAAAAAAATTATATATTAATTTTATAATTTAGTTCAAATAGAACGCAACGACTATTTCGTAACGAATTAAAAATATAATATTTAACAAGCGTTTCAAACGCTGGTTTCCATTTAAAATATAGAAAGAAGTTTTCTGCACAAACTACTTTAGTGAACTACCGTTGGCGGCAAACGCCTAGAGACCTTCGTTACTCAAATACTGAGGAAAGCATAATAGACACGCTTGCATAGTGCATAGTAGCGGAAATACTTGGTAATTGGACCTATGAAAACAAAAACACTGACAAGATTAGCGCCGTCGTGACGCAGTGGCGTACACTCCCAGCTGTATATAGTGATAATGGGTTCAATGTCGGCTTGTGAGAATTAAAACAATATTTGACTGTCACCAAATAATACTCATATTTATTTTGTATTCACACAGTCAATGCATCTTGACATGTGTCATTTTTTTCATCTTGCCTCATAGTATATGTCGCAGGCCTTTAGTTCTCTGTGCCTACCCTGCGATATGCCGGAAAAAAATTAAATTGTCAAATATTTTCATTTGTATATCGATCAAACATTCCACGTGAAATAAACGTGACGCGTGATCGTACGACAAGTATGCTTGGTTTGCTTTAAACATTTGTATTTACAATACCACACGGCTACATAAATAAATTGTATTTTTTTAATGCATTATCGTATTGTACAAAATCATTTGAATCTAAAAGGTATGTAAATGATGTGGTGCGGTTGACGATAAAATATAAACGTATATATACCAGTCTATGTGTGTGTTTATGATATTTACCCGTGGATTCGTTCCGTTGGTCAATGTATTCTCGATCCCCGCTTATATGTATACCGCCACGTTGAATAACATTGGTATTTTTTAAAATGAATTTTATTTCATTTTGTGGTCGTTTACAGATTTCAGAAAGAAGCTTATTTCTTTAATCTTAATCCTTTAAATAATATGTAAATATAAATTAAATACTGTTTAAAAAACATAAAAAATTGAACACAACAGTTTTGAGTACTCTATATTTTTATAACATGCTTAATTTTCATCCTTTGAAAGTCAGTATGTAACATTTTCTTTACTTACTAACTTTACAAAAAACGTCTCTATAACTTCACTCACTTCTCTTGAACATCTCAAGGACACACGCATATATATTCTAGAAACCGGAGCCCACTATCAATCAACAGCTAAATTTTATATGATAGTCCGGAAACGGATGAGGGTTCATTGTAAGGTGTCTAAATTGAAAATTTATACAGAAATCGGGCAGGATGGAATGGAAATCAGCCACACAGGTGTTGCGATATTGTTTTGGGGAATATTGAATTTTGCTCGACTTTTACAGGTTGGTTGGATTAGATACGGCGCGGACTGCATACATTTGAATAATGCCTCAGCTGCGCCTCTAAGTAATTGCTTGATTCTTAAATTTTTACTATGTATACAATTTGTAGGAATAGTGCAAGACGTTTTCAGAAAACTGTATTAGAATAAACAATAGAAGATAAAAAGTCCAAGAACTATAGATAAGAAAGTTTCGAGAGAGACCTCGGTCGCCAAATAAAGTGTTATTCCAAAAAATACCGAACAAAATTAATGATACACGTTTTCGTTAAACCTTTCATGTTTTCCTTCAAGCACATTAATTAAGTTATAGAGAAAAAAGGGTTCGGAAGCGACGGACATCGCAACTGAGCCCTGACATTGATTTATGACATCTATTTCTATTATGATCCTGGTAACGCTGGATAGAATTTTCCGATGAAAGATTGTATAGAGATTTCGTTTCAACTTTCGATATTAAAATTAAAACCAATTTGAGTTCACTTTGAATAATGAGTGGACCAGTGTTATAGAAAACATTGTTATTTATTTTGGATCAATTATTATTAAAGTATCGGCTCTTATCTCGCACATCACTAGCACAAAATGAACGAAGTCACCTCGTTCTCTGTCTACCTACCGCGTTACAAGAATGTATCCACAAGTAATATCTATCAAGTACTAAATAGTCCATGAATGTTTTGAATAATTTCAAATGACCTTATCTTACATCCCCTAAAGAATAAGAAATGGATACTTGTATAGGTGCGTGTAAATGTATGTGCTTGTATATATGTTTAAATTGATTTCTGTTTGTTCATAATCCCACGTATCACTGTCATGTGTACTGATAATGTAAGCTGTTCAGGTTGAACGGACGATTACTCCTTGCCTTAATATTAATAATATTAGTTAGGTAAACTATGACTGTAATCACAATGGTTGTGAATTCGATTCCCAGTCTTAAGTTGAACAAAGCAACAAAAAAGAATCGCAGAAATCACGGGGAACTAGTATTAAGACACTCTGCTTCCCACTTGTGGCGGAACTTAACCCCTTTGCTTATTTGTCAGAGTGAATAAAATGAAAATGAAAAAGTCCATCTACCTCGAGTGGAAATCGAACGCACAAAGCGTCGCGGCACCTTAACAAGCAGACAGACAGTCCTTTAATCCCAATATTTTCATAAAATTGAACTTAATATTATTACAGTACCAATTAACTCTATTTCTATACATTAACAAATAAAGGTAAAAAACACTTTAGATTGCAATTCTGATTTCCAATCTATAGATAGATATACACTTGTGTACATAATGACTACGATACGTCAAGATCGCACTGAAGACGTCTAGAATCGATGTTATTTTTCTTATAATCAAATCGATTGTTCAAGAACAAAGAACAATGCCTGGTCGCGAAAGTAATGGAAAATTACAAGGTTCGATTGTTAGTCAAGGAGGGTTTCTTTTTTTAATACGAATTATCTTGAAAGTAATGCTTAAGCGAGTGATTCTCAATTTCTCTCTATATTATCTTAAATATTAATTATTATTATATTATATATTATTATTTTTATTATATTTATATAGGGGATCGTCGCAGAGGCGATGCGTCCGCCAAAACGCGACGGATTATGTATTCCTACTTGGGGAGAATGTATTAGTTCCTCCACTCAACACACAATATCTCGAAAAGGATGAAAGCGGGGAACGAAGTGTCTTAAAACTAGTTTCTAACTGTTCTTGCGGTTCCCAAAACATAATATGTATGGAAAACAAGCAGTCTTAAAAATATATATGAAAACGCTCAAACTATCACAATTTTAATTAATACGCGACATTGGAAAGATAATTAATATCGTGTCGATAATTTTTTAAAAGATTTAATACTTGGTTCTCTACGAGTAAGGACCGCCAGGTTCTCAAAGAAATAAAAGTTGCGCTGCGAAGTTTCTGCTTTTTATTCAATTAATTACAGAAGAAGAAAACTGCTTAGCATTCTATGGATTCACCGTGCGGGTGCCGGGCCCATCGCGTTGTAGGAAGAGGAGCTCCGATCAGCGCTTGGGACTTGCGACCCAAGTGTAGGTTTAAAGGGGCCCCTTTAAAATACATTAACGCTCACCTTCACTGTCCGAGCTCTTCCCACTACCTAACCAAATTCTAAATGATTCTACCAAAGCCGCCTTTGAAGTGCGTTCTAGAAATGAATTTATAATAGTTCTAGATAGGCCGAGATCTTTGAGTAAACTATAGAGAGATTTCGCTGTTATACCTCTCGCTCCTACTTCAACCGCAAATAAGCTAACTCTAAACCTATTCCTGGTCAGTTCGTTTGTAAGATCAAAGTATTTATTAAGTTTTAGATGGTGACTTTTTGGGATATTTGTTTCCCACGGAACTGTAAGTTCTACCAGTACTATGCGTTTTAGGCTTCGAGAATAGAGAAAAATATCCGGTCTGGGTGACGAAACACAAATATCCTCAGGGATTCTATACTGTTTCTCATACGTGTCCATCATAAGTGTCCAATCGGGAGCTGGATCTAATATAGAGAAAGGTTTTTGTGTGGGTTTTTTATAAAAACCTTCTTTCACAAACTCTATTGAGCGTTTGCTGGTTGTTATATTTCTCTGTGCTCTTGCTACAGATAGACTAACGGCTTCACGTATGATTTCTAGTACTTTATCGTGGCGCCGCGAGTATTGACCACTATCCAAGAGTACCCTACACCCTAATAGCATATGTCCTGTCCTACTGCCTCTTTACAGATGTAGCAAGATTTATCGGTAGCTTTACCCCATCTTACTAAATTACTTTGATCTGGAAAAGTCATTTGGAACGCATTTAGATAGAATTTTAATAGTGCTGGAGACCAGTCGTGAATTAGGGTGCGCCATTTTAAAGCTAAAGGGATACAGAATTCTCCTATAGTTAGCCACTCGTTTTGCATTTCTAAACCCAATGCGTGCACCTTATATTTGTCGTTCTCGTCTTGCCGTATAAAAGATTTTATTATGTCTATGTCTTGAACTTTCCTCTTTGATCCTAACCCTACTTTACTAGACTGTGCTCCTATCATAAATTGCTTATGGAATTGAAGTCTTGACTCGAGCTCTGGGACACTTCTGTCTTTTGGGAGTGAGATAACAATCTCATCCCGTGATTTTCCCAGAATGTGTGTTTTAGAGACTCTTAGATGTTTATAGAGCTCCGATGGTTTCTTTAATCTCAACCCGAAACTATTTTTATCTCTAAATAAGGTTGAGGTGTCCGCCGAATGCGCTAGCCCAAGCCAAAACTTCAGTATCTTTGTGACACTTGCATCTAACTTTGTTAAGAGGGTCTTATTGAAATCATACACGAGGAAAGGCCAATTCAGACGTGATGTTAGAAAATTGTCGTAAATCCAAACTTTCTTGACATTACTTATAGGTTGATGATCTACCTTCTCAAGATCCGTCAAAAAGCTGTCGACTAGTACATCTAAAGATGGAGTGCGGCCTTTGTAGTCTATTTTCTTGCCGAGAAATTTAAAAGGTGCCGCTTCGGAAACTATAGCAATGCTTTTACCGCCAATTTTAAGTCCCGGATCGTATGAGGTATATTTAGTGTTTCGCCTTCCCAGACATAAACAGTGACACTTACTAGGTTTTGTCCTCATTCCTTTCGTCCACGCACAAAAATCGTCTACTTCATCCAATAGCAGCTGGCATTGCTTTGGATTCCTAGTCAGTATCGCAAGATCGTCCGCGAAAGCAAGGATGGATTCTGTGTACTTATTGTTGAACTTAAACCGATAACCCCATTTTTTCTCTTGTTTAATTAGATTATCTATTAAAATATTTATTACGATATTAAATATTATTGGGGATAAACAACAACCCTGAAAAAGACCTACTTTATAACCTAAAGGTTTTGAATGGCCGTCTTTAGAGGTTATAACGAATTTTAATTTCGAATAGTATGACGCGAATATGTTGCTTATTATCGTAGGAAAATTGTACCATTTTAACGCAAACATCAATAGATCGTGTTGAACTGACCCGAACGCGTTTTCTAAATCTATCCAACACACTGTAATTTGCCTCTCACACATTCTGGCGTCTTTTAAATTTTAAATTTTAATATTAACTATGTATATTTTACTTCTAGCTTACTGAATGTAATATTTTTTATAGTTTCGAGTTATAATCGAACTGAAGATATTTGCGATTACAATGAGACGTCGTATTAAAGGATCAGATTATAAAAAATCTAAAATAAGTGTACATTGTACATGTTTAGGCGAACAGTTGGCCAAGAAAGTTAATAGTATTTCCACACTACGACACTACTTGTTGGATGGTTACTGACGTGGAGAATTAAACGTGATCAACTAATTATTGCAAAATATGATGTTATATAAGTATCTAAGAAAATTTCATGATATTTTACACAATATTAACAGACTTAATTTGTCGAGTCACCTTCAAATATAGTCTCACGTGACTACGAAATTATATTTCATTTCATTACAATTTTCTATTGAAAAATCTTTGTAAATTCCCTTCCTTCTTAATTTGTTTTTGCTGAGCATGTATTTTTAAGATACGATCTAAAAGTTCGAGTATATCTACACTACAGGTAAGCTAACTGCAAGGAGATAGAGCACATCGCCCTCGGGACGAGTGCACTGTACACTGTACACCTCGTTGGAGAGTTCGTGTAATGAATAACAGCCTTTTTGTACAAAGGAAACGACTTAAAAACACTAAAATAAACCTTTGTTCATATGCGCATATGTTAGTATTAAATTATAAACTTATACATGTATATTGAAAACAGAAATATAAAATAATTTCAGTCAAGTGTGAGTCGTAACAATTTTATAATTGTAAGTAAACGAATAATACAACTTCGTTTTTTTACTATAATAGTCTAATAAATTACCAATTTGCAAATGTATTAATAATGTAGCTTTACGTTAAATCCCTAATTTAACCTTAGATACTTACGGCCTTATTCATAAAAAAGTCTTATAAAACGTTTTAAGCATACTTTAGATAACACGCTCTTTAGGCTTATAGAACGTTCGATAAATGTTTGTATTCATAAACGCTCTATAAGCCTTCTATAACTAAAGTGTCACTAATTTGATTTATACGTTCACAATGTTGATACTATACTGAAGTCGGTCGACTTGTTGCCGAAAATACCAGTAAATCCACAGATGATAAGTGACAAACGCATTGACATAGTATGACCACAGATAATATTACGTCCAAAAATATATTATTGGATCTGGTTTGACATATACCGGCTTGATTTACATCGTTGTTATCACAAAAACACGAATGTTTATTTTATTTTAGTTTATAAACTTACTTAATTTTTAAAAAATAAAGTCAAAAGAAGTAAAACGACAAAGAATTGAAAATTTTTCAGACGTGGACAAGTATTACCTATGTTCTGTGCACCTTTCTTATTTAGAATTTATTATTAATAAACTTGTTAATAACTAAATATAGTTAATAAATATCGAACAAAATGTCAATTGTTATATTGTTTTGTTTACGAAACTGAAATTGACACTCTTGATGACAAGTGACTCGACGACGTCATATCAATGCTCATATTAGTATGAGCTATAATCAGCTGTTATATGAATCGGCCATCTTTGGACGTTAAAACACTCTTATAGTAGGGTTCTCGGCTCTATAACTTTATGATAGGTTTATAGAACTGATTGGCACTAATATGTTGTTATGAATAACGTTTTTTGACAACTGTACTATATCGAGTCTTTAAGCGTGCTATAACTTTTTATGAATAAGGCCATTAGTGTTAAGACACTCCGTTCCCCATTTTTCTTGATAAATCGTCCGTGTAACTTTTTTCATAACACAAGCCGGTCGCTTCTTTCCAACCGTTCCGTTATTGACACTAGCTCTTATTGGATTGTTTTATTTACTACCGTCGCTTCGGCTCGGAATGGATTTACGTACAATTTTGTAATATGAAAAATATTGCCTTCTATGTTTAAAACATAATTTATATATATATATATATATTATATATATATATATATATATATATATATATATATATATATATATATATATATATATATATATATATATATATATATATATATATATATATATATATATATATATATATATATATATATATATATATATATATATATATATATATATATATATATATATATATATATATATATATATATATATATATATATATATATATATATATATATATATATATATATATATATATATATATATATATATATATATATATATATATATATATATATATATATATATATATATATATATATATATATATATATATATATATATATATATATATATATATATATATATATATCTATGTTTGTTTATATATGGCATCCCCGACTAGTTTGGAGTCTTGTGCGAACACCCCGCGCGAGCGGTCGGTAGCAGTAGTAGTTAGTAGTAGTTGTCGAGAGGTAGCAAAAGGGGCACGTGAGACGGCCGACGCGAGCGCACGTCCTTCCTGAATCTAATATTAATTAGCGGTGTGATTTTCCCTCCCTCAGCCTTATTTGATTTCCCTTTTGTGTATTCCCTCTTGATATTGAACCTGACAAAGACAAACCTACAAAAGATAATAGTGCAAGTAACCCCTAGTGAAGAAGACTCAAGTGAGACATTCCATGCCGGCCGGGAACAATCAGTGTTTGTGTTGTGAATCATGAAGATAAGGTACTGTACAATTTCTATTATCCTAAAACCGACTATAAAGTAAATAATTAATAAATAACCTCCACTTCAGCACGCTTCCACAATTGCTGACCCCTACCCACTATTCAATATATATTTTCTGGTAGCAGAACGCGGTTCATTATATTCATTATATACTATATACATTTTCTGGTAGCAGAGCGTGGTTTTCATCCCTCTGGGCCCCCTTAATTATAGCGTGGTTTTCATCCCTCTGGGCCCCCTTAATCAGAGCGTGGCTTTCATCCCTCTAGCCCCCCTTAATTATAGCGTGGTTTAATCCCTCTGAGTCCCCCTGATTATAGCGTAGTTCATGCCCCTGAGTCCCTTTCATTACAGTGTTATTTTCCCGTTTTGGTATTTTGGCTCTTAATTTGGTACCTAACGCATAATTACAATATAATTTGATTTCCTAACCTTTTAAAACGTGTTCACATCGAGTTGTTTAAAAAATAATGTTATATGAAATTTTTATACATATAATATTGAATATATAATTTGTAGGGTGAATGTATAATGTGTAAAATATATAAATAAATATTGAATATAATTTTATATATTAAATACAAAATATAATAAATACACATAATATGGTTACATATATTTTATAATATTACGCCTATACGTTATTACCTATCCTGTTTTAAATTATAATTGAAGTTAGTTAAAATATTTTAATATAATTTCCTTAAAAAACTAACTTACTTTAAAATATTATCCCTACACTTTTATTGTTACCCTTTTTCCTTTTATTTTTATTTAAATGAAGTTTAAGCCTTAATTGTAGTCATATTATATATCACAGTATTTTATTATATTGCGATATAGTAGATCGCCGACTCGATGCGTCCCTGAACTTGACCGTAACTGGTTTCTTACCTCGCCAGATGTTGTGGATTCATTGTTTATTACGAGTTTATTATTTTTTAATATTTTAGTTGAGTTATTTGTTTACTTGATTTCTGATCTCGCCCGTTGGTAGTGGGTTCATTGTTTATTACGCGTTTATTAATTTTTGATATTTTAGTTCAGTTATTAGTTTACTTGATAATTTAAAATGGCTACTCATGATGAAACAGTAAAATGTTCCTTATTTACGGAAAGCGCGGAATATAGAAAAAATATAGGTGTGATACGCTTTGTTTCCGATTGGATTGCCGATACCTCGGAACTTCTTGGCACTTCTGAAATACCTAGATTATTAGTTAGGTTCAAAGATTTAGATTCTCATTGTAATTTATTTGTAAACGCGTCCTCAGTGCTCCTGGGTGGGTTAGACCCGGCTATCGATTACCAAGAAATTAATTATATAAAAAAAGAAGTGCGTTTAGTAAATAAGAAAATAGACGACCTCCGGGTGCGTCAGTTAGAGTTGTGCCCACCTGCTCCCGTAGTTGATCCTGTCATGGCCAGTACACCCGTAAGAATGAGTAGTAAAAATATTATTGAGCGAACTCCTTATAATAGATTACCTGATTTACCTATCCCTAAGTTTGATGGACGTCCTGATTCCTGGATAAGTTTTATTGATCAGTTTGACAGTGTAGTAGATTCCCAACACCATTTAACCCCCACAATGAAATTGCAGTACTTAGTTGGATCCTTAGCAGATGAACCTAAGCGGTTGTTGCTACATTTAAAAATTGAAGAAGGCAACTATGAAGTTGCTCGTGAGTTGCTGAAACAGCGATATCACAATACACGGGTTCTTGCTGATACCTACATAACCCAGATACTTGCCCTGCCGGAGATTTCGAATAAATTAACAGGTTTGCGCGCGGCCTTTTTGAACCCCTTGTTAACTGCCTATCGCTGTTTAGAGCGTTTAGATTTACCCGTATCCTATTGGTCTTACATGTTAGTACATATATGTTTGACTAAGCTTCCCTCTGATTTGAAATCCCGTTTTGAGCGTTGTTATGGCGGTGACGCTAATGAATTACCTACCTTTAAAAATCTTATTACCTTTTTGGAAGACGAATGTCGTCACCATGACAACGTTGGCAACACCTCCCTTGTAGATTCTAACCTGACGAAATTTAAAAGTACTATACCTAAACATACTTACTTTGCGGCTCCTCCCTCCCCTATGTTAAATAATAGACAAAAAATGTTACCTGTAATAAATAATAGTAAAAAATGTTACCTGTGTGCTTCCTCTTCCCATTACCTCCGTGAATGTCCCGAATTTAGAGCTATGAATCCTAGAGATAGATCGGGATTTGTAAAACATTCCCGGTTATGTTATAGGTGTTTGGACAAACATTCAATTCTTATGTGCAAGCGGGACTACAAATGTTCAACCTGCGGTCGCTCATCCCATCACACTATGCTATGTTTTAATGATTCCCGTAACCCAATGTATCCCACCTCATCCAATCGCAAGTATAATTATAATTCCAAATTTAATAGACGCAATTATCCGCGTACCCGTCCTGCTTCTACCCGCGGTCCCCATATGGGCGGGGGCCAGCATAAGAAATATTCCCCTTCGCAACTCCAGCGCTCCCCCCAACGACATTCCCAGAGAGCTTCTCCCCCCAGAGAAAATGCTCCGCCCCAACCTAGACAGGTTGAAAATAATATAAGATATCGTGATAATTCCTATAATAGAGAAGATAGACCCACATAGCTAGATACTTGTATTACTCCCCCTTCCCCTTGCCTTAATATCTCACCCAATTCCCTTATATTATTGCCTACTGTTAAATTACACGTTAAAACTGCTAGTGGTTATTATATTGAAGCGCGTGCCTTATGTGATACCGGTGCCCAGGGTTGCCTCATTACAACCGATCTTGTTGTTAATTACCTCAATTTGACCATCTCCCCCTCCTGTGCCCCTGTACGTGGCATAGGTAATATTCCTTTAGTGGTTTCCCGTGGTTCTATTTCCCTGTGTTTTAAACCTTTGTATAATTCCTTCCCTGAGGTGTCAACCACTGCTATGGTTATAGATGTGATTGCCGGTACGCATCCTGAGTTTGAGTTCCCTGAGTCTGTGTTTTTTCCTAGTAGTGATTTTTCCCTTGCTGACCCTACCTATAATAAGCCTGGCCCGATAGATATACTATTGGGTGCTGACGTGTTCGGCGCGCTTTTATTACAAGATAAAATATTTAACTTTAACGGCCTTACTGCTTTATCTACAATTTTTGGTTATATTGTTTGTGGTCCAGTCGCTGCCGATTATGGTGAATTAGAGCCCCCCATGACTGGAGTATCCTTACCTGTCTCATCGAGAAATTCTGGAAGGTCGAAGAGACCCCTCAACCCATGATTGCTTACCCCTTAGATAACGATGGTGAGATTTATAAATAAAACCCGAAACTTACCCGTTGAGCTATCTGTATCCTTATCGCGTTAGCGCGTAGCGTATCCTTGCGGTCTTCCCTAAGACGACTCTCACTCTTTCTTGACAAAGAAGGAATCATCAGAGTCGGTGGTCGTTTATGAAACTCCTTTAACATTCGAGGAATTAACTACAATTTTTGCTAAAATTGAAGCGGTATTAAATTCCCGGCCGTTATGTCCCTTGTCTAATGACCCTAACGATCTAGAAGTTTTGACGCCTGGTCATTTTTTGATTGGCCAACCTTATAGTGCTTTGCCGGAGTATCCCTATAACAATGTAAAAATTAATCGTTTAACCCGTTTTCAAGTAGTGCAACAGATAACTCAACATTTTTTGGTCGCGGTGGCAGTTAGAGTACCTATACACTCTGCAGACTAGGCAGAAGTGGACTGATCCAGTGAATCCTCCAACAGTAGGCGAGCTAGTCCTCATCAAAGATGATAATTTACCCCCTTTACAGTGGCGACGTGGTCGCATTTCCCAAATTTACCTGGTAAAGATAGCGTTGTGCGTGTGGTCGATGTTAAGACATCGACAGGTATCCTAAAGAGAGCCTTAACCAAATTAGTTCGTCTACCTATTAGTTAGCTACTCCCATTTTCTCGTAAACATTAGATGTTTAGGGCGGGGGCTATGTTTGTTTATATATGGCATCCCCGACTAGTTTGGAGTCTTGTGCGAACACCCCGCGCGAGCGGTCGGTAGCAGTAGTAGTTAGTAGTAGTTGTCGAGAGGTAGCAAAAGGGGCACGTGAGACGGCCGACGCGAGCGCACGTCCTTCCTGAATCTAATATTAATTAGCGGTGTGATTTTCCCTCCCTCAGCCTTATTTGATTTCCCTTTTGTGTATTCCCTCTTGATATTGAACCTGACAAAGACAAACCTACAAAAGATAATAGTGCAAGTAACCCCTAGTGAAGAAGACTCAAGTGAGACATTCCATGCCGGCCGGGAACAATCAGTGTTTGTGTTGTGAATCATGAAGATAAGGTACTGTACAATTTCTATTATCCTAAAACCGACTATAAAGTAAATAATTAATAAATAACCTCCACTTCAGCACGCTTCCACAATTGCTGACCCCTACCCACTATTCAATATATATTTTCTGGTAGCAGAACGCGGTTCATTATATTCATTATATACTATATACAATATATATATATATATATATATATATATATATATATATATATATATATATATATATATATATATATATATATATATATATATATATATATATATATATATATATATATATATATATATATATATATATATATATATATATATGTATATATAACGATCAAATAAAATATCAAATGATGTTTGATTGAACTGTTTTGTTTACTACCTTCGCTTCAGCTCGGGATGGCTTTTCGTACAATTTTGTAATATAACAAATATGACCTTTTTGATCACGACTTCAAGATATGTTTCTATTTTTTTTTTAAATAATACATAATTACAATTGAACTTTAACAAAGTCTTAAATAAAAGTATACAATTTATTAACAGACACTCCATTTGAGACCTTACTTGTTGAGTGTCGCAACTCAACGATATAATTTTTTCTTTCATCTATATACATCTATTTGTGTTAAAATCAATGTGAAGCAATTTGTGGGTGCGGTATTGACGTTAGTGAGCGTCCAATGAGGAAGTGGGCAGGTGTAAGGGCTGAGAGGTCAGAAGGATCAGTGGTAAAGGGCGTGAGAGGGCGCGAATTCAAGATTGCCTCAATTTGGGTAAGGCAAGTGGCCATTTCCTCATACGTCAAATGAGTAGTGCCTAGAAGCCTTTTAAGGTGGTATTTTGTAGAGCGAACAGCTGCTTCCGCCAAGCTATTGAAATGGGGAGAGTAAGCAGGTACAAATTTAAAATCAATGCCCTCGAGCGCTACCTGACCCTCGATATTGGAATTCAATAAAAATTGAGCTAAATCGCTACAGGCACCGACGAAATTTGTGCCGTTGTCCGATATGATACTCTGAGGTTTCCCTCGACGAGACATGAAGCGTTTAAGAGCCGCTAAATACGCTTCACTGGATAGAGCCGTAACAAGTTCCAGATGACAGGCTTTAACAGCATTGCAAACGAAGATTGCCAAATAAGATTTTAAAAGTTTGCAACCTCTACCCTTTCGGTCCGCTATCAGCACTGGGCCGGCATAGTCTACGCTACAGTGTAAAAATGGGAACTCCAGCTCCGTACGAGAGGCCGGTAATTGACCCATAATAGGTTGCACAGCTCCTATTTTGTGCCTGAAACATTGCAAACATTTATTTACAATACGCTTAGACAGGTTTTTCCCACCTAGTGGCCAATAAGTTTGCTTAACAATAGATAATAAAAGCTGAGGCGGAGCATGTAAGTGTTTTATGTGTAATTGCTCAAAAATAATCTTAGTGACATGATGCTTGCTGCATAACAATATTGGATGCTTAGTATTGAAGTCATATGGAGAGTTATTAAGTCTACCACCTACTCTTATGATATTATTTGAATCTAAGAAAGGAGTAAGAGAAATTAATCGATTTTTATTAGGTAAATGTCTCCCGGCTTTTAAAATAGTATATTCATCAAGAAACGATTCTATTTGTGATTTATGTATAATTAATTTTAATGAATTGTTTAATTCCTGCACAGAAAGAGAACCTGTGAATTTATTTATCTTATTTTTACAATTATGAATAAATCTCTGTAAATATGCTAAAGAATTTTGTAAATATGGTAATTTTGATTTGTTTTTTATTAAGTTAGCTATAAGGTCTATATTATTGTTATTATTATTATGCGCTATACAACAGGTAATTACTTCAGGTAAATCCTGTTTCGCGTGAGTGTTTGGCATTTTTGGCCACTCGGATTTATTTTGTTTTAAGAAAGTAGGTCCACGCCACCACAATGATAAAGAACTGATGCGATCAGCCTTCACCACTCGCGAAACAAGATCTGCTGGGTTGTCTTTCGACGGTACATAGCTCCACGTGTAATGTTTTGTGTACTCTTGAATTTCATATATACGATTACGAACAAAAACCTTGAGATTTGTTGCTGGTGTACTTAACCACCCCAAGACGATAGTTGAGTCACACCAGAAGTAACATCTATCAATAGGCAAAGTTAAAGAGGAAAGTACCTTAGTGAATACTCTGGTTGCAAGCAAAGCTCCACAAAGCTCAAGACGAGGCATTGTCGTTGGCTTTATTGGTGCAACCCTACTTTTAGAAGTCAAGAGGTGTACCTCGACTGATCCTGATTCATCGACGGAGCGAATGTATACACAACAGCCATAAAGACGCTCGGATGCATCTGAAAATATATGAATTTCATGAATTTTCGAATTATTAGCAACAACCCATCGAGGAACTTTTAAATTATTGAGAAGAGGTAAAGTGTGGGCAAAAGAAAACCACATTTCTTTAATTTCCTTCGAAACCTCTTCGTCCCACGTACGTTGCTGAATCCAAAGCCTTTGAATGATTAATTTAGCTTCGACAATACATGGGCTTACAAGACCTACAGGGTCATAAATTTGACTGATGACAGATAAGATGTGACGTTTAGTAACCTTTTTATTTAGTTGAATATTAATAGAAAATGAAAAAACATCTAGATCACAAATCCAGTTTAAGCCTAAGGTTTTACAAGAAGTGTTTATATTATTATTGGCAATATCTAAAATTTTATGTTGTGTAGAGGAAAATGGGGATATTTGATTAAGAATATTTTGATTATTTGATCGTAATTTTCTTAAATGAAATTGGCCTGACGCTAATGTTGCTATCACGCCATTGCAAAGGTTGATTGTGTCATTGATAGTCGAAGAGCCACTTAAATAATCGTCAACATAAAAATCTCTTTGAATTGACTCTTTGACATGAATGTCTTCTGCGCTTGATGCTAAGCTGACAAGGCATTTAGTTGCAAGGTAAGGTGCACTAGACATACCGAAAGTCAACGTATTCAAAGTGTAATTTTTTAAAGGTTCTGATACATCGTACCTTAATATGATTTGCTGTAGAGGGCGCTGTACATGATTAAGCTCAATGGCTCTGTACATTTTTTCTACATCGCCCGTAATAACATATTTATGTTGCCGGAAACGCAACAAAATGGAATATAAGTCATCTTGTACAGTAGGACCTACGAGTTGAATGTCATTAAGAGACAGCCCTGACGAAGAGGCTGCCGAAGCGTCGAAGACTACACGCAATTTTGTTGTAAGGCTCGATTCACGTATGACGCCGTGATGAGGTAAAAAATAATTTGTTGTTTGAAGAGATTTACACGAAGAATCTTTATTTTCAGTCATATGTCCAAGACGTTCATATTCTGACATGAACTCCATATATTTTTCTTTAAATAAAGGTTCGCGCATGAATTTGCGTTCCAAAGATAAGAACCGGCGCTTTGCCATATTATAAGAATCGCCTAAGACTGAAGGATCCTCCTTCAGCGGCATAGTGACGACAAAGCGACCGTTTTTGTTACGTGTAGTATTTTTTGAAAAAATTTCCTCGCAGACCCGTTCATCTGAGGATAAAGAATGTTTGTCTGATACCGCGTCCAGTTCCCAGAAACGAGATAAGTCTGGATTGTCGTGGTTCAAAAAGTGACAAACAGAAGATGAGATTGACTTTGGACAGGAAACATACCCAGACAAAAGCCAACCAAGTTTGGTTTCATATAACTTAGGCTGATTTTTACCTAAGTCAATAGAATTATTACATAAGACTGACCAAAATATGTCGGCCCCGACTAAGATATCTATGTCTGAGGGCACGTTAAATGAAGGGTCAGCTAAGCATATTCCCATAGGAAGAGGAATATTATCGATATCAATAAACGATGACGGTAAGGTTTTTGTAATATTAGGTAAAATAAGACAATTAAATGTAAGACTATAATCGCTATACGACGATTTAATAGTCAGAGTGCAAGACTGTGTAATGCGAGTAATATTATTATTGATACCTGCCACGGTGGAGCTAACCGTACGTCGTGACACACCCAGCTTACCGCAAAGCGACTGCGTGACGAAGTTAGCCGTACTGCCATTATCAAGAAGCAGCCGCGCTGAGTGCACGCCGCCGTTGCTATCTACTGCTTTCACGATCGCTGTGGAAAGCAAAACATGCGTAGGAGTAGTAAACTGTTTCGTATTATTTGAATTAGCTAAATTGTTAATACTGACAGACGGAATAGCGGGTTCAAAATACTTTTGTGGTTCGTGCAAATGAAGAAGCGTATTGTGCTTTTTCTTGCAGTATTTACATGAAGAAAGCTTGCAATAATTTTCTGCGTGCCCGGGGCGTAAGCAATTAAGACAAACTTCAAATTCATTAGCCTTTTGTATACGATTTTCAATAGTTAGAGATTTGAATGACTCACAGGCAAAAAGAAAATGATTTTGGTTACACAAAGGACATGAAATATTTTTTTTATTTATATTATTATTGTATTTAAATTTACTTTGATTTGATTGTTTATTATTTGTAGTTGTAAGTAAGTTAGAATTAGATTTATAAGATTCCTTAATGTGTATTTTGTTTTTATTTTCTTGTAAAGTTTCTAACAAATCCGCCCTGCTGCTAAGAAAATAAATAAATTTTTCAAGTGACGGAGGATCAATCAAAGTATTTCTATATTCTTCCCATACCCTGCGAGTTATACTATCGAGCTTTTCGGACATCATATGAATTATTAGCGTGTCCCAATGCTCAGTTGGTTGATCTAATGTTGCTAATGCTCGTAGATTTTTGTTAGTGATATCTACGAGACGACGAATCGATGAACAGGATTCTCCACGCATAGGTTCCACATTAAAAAGTTCTCTTACGTGATTATTAACGAGTAACCGTTTATTATCAAACCTACTACACAATAAATTCCAAGCTGATTCATAATTCTCTGATTTAAAATCTAAGTTGTCGATTACTAGCAAAGCACTCCCTTTAAGCGATGCACGGAGATAATGTAATTTGTTAATGTTATCAATGTCATGTCTTTCATGAATTAATGAAATGAATGTGTCTCTAAACTCGAGCCAGTGCTGATAGTTACCGTGAAAGGTGGGCAAATCAATTTTGGGCAATCTAACGCAATTAGGTTTAACTGCACCTGTTTGAGCATTCAGGAAGCCTGATACGGAACCATCCAGTCCTTGGTGTTGCGCCGGCCGCTCACCAAGCAGTGCGCGAGCCGTAGTCACCAGCATGTAGTAATAGTTCTCAAAGGTTTCTCGCTCTTTGACCTCTTCATCGGGATCCTCCGCAAGTGCCTCAATATCGCACTGTAATTTATCGAAATCTAAGTATAATGCGTCAAATTTTTTAAATCGACTTTCTAAGTCTAGCAGTTGTGACGAGTTCAGATTGTTTTTACTAGGAATAGTATTTAAATAATTGTTGAAAATAGTAAGCTTGGATTTCATTGCACTACGTTTTCGTATTAATTTTTCTATTTTTTCGTCAGCCATAATTAGCTAAGCAAAGAAAAAAGTTAAAAAGGCGAAAAAAAGCAAAATAAAAAATATTTTGTAATGAAAAAATACGTTAAGTATTTAAAAGGCAATAAAACGCAAAGTAAGCAGTAAACAAGTCGAGAACAAAGGATCAGGTGCGCACGCGCTGTTGATAAGCTACAAGCCGAGCGCCGGCCGAAACCGGTTATTATGTAGTAGCATTAAGTTAAAAATAATATTATTTTATTATTTAAAAAATTGAAAAAGCCATAAAAAAAATATTTCATAGGAAAAATTTTTTTACAATTGAAATGAAATTTAGCGAAATATAAAAAGCAAATATGTAGCAAAATTATTTTGCGTAAAGGAAAGGAAAAAAGGAGTATTATGTATTTAAACTCTGGATAAGAAATAGAGGAATAATTGGAACAAACTCACTTTCCTTTCTTTATATTCCAATGAAATGACTTGACCGAATGGCTGGGGTCCAAAGTCCGTCGCGCTGACCGTCCGTGAAATGACCTTTGAGGTGTCGTGTGGCGGCTGCTTTTTGGAATTCGAAATGATGAGTACACTGAGATTCCAGGTATCTGCTTAAGACCGCTGCTCACGACTCCGCTGGCTTTCTTTGTAAAAGATATTACGATTCTTCGAGAATTCTTCATCAGCAGTTCCTTGTAAACGGCTATCCTTGAAGGACCATTGTTAGGGTCCTGGGACTTAAATAAAAGTGGACTGTATTCTCTTGCTGGTTTATTCGCCGTTCACAATGTAAATGCTGACAATAAGACGCGTCGACGGTGGCTGCCAGACGGGAAGTGGTCGCGGTCGGTCGGTGGTGCCGGTTTTAATCGTTCCGCCGCCGCTCCTCGCCATCGCCCCTCCCGCGAAGCAGGCAATGGTTCCAACAGAGAAGAAGAAAACATATGACATATTGATAAGTAACAAAGAAAGTCTTACTCACGTCACACAGTGAAAAAAGTATTACTCAAGGAGCACTGAGCTCCACTTTCGTAGCTCCTCATCTATATCCCTACAATTGCTTCAGCTTAAAAAAATCTTCTTATACAATTTTTTTATGATACAAATTCGAATCCACTTACATCGCAGTAAGACAAATCAACTGCACTCCGCCAATACCAAATATTAGATGAACTTAAGAGTCCAACTCTAAAAGCCTCTATAACTATAACACTACGTTATAAACTAAGCCAGTAAAGTGTAAAGCCGTGTGAGTTAATGACTACCGAGCCACATAATCCGATCGTTGCATTAAATAAAGATGAAAATAAATTGTATCTACAAATGTTATACTTTAGAATGCTATCATTAAAGTTTCATATGTCTTTCAGATACTTTTACACTCACAGACATTAGTTATATTTAATTGTGCTTTAAGTTAAATTTGTGATTGTTAACTCGACAGTTGTAGGTTCAACCTCTCTCGGGGGGGAATAAATATCTTCGGTAAAACAAAGTGATGTGTTGAGTTCCACACTTCGCCTTATTTAAGAAATTAAAGTAACTCATACTCCCCCATTGTTTACAGTCATACAAAGTGCCTTTGTGCCCCAAAACAGACTACACAATCGATCGGTAATAAAAATCGGTAATACGTTGGTTACGTAATATTTATAAATCAAATATAATAATATTGTTATAAATCAAACAATTATTAAATTAAAAAAAAGATTTATTTGGCCCTCGGCCTCAAGTACGTACATAATTTATGATTTTAAGCAAATAAAAATAATTAGCAATTTAAATAAATCGATAAGTATTCGGGCAGAGCTTCCGCACACTTCAAAAGTCACCGAAAGAATGAGCTCTTATCGCCAACACCTTGTCTTATATAGGCAGGTGTGGCGTTGCTGTACTAAAAATGTTAGTCTTCATCTAACACGGCCTCTCCTGACGGGGCTACGTCCCTGAAGCCCTCAGATGAACTTGTGGATGGACCGGCCACACCCAGAACATCCAATTGCTGCTGCTCTGCATTGTCATCATCAGTTTCTGAGGAAATAAACACATAAAAAGTCCATCATTAGTTTAGCCTGTTCTATTATATAACTCACAGGGCATAAATTTGTATATTCGTTTATTAAACAAGTCATTTTGAATAGACTACATAGGTTTTACACAGGTCTGTTCCCACGCAACCGAATACCTCGCACAAAGCCGTGTGTACGAACAGGTTTTACATCAGTCTATAGTAGGTCACCCCAGATACCTATACATCATGGATTTACACAGGTCTGTTGTCAGCTGCGCAACTGACTCACCCCAGAAACCATCGTGGTCAACCCAATACCACGCGCACAGGTTTTACATGGGTCTCTTCCACTAGCACGTCTCTCATTTACATGCCACAAATAAATAAGGCAAATAATAATTAATAAGACAAATAACAATTCATGCACAACAAGTAAGTACCATCAAAAAACGCAGCGCAAGTTTCGGGTGTCCATTCACCCTTCCATAAAACCATATATGTTGCAGCTACCTGAGTAGTTTTGCCATAGGCACCAGCCAACAATTGGACTTCATATCTATCATTAGGGAGCGCCCTCGTCACTTTGTAAGGGCCCCTCATACCACTATCAAGTTTCCCAGTGCTTTGAGAATTCTTGATCACGTAAACCAAGTCGTTTACTTGATACTTTTTAGGAGGTTTTCTATTTTATTAACATAAGCATCTTGTTTGTTTTTATTATTGCGAATAAGCTCTTCAGCTCGTTGCCTTCTTAATTCGCGGGCCGCGTCGCGATTTGGATTTGAACCTCCGTAGGTTATGTCTTTAATCAAGTTATTTATTAATGGAGTAGTCGAATCGGTGCCAATAAGAAGATTAAGTGCTGAGTATTGGGTTGTCTTATGTTTTGTAATGTTTAATACTAGTTGTAATTTCCATAATACTTTTGACCAATCGTTTTTATTATAATTTACTTCAACCCTTATCATATTAAGCACTGTGCGGCAGTAACGTTCAACTTGGCCGTTTTCTTGGTGCATTTCAGGAGTAATGAAATGCACTTCGACACCGTAACCAGATATCCAGTTAATAAATTCATGATTATCAAACATACGACTTCTATCACACACTAGCTTCTTAAAAGTACCGAACAGCGATATCATTTGAGTTATGACACGCTTTAGCTCACTACTATCTTGGCGTGTTAACGCGAACAGTAAACAATATTTCGTGTATGCGTCAATTATGATGAGTACGTGTTTATGACCATCACTATCTCTCAGTGGTCCGAGTACATCGGCATGTATCACGTCAAATGGTACCGAATCTTTTTGCCACGAAGATATTGGTTGTAAAGGTGCACGGGGCGTTTGTTTATGAGAAATGCAAACAACACAGTGTGTGACATATTTCGCGACAAATCGTCTTAGACCGGGGAACCAAAAGTGCTGTAGGATCAGATCAATCGTCCTGTCTACACCGATGTGTTCATGCTCATCGTGGAAAACGCGTAACAAGCTTAATCTAAACGCTTTTGGTACATAACACAAGAATCGCGCTTGCTCACCCGTGACGTCATATTTATAATACAAGAGGTTATTACGTTTTACATAACGCGTGTCATCTAATTCACCGTTATTTAATTTCTCTAACAAAGAAATGGTTTCCTCGTCACCTGCTTGTGCCACTTGAGCCCAATTTTGAGGCTTTCGAATGATATCCACAACATTGACCGGATTTCTGCTTAAATAATCGACATGTGACATAAGTGTGCCCTTACGATATTCTAGCGAGAAATCAAAATCCTGCATGTACATCCACCACCTTGCAACTCTGGGTTGGAGATCCTTTTTGCGTTGCGTCAATTTTAGTGCATTACAATCCGTGATTATTTTAAAAGATTTGCCAATTAAATACTGTCTAAAATGTTGCAATGATTTTACTACTGCAAGGGTCTCCAACTCATATCTGTGGTATTTGGACTCAGCGCCATCTTTTAATTTACTAAAATAAGCGACTACCCGCCTACAACCGTCTTTATGTATTTGCATGAGAATACCGCCATAGCCAATTGAACTGGCGTCAGTATGTAATTCGGTCATTAAGTCAGGGTCGAATATAGCTAAAATCGGTTCATTTGTTAAATAAGAAATGATTTCCTGACGTGCGTTTTCATGTTCGTAGGTCCAGTCAAAATTTATTCCCTTCCTAGTTAGGGCTGCAATACGCGCGGTTTTAATCGCGTAATTAGGTATGTATCTACGAAAATACCCAGCGAGGCCTAGGAATTGCCGCACCTGTTTGACATTATTCGGGGGTGGTGCTTTAACTAACGCGTCAATTTTATAAGTGCTCGGCCTAACCTGACCATTGCGTATAATCCTACCAAGATATTCAATTTCATTGGTTAGAAAAGTGCATTTCTTTAAGTTGATAGAAAAGCCTGCCTCCGTCAAAGCTTTAATTACAGAATCTACTAAATCAAGGTTTTCGTTAACGCTTTGTGTCAATATAAGTACGTCATCGATATAGACTACAACATGTCCGGCCTCAATAAAGGTTTTTAGCGTCTTAGTAATGGTTTTCTGATAGAAAATCGGCGCATTTGCTAACCCGTAGGGGACCTTACAATATTCATACTGGCCTTCCGGGGTAACAAATGCCGTCTTGTGAATAGACTCCTCAGCAACTCTAAGTTGGTGAAATCCAGATACCATATCCAAGGAACTAAACCAGCGAGCTTTACCTAATCGATCTATGTAGTCATTTATCAACGGTAGGGGATGTCTAGTCTTAACAGTAATCCGATTCAGTGCACGGTAGTCCACCACCATTCTATCAGAACCATCTTTTTTCTTCACCAATAGAATCGGGCTAGCGTACTCCGAGTCAGATTCACGAATAATACCCTTATTAAGCAAATCTTTAACTATTTCGCGTACTTTTAATTTTTGGTCGTGTGATAATTTATAAGGTCTATAATACACGGGTACATTAGTTGTCAGTTTAATATGCATTTCACTATCCTTTACAGTTGTGATCGCGGTACCACTTAAAAAGAATTTGGAATACTTGGCCAGAATCTCTAATAATCGTTCCCTATCTTTTCCAGACACAGACGTATTTACTAGTTCGGGTAAACAAATTGAATTTACTGGCAAAATATTGTTTTCAATAGGCTCACTACGAATTATACGTTGACAATCACCGGTCCTAACATAAGTTATGCCTTTTCTATTTAACACGTCGGTGCCAATAATTACGGGAACATTTAAATTATTATCATCGACAATATAAAAATCAATTTCTATTGTTAAGTCACTGAATTCAACGGATAACGTAACATATGATTCTGATACAACTTCCATACCACCTAAGCCACGTAATAATTGATTTGTAGGTTTTAATTGACATGGAAAATGTTTAACAATATTTTTCGACATTAGAGAGACACATGAACCACTATCGATCAAAACATCTAACGGGATTCCCGAGATAACAGCAGTTGTTACATCACGATTTTTATAACTACCCGCAAGTTCGCGACAAAAATTAACACCATTATTGTTTCGTGAGCTCGACCGTTCTTTGGCAAAACACGTATTCTCGGAATGACCTACTTTTTTACAAAATGTACACTTCAACACATCAACATGAGACATTGCTGGTAACGCGATTGCTCTTTCGTTATTATTATTATTTGTAGTTGTATTCAATCGTTTACTACAATCTACACTTTTATGGCCGAATTGCTTACAATGATAACACTTAATTGATTTTGAACCGTTTGAACTATATTTGCGTTTTAAAAGGTTGCGATTTAAATTATTATTAGAGGATTTATCAAACCGACTATAGTTAGTAGATATTTTTATATTTGAATTGTTAGAAGGTTTAACAAAGCTAGACAAAAACTCCACTATAGAATCGGGCGATAATTTAGCGTTAGTAGCAATAGCGCGGATTTGTGGATCTACGATTCCACGTATAATAATGGCAGTAAGTAGCTCGTTACTTAGACCTTTAACTATGCGTAAACTTAAAAGCGATCTACGAGCATATTCAGCATATGTGGAGTATTTGTCGGACTCTGTTCGCATAACGTCATAAAGAATATTCGCGACATCGACAGAACGTGGGCATAAGGCTTTTAATTCTAGTCTAAAATTGGACCATGTGCGAATATCACTTGTCCATTGGCTAAGCCAGGTACGAGATTCCCCTTTCAAACAATGTCCGATGCGAGCAAGGCATTCTTTGTCGTCCCAATGGTTCAAAATACGCGCCCTTTCTACCTCATCGCACCACGTGTCGAAGTCATGAACACTCGGATCAAAATCAGAGACAAAATATCGATTGGATCTGACCTGAGCACAGCTGATAGCGGTCAAAAGCCGCTCGGCAGCATTCGTCACCACATCTTCGTACTGCGATAACCCCGTCTGGCTGGTTTGCGGAGTCGGTGGCGGCGTAACCACGTGGTCGCGTGGCGGGGTCGGCGCCCCAGGCGTCGATGCGGCTGCTGGTGTGGCGCTTGGTAGCGCAACAGCACGACTAGTGCCAGCACTGACTGATGCACTGGCTTGCGTCTCCACAGACGCACGAGACTGCTCCTCCAAAGCGCGCAGTCTGGTCAGGATTTCTTCCATTGCGTTGGGAGGAGTTCGTCCTCGACATCTTCGTTCGTTACGTTTGTTGTTCACACACAGTCAATGCATCTTGACATGTGTCATTTTTTTCATCTTGACTCCATAGTATATGTCGCAGGTAAGTTGCCTTTAGTTCTCTTTGCCTACCCTGCGATATGCCGGAAAAAAATTAAATTGTCCAATATTTTCATTTGTATATCGATCAAACATTCCACGTCAAATAAACGTGACGCGTGATCGTACGACAAGTATGCTTGGTTTGCTTTAAACATTTGTATTTACAATACCACACGGCTACATAAATAAATTGTATTTTTTTAATGCATTATCGTATTGTACAAAATCATTTGAATCTAAAAGGTATGTAAATGAGGTGGTGCGGTTGACAATAAAATATAAACGTATATATTTTATTGTCAACCGCACCACCGTCTATGTGTGTGTTTATGATATTTACCCATGGATTCGTTCCTTTGGTCAATGTATTCTCGACCCCCGCTTATATATATACCGCCACGTTGAATAGCATTAGTATTTTTTAAAATGAATTTTATTTAATTTAGTGGTCTGAACAAACGACCAGTAGACGCAAAAACAGAATGACGTGAAATTCCTTTATGTCAGTGTATATACCATGAAGCCGCGATAAAAATCCTCGCAATGTGTACGCGGGCAAGGAAAACTTTTCACTTCGACCCTACAGGCGGCGGTTGACCATTCAAACTTTGAAATATTTCGTTACAATTCACCGTTACCTACATATATACTGTAGTGTTGTACGCTTTCAGTTCTGTGGTTTTTGCTACGGTTAAACGAGTCAATGTATTTCCCTTGAGTTTTCATGTAGTAAGTGGCTTTTATCGGTTATTTTGTTATGATTTTTTTATTTTTCTTATACATATTTTTAAATGTTTGTTTTTTGTTAATTTTATTTACAGATTTCAGAAAGAAGCTCTCTTCTCTAATCTTTAAAGTTCCGCACTTTGGAAATAAAATGTAAATATAAAATAAATACTGTTTACAAAACATAAAAAAATTGAACATAACAGTTTTAAGTACTCTGTGTTTTTATAACATCCTTAATTACCTTTGAAACTCAGTATATAACTTTCCTATGTATTTTTTTAATTCTTGCAGATACATACAAAAAACATCTCTATAACTGCTTTCATTTGACTTGAACATCTCAACGACACTTGACTTGAACATCTCAAGGACACACGCATATATATTCTAGAAACCGGAGCCCACTATCAATCAACAGCTAAATTTTATATGATAGTCCGAAACGGATGAGGGTTCATTGTAAGGTGTCTAAATTGAAAATTTATACAGAAATCGGGCACGATGGAATGGAAATCAGCCACACAGGTGTTGCGATATTGTTTTGGGGAATATTGAATTTTGCTCGACTTTTACAGGTTGGTTGGATTAGATACGGCGCGGACTGCATACACTTGAATAATGCCTCAGCTGCGCCTCTAAGTAATTGCTTGATTCTTAAGTTTTTACTATGTATACAATTTGCAGGAATAGTGCAAGATGTTTTCAGAAAACTGTATTAGAATAAACAATAGAAGATAAAAAGTCCAAGAACTATAGGTAAGAAAGTTTCGAGAGAGACCTCGGTCGCCAAATAAAGTGTTATTCCAAAAAATACCGAACAAAATTAATGATACACGTTTTCGTTAAACCTTTCATGTTTTCCTTCAAGCACATTAATTAAGTTATAGAGAAAAAAGGGGTTCGGAAGCGACGGACATCGCAACTGAGCCCTGACATTGATTTATGACATCTATTTCTATTATGATCCTGGTAACGCTGGATAGAATTTTCCGATGAAAGATTGTATAGAGATTTCGTTTCAACTTTCAATATCAAAATGAAAACCAATTTGAGTTCACTTTGAATAATGAGTGGACCAGTGTTATAGAAAACATTGTTATTTATTTTGGATCAATTATTATTAAAGTATCGCCTCATATCTCGTACATCACTAGCACAAAAAGAACGAAGTCACCTCGTTCTCTGCCTACCTACCGTGTCACAAGAATAACGTGAAACAAGTAATATCTATCAAGAACTAAGTAGACTAAATAGTCCATGAATGTTTTAAATAATTTTCAAATGACCTTATCTTACATCCCCTAAAGAATAAGAAATGGATACTTGTATGGGTGCGTGTAAATGTATGTGCTTGTATATATGTTTAAATTAATTTCTGTTTGTTCATAATCCCACGTATCACTGTCATGTGTTCTGAAGCTAATGTAAGCTGTTCAGGTTGAACGGACGATTACTCTTTGTCTTAATATTAATAACATTAGTTAGGTAAACTATGACTGTAATCACAATGGTTGTGAATTCGATTCCCAGTCTTAAGTTGAACGAAGCAATATCTTCAAGTGACTGGAAATTGAGAAACAGAATGTGTTAAAGTGACTAACACTAACTTTACGACTCTATCCCATGAGAAATAATGTATGCTTTTTCTCCTTCTTCAGTAGATTTTGGCCATCAGTGCCTTTAGGTCACTATTATTGCTCACCTATCGCGTGCCATCACAATTTTCTACCGCAACAACAAAAAGGAATCGCAGAAATCACGGGGAACTAGTATTAAGACACTCTGCTTCCCACTTTTTATAAGGCATTGCGTGTTGAGTGGCGGAACTTGAACCCTTTGCTTATTTTTCAGAGCGAATAAAATGAAAATGAAAAAGTCCATCTACCCCGAGTGGAAATCGAACCCACAAAGCGTCGCGGCACCTTAACAAGCAGACAGACAGTCCTTTAATCCCAATATTTTCATAAAACTTGAACTTAATATTATTACAGTGCCAATTAACTCTATTTCTATACATTAACATATAAACGCAAAAACACTTAAGATTGCAACTCTGATTTCCAATCTATAGATAGATATACATTTATGTACATAATGACTACGATACGTCAAGATCGCACTGAAGACGTCTAGAATCGATGTTATTTTTCTTATAATCAAATCGATTGTTCAAGAAGAAAGGACAATGCCCGGTCGCGAAAGTAATGGAAAATTACAAGGTTCGATTGTTAGTCAAGTAGGGTTCCGTTTTTTAATACGAATTATCTTGAAATGATTGCTTAAGCGAGTGATTCTCAATTTCTCTTTATATTATCTTAAATATTAATTATTATTATATTATATATTATTATATATTATTATTTTTATTATATTTATATAGGGGATCGTCGCAGGGGCGGTGCGTCTGCCAAAACGCGACGGATTATGTATTCCTACTTGGGGAGAATGTATTAGTTCCTCCACTCAACACACAATATCTCGAAAAGGATGAAAGCGGGGAACGAAGTGTCTTAAAACTAGTTTCTAACTGTTCTTGCGGTTCCCAAAAAATTAAATAATTTAAAAATATATATGAAAACGCTCTAACTATCACAATTTTAATTAAAACGCGACATTGGAAAGATAATTAATATCGTGTCGATCATTTTTTAAAAGATTTAAAACTTGGTTCTCTACGAGTAAGGACCGCAGGTTCTCAAAGAAATAAAAGTTGCGCTGCAAAGTTTCTGCTTTTTATTCAATTAATTACGGTTTAAATTTTAATATTAAGGTAAAATCTAAGTTCTAGCCTCAGGACACTTTTTTCTCTAATATCCGATGTACATGTCGAGTTACGTAACTCAGCGCCGCACTTACAGTGTGATCTAGTTCACATATTGCGTTATTTTCCAAATTCATTGTATTATAAAGCAGTGAGATTCGAATCAGTTTTGTAAAAAAATTAAATTGAAATATTTCAATATCATTTTTAAATGTTATTGCTTCCATAGATTCGTGAAGTCCTAAACACGTTATAGCTACATTCAATACTCCAGTAGCAGCATTAGGAACAAATTCCATACAGACGTGACTTAGTCATTCACACATGTCTTTAGGTGATATTTGTATCTGCATACATTATAAATTCTCTTTAAATTTATGTAAAGTAATGTTGCTTCGTAGTTTTTCTTAGAGGTTTTGCTTATTTCTGTAAGAAATATAAGGTGTCCTAATATAATGTACGCTTTTCATTTATATAGACTATGAACAAGAAAAACATAATCTATTTTTAAGTACTGTTCGTGGCTCACTAGCTCTATTGTATTAATTTTAATGTAATATGCGTAATTAGTTTTAAACTTTAGTTCTTTAGTTCTTTATTTTCATCATTTGATATTTTATTTGATCGTTATATATATATATATATATATATATATATATATATATATATATATATATATATATATATATATATATATATATATATATATATATATATATATATATATATATATATATATATATATATATATATATATATATATATATATATATATATATATATATATATATATATATATATATATATATATATATATATATATATATATATTAAACATAGAAGGCAATATTTTTCATATTACAAAATTGTACGTAAATCCATTCCGAGCCGAAGCGACGGTAGTAAATAAAACAATCCAATAAGAGCTAGTGTCAATAACGGAACGGTTGGAAAGAAGCGACCGGCTTGTGTTATGAAAAAAGTTACACGGACGATTTATAGTACAACTGACATATTTTTCTTCGAATTGAAGTCCTTGAGGCTGTCGTGATTTCCCTTTTCTACGACCTTCAGGGGATTGCACAACATTGGATTATATTGAAAGTTGAACGAACTAGCTTCCCCCAATCAACACGCAAATGCCTCGGAAAATGGGGAACGGAGTGTCTTCTCACTAAGTACCTAGGACTGCTACGGTTTTTTCTAACTAACCTGCTCAGTTCATAATAAAACGTGCAGTTAAAAACATGTGCAATGTGGTCATTAAAAGTAAAATATAGAAAGTAAGTTAAATTGCCCTTTTCGTTGACTGAAAATCATAAAATCACTTCATCTTTATTCGCACTTTAACCGTATTATTTTACACTTTTATTTCTAAATATATGCATAAATATATATGTATGTATCTCTAATTTAATAGCGCATATGCACGTATGAATAAATGTTTATTTTAATGTTTCTGTCGTTTCCTTTGTACAAAAAGGCTGTTATTCATTACACGAACTCTCCAACAAGGTGTACAGTGTACAGCGCACTCGTCTCGTGGGCGACGTGCTCTATCTCCTTGCAGTTAGCTCACCTGTAGTCTAGATATACTCGAACTTTTAGATCGTATCTTAAATATACATGCTCAGCAAAGGCAAGTTAAGAAGGTAGGGAATTTACAAAGACTTTTCAATAGAAAGTTATGAATGAAGTAAAATATAATTTTGTAGTTGCGTGAAACTATATTTGAAGGTGACTTGACAAATTAACTTATATAACATCATATTTTGCAATAATTAGTTGAACATGTATTAATTCTCCACGTCAGTAACCATCCCATAAGTAGTGTCGTAGTGTGGAAATACTATTAACTTTCTTGGCCAACTCTCCGCCTAAACATGTACAATATATACTTGTTTTAGATTTTTTATACTCTGATACTTTAATACGACGTCTCATTGTAATTGCGAATATCTTCAGTTCGATTCTAACCCGAACCTATAAAAAATATTACATTCAGTAAGCTAGAAGTAAAATATACATAGTTAATATTAAAATTTAAACTGTAATTAATTGAATAAAAAAGCAGAAACTTCGCAGCGCATCTTTTATTTCTTGGAGAACCTGCGGCCCTTACTCGTAGAGAACCAAGTTTTAAATCTTTTAAAAAATGATCGACACGATATTAATTATCTTTCCAATGTCGCGTCTTAATTAAAATTGTGATAGTTTGAGCGTTTTCATATAATATTTTTAAGACTGCTTGTTTTCCATACATATTATGTTTTGGGAACCGCAAGAACAGTTAGAAACTAGTTTTAAGACACTTCGTTCCCCGCTTTCTTCCTTTTCGAGATATTGTGTGTTGAGTGGAGGAACTAATACATTCTCCCCAAGTAGGAATACATAATCCGTCGCGTTTTGGCAGACGCACCGCCTCTGCGACGATCCGCTATATAAATATAATAAAAATAATAAGATATAATAATATATAATATAATAATAATTAATATTTAAGATAATATAAAGAGAAATTGAGAATCACTCGCTTAAGCATTACTTTCAAGATAATTCGTATTAAAAAACGAAACCCTCGTTGACTAACAATCGAACCTTGTAATTTTCCATTACTTTCGCGACCAGGCATTGTCCTTTCTTCTTGAACAATCGATTTGCTTATAAGAAAAATAACATCGATTCTAGACGTCTTCAGTGCGATCTTGACGTATCGTAGTCATTATGTACACAAGTGTATATCTATCTATAGATTGGAAATCAGAGTTGCAATCTTAAGTGTTTTTTGCGTTTATTTGTTAATGTATAGAAATAGAGTTAATTGGCACTGTAATAATATTAAGTTCAAGTTTTATGAAAATATTGGGATTAAAGGACTGTCTGTCTGCTTGTTAAGGTGCCGCGACGCTTTGTGGGTTCGATTTCCACTCGGGGTAGATGGACTTTTTCATTTTCATTTTATTCACTCTGACAAATAAGCAAAGGGGTTAAGTTCCGCCACTCAACACACAATGCCTTATAAAAAGTGGGAAGCAGAGTGTCTTAATACTAGTTCCCCGTGATTTCTGCGATTCCTTTTTGTTGCTTTGTTCAACTTAAGACTGGGAATCGAATTCACAACCATTGTGATTACAGTCATAGTTTACCTAATTAATATTATTAATATTAAGGCAAGGAGTAATCGTCCGTTCAACCTGAACAGCTTACATTAGCTTCAGTACACATGACAGTGATACGTGGGATTATGAACAAACAGAAATTAATTTAAACATATATACAAGCACATACATTTACACGCACCCATACAAGTATCCATTTCTTATTCTTTAGGGGATGTAAGATAAGGTCATTTGAAAATTATTTAAAACATTCATGGACTATTTAGTACTTGATAGATTATTTTTATTTTTATTTTTATTTTTATTACTTGTGGATACATTCTTGTAACGCGGTAGGTAGACAGAGAACGAGGTGACTTCGTTCTTTTTGTGCTAGTGATGTGCGAGATAAGAGCCGATACTTTAATAATAATTGATCCAAAATAAATAACAATGTTTTCTATAACACTGGTCCACTCATTTTTCAAAGTGAACTCAAATTGGTTTTAATTTTGATATCGAAAGTTGAAACGAAATCTCTATATAATCTTTCATCGGAAATTCAATCCAGCGTTATCAGGATCATAATAGAAATAGATGTCATAAATCAATGTCAGGGCTCAGTTGCGATATCCGTCGCTTCCGAACCCTTTTTTCTCTATAACTTAATTAATGTGCTTGAAGGAAAACATGAAAGGTTTAACGAAAACGTGTATCATTAATTTTGTTCGGTATTTTTTGGAATAACACTTTATTTGGCGACCGAGGTCTCTCTCGAAACTTTCTTATCTATAGTTCTTGGACTTTTTATCTTCTATTGTTTATTCTAATATAGTTTTCTGAAAACATCTTGCACTATTCCTGCAAATTGTATACATAGTAAAAACTTAAGAATCAAGCAATTACTTAGAGGCGCAGCTGAGGCATTATTCAAATGTATGCAGTCCGCGCCGTATCTAATCCAACCAACCTGTAAAAGTCGAGCAAAATTCAATATTCCCCAAAACAATATCGCAACACCTGTGTGGCTGATTTCCATTCCATCCTGCCCGATTTCTGTATAAATTTTCAATTTAGACACCTTACAATGAACCCTCATCCGTGTCGGACTATCATATAAAATTTAGCTGTTGATTGATAGTGGGCTCCGGTTTCTAGAATATATTTGCGTGTGTCCTTGAGATGTTCAAGTCAAGTGTCCCTGAGATGCTCAGGAGAAGTGAGTGAAGTTATAGAGACGTTTTTTGTATTTGCAAGAATTAAAAAAATATATAGAAAAAGTTACATACTGACTTTCAAAGGATGAAAATTAAGCATGTTATAAAAATATAGAGTGCTCAAAACTGTTATATTCAATTTTTTTATGTTTTTTAAACAGTATTTAATTTATATTTATATATTATTATAATATATTATTCTTTCTAAAATCTGTAAATAAAATTAACAAAAAACAAACATTTAAAAACATGTATAAGAAAAATCTAAAAATCATAACAAAATAACCGATAAAAGCCACTTACTCTATAAAAACTCAAGGGAAATACATTGACTCGTTTAACCGTAGCAAAAACCACAGAACTGAAAGTGTACAACACTACAGTATATACGTAGGTAACGGTGAATTGTAACGAAATATTTCAAAGTTTGAATGGTCAACCGCCGCCTGTAGGGTCGAAGTGAAAAGTTTTCCTTGCCCGCAACACAACAACACAATGCGAGGATTTTTATCGCGGCTTCATGGTATATACACTGACATAAAGGAATTTCACGTCATTCTGTTTTTGCCTCTACTGTTCGTTTAAAAAAAAACGTTTTAAAAAATACCTACGTTATTCAACGTGGCTAATATATATATATATATATATATATATATATATATATATATATATATATATATATATATATATATATATATATATATATATATATATATATATATAAAGAGCCAAACTATGTCTAATCATAATATATCAAAACGACATAAAACACAATATAAACAAAATAAATTAATACAGACACTCCACTGTGTGTCTTGTAGAGTAACGTGTGGCAGACATTTATGAAATTTGTAATATTAATCAATTTCAATTATGTCAAAATTCTTTACTTTCATTTAAAAAACACGCTGTGGCTCGCACTTTTTCTGCGTAAAGCGTGAACTATAAAAAGTAAAACATCGTTTTTTTACCGTTCCCGTTGGAATTTCAGGAAATTTTTCACATATGTCCTTCATACTCCCCAAGGATCTAACACGCCAAATTTAAAATATTTGCGCTGCGTAATTTGCAAATGCATATAGTAAAATACTATATTTATGTATATAGATATATTTTTCCTAGGGTTTCGTTACTGCCCAATTTTAAAAATGTTGCATGTTGTGTGGTGGAACACATCGCAACTCTTATATCCAGAAAAAAAATAACAATAATTCACTATTTTACCGGCAAATGCTGCCTCTGCGCTCCGGTAACAAAACCGATATTTAATAACACCGATAATACATATATACGTATATCTTTGATATATAAATAAAAATGAACTGTAATTTCTAATTTAAAAAAAAATTGCAACTCTACATATAATATTTGTTACTGAAACATAAAAACATTTTTTAATTTTTTTCTGACGGTCTTTCCATTTGTTAATCCGGGCTAATCTTAAAAATCAATAAACTGATATTTTTGGAACTATCACTGGAAGATATAGGTGATCCGGATTTACACGGAACAAAATACATATATAATATGGTATATAACAATAAATATATGAATATTTATTGTGAATGCATAGTTTAAAAGCAAATGGATTGTAAATGAAAAAGCAAAAAATATAGTTACTTCTTAAAAACTTCATTTTAATATTTTAAAATTTATTCAATTATCCATTTAACAAATATTGAAAGATGTTTCAAATACAAATCTTTTTTTGCATTATATTATTCTATGTTTATAGAATACAAAGAATTTATATAGAATGAAGAAAAATACCAATCGATAGACGAACCTCTCTAGGTAACTTTCTAGAAACATGATAAAGTCTCCGTATTTAGTTTCTTCAAGCACGCACTCGTGAAGCAGAACGGTTTGTATGACAACATAAATTCAATTGTAAAGTAAAGTACTTGTACTGGTACGTGTTTTTAAAATATTGAAATGCACCAAGAACAATATAGTAATAATATAGGAATGTGATATTATATTGAAAGCCTTATTTTATATATTTATATTTGTTCTGTAAGCAGTTTCAAGGTGGCACTTGTAGAATTTTGTAAAATTTTCTTAGGTAGAGAAAGAAGTTTGGACAAATGGGGGTGAGTGTAAACACGCGCCTTATAATCACGCATCTTACGATTTACTTAGGTCGCAGGTCCGAGTCACTTTTCTGAGTTCTTCTTCCTATAACACGATGGGCCCGATTTAATACATTCACGCAATGCTAAGTAGATATTTGTTCTATAGAGAATGCTTTACATATGTCGATAACGGCGGAAAAAAATATTCCCATTTCTCCGTTTTAAAAGACAAAGTGCGTGGTTAAATTCCGCCACTGAGTGTCTTAATTTCGGGTGGAATGAAACTTATAATAAGTTACTCTTATACTCGGGTCTTATTTTAATAATTAATATTTATTATTACTAATTTAAACATATATAGAATCCAAACATTATTTAAAATATAATCGATATTAAGCTATCGCATCGTATATGCAGTGAAATTTCTATAACTCAGGGAAAGTTAGCCAATTTACAAAGTCTTTTGACGTTTATACATTTGTTAGAAAGCATTTGATGAATTATCTCACAGATATTTAAGCTTCGTTATAACGAACGTGTATTTGAAGTGGATTATCTTAGAATGGCTAATAATACCAGGGATCAAATGGCCTCCTCGTCTTGTCAACAAGCAAAATGATAAATCAACTAAGAAACAATAGGGTAGTTTAATTTACTTAAGCCTGTATACCAGTGTTGGTTGTAATTTTATTAAAGTTGCATATTTTAAATTAGTTTTGTACGCTAAGTTAGAGTTTTGTGTGTGTGTGTGTGTGTATGTGTAATATTTTTAGTCTTACTTTCCGTTATTAAGTGCATTCATATTGCTTAAAATAATGTGACGATTGCTTTCATTGCTTTTATATGGAATATTTGATTATGTTCGATTGCACTCTCTTATTGTATATAGATTATCATCCCCTTAGAATGATTCGTAGTATTAAAATAATGCGTTATGTTTCGACCCAAAACTAATTTCAAATATTTATTTTGAAATTTATTATTCCATTTTTATGAAGTGGGCTGAAAGAATACTTTTACTACAATAATAACTTTTGTATGTGAAATAAACTATGGTAAACTTGAGAAATAAAATTTAATTTATGCTTTATAAAAAGTTTAATTATAAAAATCAATTAAAAAATTAAATAGATATAAATAATTTAAAATTAATTTCGTATTACACAAGCTACAACTGGCAGTGCACAACTATCCTTTAGTTATGAAGCAATGAATTAATCAAGAAGCAATGTGACAGCATAGATTGATGTTCTCCAGAGACGCCTCCACTCTTGGACGCCGCGCCGTCCGTTTGAGTGATCACTATTGTTTTATATTTAATAATTGATTTATGTTCTGTTCTGAGGCCTTAGCCAAGACGCCACTTGACAAACGTTTACGCTGACAATATGTATGGACTTAACGATAAGTCACGTGATCTAAGACAACGAATAGAAAGATCGTAGCCAAAAATATAACGTCAACGAAGCGTTGGCGTAAAACGAGAAATTTTATCGTTTCGTCAGTGTCAATCGATAATTGACAGCCATGTTGCACATTTTGACAATCGCAGTGTTAATTGTCAACGCTCACCTATCGAAGTACGAAACCCTGCAGAAAACGCTAAAAATTTATGGAAAAATAATTTTTCACCCTAATAATTACAAGTTTATAAGTTAATTAGGAAGTTATTAAGTGAATCGATTATTAATTAATAATTACGTAATAAATTTTACGATTATATTACGAAATTTTATTATTTTCGTTTTATTTTTCAACATTAATAATTTTGAATACATCGGTTAATAATTTTAATTATCTTACTTTACTATTATCTACGTTTTGTAACATATACTTAAATTTATATTTTTTATTTCTATTAATATTTGTTTGAGAAGTGTATATTTTTAATCTGTTTTAATCAAATTAGTTTAACATTAAATTCTTACACATGCAACATTGAAATATGTGACGTTACAGTCTTCACTTGACGTTTCAAAAAACGCCAATCACAGACAATATGATCGATGTCTTCTATTGACACTGTAGATCAAGCGTTTGATGTTGACATGTGTTGTTGGCTACCAAGTTAGCGATATCTATAATTTTTATCGCTGAAGCGCTTTATGGAATAGATACGGAGCGTTTGGTTTTTGGCTAAGGCCTCTGTTTTGGTTTGGATTGCCCATGTCTTGGGCTGCTAATGAAAGTTTCCAAATATTAATTTAATTAACAAGAAATCAAACTGACATCCTCGTCTTAACTTTCTGGATAGGAAATGAAAAGGTAGATTTAATACGAGAAATTTATATGTATAAATAAATAATGACCGTCGTGGCGCAGGGGCGCAACGTGTGCCTGTAACGCGACGGTTTCTGGGTTCGATCCCCAGTCGGAGAAGATGGATTTTTCTATTTCCATTTTCTTCGCTCTGGCAAACTAGGCAAAGCGCGGCGTTGAGTTCCGCCACTCAACAAGCAATGCCTCGAAAAATGCGGAAAGCGGGGACGGAGAAAGCAGGGACTAAGCAACGGAGTGTCTTAACACTAGGTTCGCACTGTCCCTGCAGTTCCCTCTGCCTACCCTGCTATGTGCGGGATTATTAAGCGTGAAGCTAAAAAAAAAGTTATAATGTACATATATGTTCAAACGTTTATAAACAATTGACTTACTTTAATATTATGTTACAGCAACATATCAAATATGTTCTAATCAATCTCAAAGAATCTATGCTCTAGACATATCCATGTTTATGTCTGGTAATTGGCTCGTAAGTAACGTACATGAGCTACAATACCTGACGCCACGCCTATTTCGTGTCGATCCCACTTAATACCCCCGGGTGATATCCAATTTAAGTTCTGAGCACGTTAACTTTGGATGATTTTTTAAAATTCCCTCACATTTCCTTGTGTAACTCAAATTGCAATGTGCTGAAATGGGTTTTTTTGTGCTCTTGTAAAAGTAAACTTCAGCTTCACGCTGTATCCCGCTCTATGTCTTTAAGGTACGTGTTTGAATCTAGAACTCTACTCCTCTATATATATATATATATATATATATATATATATATATATATATATATATATATATATATATATATATATATATATACATATATATATATATATATATATATATATATATATATATATATATATATATATATATATATATATATATATATATATATATATATATATATATATATATATATATATATATATATATATATATATATATATATAACTCAATGCTGAATTTCCCTTTCAGAGCTGAAAAATACCATTTTAGTTTCATTTATGTATATTGTATATGTATATTGAAAGAAAGTTAAATTATAATTAATTCATTTAACCTTATGATTCATGATGGTTTTATTTATTTTATGATTTAAATGTAATCTTTACATTTTAATTATTTCATTATTTAAGTGATTTTAACAAAAAAACAAAAAATATATATTTGTCTATTGTATCTTCACGCCCTTATTGACATTACAATAAATAGATTTTAGGAAAATATTTCTTGAGCTACAATACATACAGAAAATATATTTTAATGACATTTTGACGTAAATATTTACTTTGCTAATACAGAATAATTTTGTTAATGCTCAACATTTTAACATTTATATAAACGATAACGATGAAAATATATATATATATATATATATATATATATATATATATATATATATATATATATATATATATATATATATATATATATATACATATATATACATATATATACATATATATATATATATATATATATATATATATATATATATATATATATATATATATATATATATATATATATATATATATATATATATATATATATATATATATATATATATATATATATATATATATATATATATATATATATATATATATATATATATATATATATATATATATATATAAATATTTTTTTTTGTTTTTTGTTTTGTTAAATAATTTTTTGCTTGAATAATAAATTGAGAAATAATTAAGTACATTTCATATATACAAAAATATATAAATAAAAAACATCAATATAATCGTAATATTACTTTACATTAAGGACAAGTACTGTTTGTAATTCTTGAATGAGATGTTTTTTAAGCTAAATTAAAATTAATTTATTTTAAATTTAAATTAAAAGATTGACTGTCTTGTTACTAAGGCTTGGGAAATTTGTTACTAAGCTATAGATATATGGAGAAGGGGTTTTGCAGGAATTTTGTGCTCCTTTTTAACATGTCAAGCGCTGGTGTTATACATATATGTCACATGAGAAATTGGTAAAAATATACACATACATACATAGCTTCACACTTTACCCCTAGCGGGGCGGTCAGAAAGATCGTAGCGCCAAACGCTGTGGTCTCTGCAAACCACTTTCGCCTCGTCCACTGTCACTAGCCTATTCATACATGTTATCTGAAGAGTTGTCATGTTATTTTTATGATTTTTAAAGTGTTAATCCACACTGAGGATAGAAAAAACACTTAAAGAAAACATATAAAAATTTGAACGCAGCGGGACTTCTTTTTCTTTAAGTAGTTGTTATGTTTTTTACGACCTTCCTCTGTATCTTGGGTAACGTTTTGAAAGTCAACCGAGGTCTCCCCTTACCTCTCTTACCACTTATTTTGGCTTTATATATCATTTTTACCGTTTTTTCATCATTTACTCTTTCAACGTGGCCAAACCATCTTGGCACGTTCTTCTGCATTCTCACCGAAACATCCTCGCTAACAACATACTGTGTATCTCTTCGTTTCGAATTCGATCAGCTAAGCTGACTCCGCATATGCTTCAAAGAGATCGTATCTTCACATTGGTAAAAACGTGTCTTTTTCATTTTAATAAATGAATGACTTAAGAACTCTTAACGGAATAAATATATTATTAAATCAGTAATGTGGTAATTAACATATTACATTGTCACCTTATTTGTCAAAAATCATAACTCAATCTATTACAGCGGCACCCACAGTTATTAAGTATTTTTAACTTACATTAAATAATTAAAGACGCGTCGGTTATGACTTCCATAAAATTCTGATATAGCAGAGGTTTAACAAATCGATGTAATCACAATAAACTTTAAGCACTTACCTAAAGCCCTAGATAGCCAATTGATGGGCCTATTATGTGACTAAAGTGGCCACGAGGTGGCATTCGATCAAGTTTCGCAGGAGATCTTGTTAGATAAAGTAATTCCATTGTGTTGTACGAGTGCTTTGTGTTTATTAAGATTTACATTACATTTCTATGAAGGTGGTAAATATATACATATATTAATTTAACATTTTTGACATTCTGTACAAGAAAAATTATGATATATCAGTTAATTGTAGTAAAAAAATATATGTTATGAAAAATAACGTATAACTTTTAGTGAGAATTAAGAATAAAAATAAATTCTTTAGTATTTTTACTAAATTCATGAGCTTTAATGATAAGTCATTCTTTTAAACTGAACACTCACTCTTACTCAACACCTTACACTTCGATTTTTACACCCTGATGCTGTAAATTATGAATTAAGGATTGTTTTTTTTTTTTTTTAGCTTCACGCTTTGTCCCGCACATGGCAGGGTATGCAGAGGAAACTGCAGGAACCATACAAACCTAGTGTTAAGACACTCCGTTACTTAGTCCATTAAGGATTGTCATAACATAACATAAAATCTCCTGTATATCAAAATGTAATATAAAATGGTAATAATTTTTTTTTGAAGTACAAAATATTTCCTCTGACAGGTTCAAAGCTTTTCAATTTACAAACAAATTTGTCGAAAACCCTGAAGATTCCCAACAGGAAATGTTTAAAGTATTTTACTTTTCCTTTTAATTATCTTTACGCTTTATCCCACTCATAGCAGAGTATGTAGAGGGAACCACTAAATCTTCGGGAAACTAGTGTTCAGACACTGTTGAGTGGCGGAGCCCAAAGCCACACTTGCCTAGTTGCCAGAGCGAAGAAAGTGGACATCTCTTCCGAGTGAGAATTGAACTCACAAACCGTCATATTTACTGAAAGATGCTATGTCTGCTATAAGACGGTTTTCAAGAATTTTCAATTTTCTTAAATTCGTAAAATGTAGAAAAAAATGTGTATTTTGACAGTAATTACCATACTCCAGAGATGGGCCAAGCCCATGGGGTATTCAACGTGAATAACTGACTCTAATATGGATTTTAATGTTTCGCCCAACTGAAACTGTTTAGCAAATATCTTCAAACCCTAAGCATCCTCATACATTTGTGTGATCGATGCGAGACGGTATGTGTGACAAAGCGACTCATTTGTACGGCCCTCATCCATCAGACATGGAACATTAATCGGTGCGGTATCGGCTCTCGCATGGAACACGCCCTGTCATTATATACGATACGTCAATAATTCAAAATTTCCTGAACAGATTTCGATTTGGCTGTACTGTGTGAAATAGGGAGGCTTCCTTTTATTTTCGAGTAAGTCACGTACTGAGGGAGATGGTAGAGTGGTACTGCTGTTGAGGCACCTCCACCACAAGTGCACCTACTTTCAATCACAATTTGAGAAACTACTTACAATTAAAAATATGAGTTGTATTAAGAATTGAGATCACGGTTCTGTCAATCCTGCTACGATGAGGGTAAAGCATGAAGCAAACAAAAAGAAATAAAACAAAATATTGGGCTTTTCCATTAAATATTCCACACAAGCTGTGTTGGAAGCTTTTAACAACTTGCAAAATGTGAAAGATATGTATATATATGAACTTAAAATGACATAGTCAATAACAATAACTTTTGCTATACTAAGAACAAGATAAAAAGTATGTTTCTTGTATAATTTTGTTGTATATATATAAAATTTTAGTTCTATTTGTATTATTAGTTATAGCCAAGTTGCGGAAAAGTCTAGCGTAAAATAGCATTATTATGCGCTTTGTTTGAAGTAGCGTAAGTTGAAATTGAAGTTAGCCAGTAATTTAGTCAGAAGTTAGAGTGTGAGCAGATGGCCACTGCTGCTGCTGGAATCCTTTTGTTTTGCATGCAACTGTACATTATTGTTCATCTATATCTATATATATTCAAAATATACGTATATCTTTATAACTTAAAAGTATCTGAAACTGTAAACACGACGGTAATAAGTTCGATTCCCACTTGGGGAGAATGTAATGATACAATTCTTTTAGTTTCCTTGCTTTGGCGACAAGACAAAGTGCGGTGTTGATTTCCGCCACCCAGATAATGCATTGTCTCGAAAGTAACTTTTAGAGGGGAAACTTTAGAAGGGAATGTTTCGAGAGGCATGAAATTTCTTAATTAACTTCTGTTTGTTTCGATCGCCAATTATTAATTCGCTTCGCTCAATGTAGTGAGAAAATATCTATTTCCAGGTCGGCAGCAGATATGATATATATATGTATATATATATTTTTGTAGCTTTACGCTTTATCCTGCACATGGCAGGGTAGGCAGAGGGAACCGCGGGAACCGTGGGAACCTAGTGTTAAGACACTCCGTTGCTGAGTCCCTGCTTTCTCCGTCCACGCTTTCCGCCTTTTTCGAGGCATTGCGTCTAGAGTGGCGGAACTCAACGGCGCCCTTTGCCTAGTTTACCAGACCGAAGAAAATGGAAATAGAAAAATCCATCTTCCCCGACAGGGAATCGAACCCAGAAACCGTCGCGTTACAGGCAGACGTTGCGCCTCTGCGCCACGAGGGTCCTCAATTTCTTTATAATTATTCTTCGTGTCTTATAATGTGTCATGTCCAACACTGGAGGTAAATATTAACACACATCAGATCAGATCCTTCAAAAGATTTCAGATTTTATGAGGAGAACATATACCTAGATATATTTTTAAGCTTTACTCAGGAACAGCAATTAACGTGGGAACCTAGTGTTAAGGCACTCCGTTCTCTATTTTCCACCTTTCGAGGCATTGCGTGTTGAGTGGCAAGACTTAACGCCGTGCTTGACTAGTTGGCAGAAAGGTGAAAATGGAAATGTAAAATCCATCTTCTCCAAGTGGGAATTGAATCCACAAACTATCGAAATTTAATAAATATAGCTAATGTATAATTTTCTATTATTTTACACAACATTCCACTGGTGCGTAGCTGCAAAACTTACTGAAGCATTCATAGATTAATTCATTTACATACGTAGACTCAAATCAACCGCCTCAATGCACATCGGTGTGGCTCCCCACGGCACACGATCTGGTCTAATTCATGACATCAAATTCTGTCTAAACGACTGTCCCTTGACATATTACGGCGTTACTCCAAACCTAATAGCATATAGTGGCTAATTTGTATAGTCATACGTGATTAGGCGATAAGGAGGATATAAACGAACTAATTTGGTTTACAACGATGAACATGTTTGCTTATGTTTATTTAGTGATATAAAATCTGTCTTTCTTTATACTATGTTAAAATTAGATGTTTTGATTCAGATTATTTAACCTATAATTCAGGACCGTCGTGGCGCAAAGGCGTAGCGTCTAACTGTAAACGCGACGAAAAAGGTGGAAAGTGGGTACAGAGAAAGCAGGGCCTAATTAACGGAGTGCCTTAACACTAGGTTCCTGTGATTCCCACAGTTTCCTCTGCATACCCTGTCATGTGCGGGATAAAGCGTAAAAAATAATTTTTAATACTACTACTTAACTTCACGCTCTATCCCTAGCGGGGTAGTGAGAGAGAACGAAGCGCCAAAGGCTGCGGACGGAGCTACAAATAATTTTTAATTGATTTTTTTTCATTATAAATAGATTCATTTAATAAGAAGGTTAGCACCTTCTGAAAGACATTGAATGTCAGGGCAAAGCCTTAATTCCAAAACGTATTTGAGTGGATAAAATAAAAAAGAAAATATACATAAAATAGATATAAATTATATTAATACCATTGCTACATAATAATAAAAAAACAAAAAAAAACATTCATCAAGCCCAAGGGAATCGATCTGCCACTCACAAAAACACCTCACACGTCCTAACCACTCGACTGATCCGCGTAAATTACTCGGACGCTCGTTGATGTTCCCGTTTATTAGAAGGACAGATCGTCGGTAACGGTCTGCAGGGAGCAGTTGCAATGCGGCGCGTTGTAACGCCTGATTAAATGGTTTAGTTAAGTATATTGTGGTCGGAAATGGTGGTAAGTTTTCTTATCGTGTGAGAATGTTTTTTAAATAAATGTAGAGTTTCTATTTGTTTTTAAAGTGATGTTATTAAAAAATATAAATTATATAGAAATATATAACATAACACAAGTAAATTGTTATAAACATGACAAACTGTTGATTTGTTCTCATAAAGGTGTTAACCAATCGCCCAAAAATTAATTCTTTATTCAATTAAGCATTGCAAACACTTGTGAAATTTCAGGTTGTAATAGATCATGAATGCATTTTCTTTGATTTTCTAAAGTATATATATATACATATTGCATATATTTTTTATCTGTATTTGTTTAATATGTTTGTTTTAATGAAACTTCCGGTTTTCCTTAACTGGTATAAACAGAACGCGCTCTATATGACCTCTGAGACCCATCCAAAGAGAACAGTTACTTTGTGGTTAGAACAGTTCCTGTAATTATACGTATGAGCTTTTGAATACCCTTAATGATTATAACTTTGTTTGACAAATTAAATTAAAGCGACTAATACTTTTGATTTTCGATTGTCTTTATGAATATATTGTATTTAAATTGATATTTGGGGAGAAAATACATGCCTCAATATTTATATACAAATATTTTATTAGAAAGACAGATTTGATTTATTAGATATTGAAAGTCAAGGCTGTGTTACAAATATATAAAATTTTTGATTCTCGACTGGGGATCAAACTTAAACTGACAAAAAGCTATTATATTGTGTGAAAATTAATCGTTATCGTTAATTAATCGTGAGGACCGTCGTGGCGCAGAGGCGCAAGATGTGCCTGTAACGCGACGGTTATTGGGTTCGATCCCCAGTCGGAGAAGATGGATTTTTCTATTTCCATTTTCTTCGCTCTGGCATCAAAGGCAAAGCGCGGCGTTGAGTTCCGCCACTCAACACGCAATGCCTCGAAAAAAAAATCTTTAATTTCTATTACAAATGACTATTTCTATCACACATGTCTAAAGTAATAAAACTTAGATTTTATATCGACATCGATGTACAAGAAAGTAAATAAGCGAATCGCAAGTAGACAGTTACCGTTCCTCTGTACAGAAGTGATCTAGCCAAGTTAGAACTAATTAAATTCTAACGAGTATATTGTTAGACGGCAAATCTGAGGTTTGCGGATTGTATTTGATACTGTTCATTTTATAGATTCTGTGTTTAATCGGTTGCATATTGTTATGGAGTAGACATTACAGATTAATATAAACGACCGCTTTATACTTTAATTTTGTCGCTCATATAACAAGATAGAGCGCGGCGTTGAGTTCCGCCATCTAACCCGCAATGACATAAAAATTGTACGAAAAGTAAAAAAGCAATGTATAATACATTAAAGTCCTTCTCTATACTATGTATTTCTTCACTTATGTCATCTATTCTTCAACAGGTGAGCAAAATTTTGTAACCCAAATGTAAGCTGTTGACGAGTTTGAGGTGTTGACTTGTCTGGAACGTCTCCTGATTGAAGCATCAGATCATGTTTATCACAAGCGTCGTCGTCAGAAATAAACTACTTTGTAAATTTTCAACTCAAATGGACCTTGGAAAATGTTCCAAATTTGTCCCACAAATTCCACCTTATATACAAACATATGTATATACACACAAGTCAAATAAAAAAAGCTTGCAAACATATCTATTTTTATCAATAAAAGTTTTAAGGTACAGAGAGCCGTTACTATTATGAAGTATTTACTCACCGGACGTCTAAGCATCGTATTTTATTAAAGGTAACTCTATATATTGTCATTTAAAATATCGCTAACACATACCGTTAGATTTTCTAATGCAATAGCCGCAAGACAAAGAGAGCTTTTAGTTCTTTGTATCTAAAAAACAACGATATAATGTAATTTATAAATAGCCCACGTTTAAAGCTGACTGCGTCAAAGGATTTCAAAGTGTAAACGGTACATCTAAAATGCAAATCTAACATTCTACAGTCCTGAATGCCCTTCTGTAAGTAATAAGAACTTGATGTGAATAGAGAGTACCGTAGAAACATTATATAATCGCTTTGTAGCTTTGAGAAGTTGAATTTAAATATACACATGGTTGACGTGGGTTCTATTTTTTTTTTTTTTTTTTTTTTTTTAGCTTCACGCTTTATCCCGCACATGGCAGGGTAGGCAGAGGGAACTGCAGGAACCATAAGAACCTAGTGTTAAGACACTCCGTTACTTAGTCCCTGCTTACTCCGTCCCCACTTTCCGCCGTTTTCGAGGCATTGCGTGTTGAGTGGCGGAACTCAACGCCGCGCTTTGCCTTAGATGCCAGAGCGAAGAAAATGGAAATAGAAAAATCCATCTTCTCCGACTGGGGATCGAACCCAGTAACCGTCGCGTTACAAGCAGACTTTGCGCCTCTGCGCCACGACGGTTCTATTCCAAATCGAAAAAATATTTATATTTAATTTAATGAAGTTTACACGAATTATTAAATTGTAAAAATAATAATAATAATGATTTTTTTCCATTTTAACTATTTATTTATTTATAGTTTTACGACAAAGTCGTCACGTAGGGTTCGTCATACAATATGTAATATCTAAAATAAATAGCAATGGATTATCCACAGAAGATGCTAGGGGCAAATAAAGCTGCTTTTTAAATCAGTCAGACAAATAATATACATACATATAATGTGTCAAGTGAGAAAATGATATATAATTGTTTTAATATAATGATTTTTCTCTGTACCGCGCTAAATGCAACACGTGTGTATGTTAACAAGGATAAGTAGTGGTCGAACACAGAGGGTTCCATATCAATTTTATTATTATGGGTCAGCAGGGAAAATACAATTTATAAATATTTAATAAGTAAGTCATTCTTATTTCTTCCTTATTTTCACGGAAGTGTCATATAAGTTTTGATTATTTGGCGAATATTATACAAAAAGATACAAAAAAGACCATGCATGTTTCAAGTATGTTTTGTTTTCTCATTGCCCTAAAAGCCTATAGACCCAGATAGTTGAATTCAATTTTAACTTGATATCTCCAAGTAAAAAAATAAAAAAAAATGTTTCGACAAGCAGACACTCAAAAGGACAAAAAGACGATCGTATAAGCATTGAAATGACTTACGTACTTTTACAAGTTTTTACGTTTCATTTATACAGCTTTCAGTATGGCCAGTAACAGAGTGTAAATTATTAGACTTACCTTCTATCTTCTTATACACGGGATATACATATTAGTGTGATGTTAAAAAATAAAGGTCTATTAAAATATTTATTTATAGTGTTTTTTTAATCAGAATATTGAAATGTGTAAATATTTATAGTATTGGTAATGTTTGCTTATTTTCTGACCAAGTAGTACGTATGTACTGTGCAAGTTGTTTTAAATATCAAACAAATGTAAATGATATTTGTTCTATCTAGTTAAACTTGTATATATAAATATTTATATGTGGATTAACAGCAAAAATCTATTTGTAAATCATAGTCGTGTTACATATTATTAGTTACTTATTTAAAATTACTCACTACTTTTATTGATGTATCCACAAGATATTACTATATTTCATAAACTTTGTAGGATTATACAAATTGTATGAACTAGTTTATCTATTTCATCATCCTATTATTTGCCTTTTTAATACTAATAAATATCGATTAAGTGCGAGTACTCGTGCACTGATGTTTCCATACTCATTTCATGATTATAATTATTTCGAAATTCTCAAATTTTACTTAAAGAGGCTTCAGCTTGATTCCTCCATCTTGAAAAAATGAAAATGAACGAACAAAACGATCATATAAGGGTTCCATTTATTTATCTTTTGAGGCACAGAACTCAAAAATTAGTTCAGAAATATTAATAGAACAAAAATAATTATATAATATGTTACAAATATAGTAAATAGAACATATATAGGTTGTGAGTGTACTGTAAAGGCCAGTATTTGTATCGCTTCTGTCAAAGTACTTTTTATACCTTAGAGCATACGAGTTAATCTACTAATGCACGTGTATTTAGTATTATACTACTTAGATTCTAGAATGTAGGATTATTGCAATGTTTCTCCAAGATTGCCTCTATATAAATGGATATGGCTAGTACTATGTCGTCATCAAGTAATTCGTTAGTTGCATAAATATATAAAAATAAATGTTTAATATCAAATAATAATATTTAAATTTATGAAAAATTTAAATATATTTGATTTGTATTGACGCGTATCTCAATTAGTTTGGTTAGGCCCTAGAGGAAGATTCTAGAGCTACTACTACTAAATAAGTAACAGAAAAAATAAAAATATAAAAAACTTAAATCAAATATCTTATACAAATACTTAAACAGTATAAATTGCGACCACACGTTAGTCCATTAACAGTTCAATAGAATTGCTAAAAGGGACCAAGAAATATTCTAGCAATAAAACCGCAATTACTAAGTGCTTGTAATAAAGCGTGTGGAAAAAAGGAGGATGTTTTATACTAACACCTTTTTAATAAAGATCAGTTATATTAGTAGTTAAAAAGGCAAATAATAGGATGATGAAATAGATAAACTAGTTCACACAATTTGTATCATCCTACAAAGTTTATGAAATATAGTAATATCTGGTGGATCCATCAATAAAAGTAGTGAAGTAATTTTAAATAAGTAACTAATAATATGTAACGACTATGATTTACAAATAGATTTTTGTTGTTACTCCATATATAAATATTTATAGACAAGTCTAACGAGATAGAACTAATATCATTTACATTTGTTTGATATTTAAAACAACTTGCACAGTACATACGCACTACTCGGTCAGAAAATAAACAAAAATTATGAATACTATAAATATTTACACATTTCAATATTTTGTTTAAAAAAACGCTATAAATAATTTTTTTAATAGACCTTTATTTTTTAATATCACACTAATATGTATATCTCGCGTATAAGAAGATAGAAGCTAAGTCTAATAATTTACAATGGCTATACTGAAAGCTGAAAAAATAAAACGTAAAAACTTGTAAGAGTATTACAAGTACGTAAGTCATTTCAATAATGTCAAATTTTAGTAAAACTTTAAATGGTTTTGTATTTCAATACATAAAATCGAATGCTTATACGATCGTCTTGTTGTCCTTTTGAGTGTCTGGTTGTCGAAACAATTTTTTTTATTTTTTTACTTGGAGATATCAAGTTAAAATTGAATTCAACTATCTGGGTCTATAGGCTTTTGGGGCAATGAGAAAACAAAACATGCTTGAAACATGCTTGGTCTTTTTTGTATCTTTTTGCATAATATTCGCAAAATGATCAAAAGTTCACTTCCGTGAAAATAAGGAAGAAATAAGATTTTTTTTTAGCTTCACGCTTTATCCCGCACATGGCAGGGTAGGAAGAGAGGAAACCGCAGGGACCGTGGGAACCTAGTGTTAAGACACTCCGTTGCATAGTCCCTGCTTTCCCCGGCCCCGCTTTCCGCCTTTTTCGAGGTATTGTGTGTTGAGTAGCGGAACTCAACACCGCGCTGTGACTACTTTACCAGAGCGAAGAAAATGGAATTAGAAAATCCAATAAGAAGAATTATTTATTTATTTATTAAATATTTATAAATTGCCCGCTGACCCATAATAATAAAATTGATATGGAACCCTCTGTGTTTGACCACTACTTATTCTTGTTAACATACACACGTGTTGCGTTTAACGCGTTAGAAAGAGAAATCATTGTTTTAAAACAATTATATATCATTTGCTCACTTGACACATTACATGTATGTATATTATTTTTTTGACTGATTTTAAAAGCGGCTTTTTTGCCAAAGTATGTCCCTGGCATCTTCTGTGGATGATCCATTGCTATTTATTTTAGATATTACATATTGTATGACGAACCCTACGTGACGACTTTGTCGTAAAACTATAAATAAATAAATAGTTAAAATGAAAAAACAAACACTATTATTATTATTTTTTCAATTTAATAATTCGTGTAAACTTCATTAAATTAAATATAAATATTTTACGATTTGGAATAGAACCCACGTCAACCATGTGTATATTTAAATTCAACTTCTCAAAGCTACAAAGCGATTATATAATGTTTCTACGGTACTCTATATTCACATCAAGTTCTTATTACTTACAGAAGGGCATTCAGGACTAGAATGTTAGATTTGCATTTTAGATTTACCGTTTACACTTTGAACTCCTTTGACGCAGTCAGCTTTAAACGTGGGCTATTTATAAATTATATTACATCGTTGTTTTTTAGCTACAAAGAGTAAAATTCTCTTTTTCTTGCATATATTGTATTAGAAAAACTAATGGGATAGTGTTGGCGATATTTTAAATGACAATATAATATAGTTACCCTTAGTTTTATTGATAAAAATAGATGCTTGCAAGCTTTTGTGGTGGAATTTGCAAGACAAATTTGGCACATTTTCCAAGGTCCATTTGAGCTGAAAATTTACAAAATAGTTTATTTCTGACGACGACGTTTGTGATATATATATATATATATATATATATATATATATATATATATATATATATATATATATATATATATATATATATATATATATATATATATATATATATATATATATATATATATATATATATATATATATATATATATATATATATATATATATATATATATATATATATATATATATATATATATATATATATATATATATATATATATATATTTTTTTTAGCTTCACGCTTTATCCCGCACATGGCAGGGTAGGCAGAGGGAACTGCAGGGGCCGTGGGAACCTAGTGTTAAGACACTCCGTTGCTTAGTCCCTGCTTTCTCCGTCCCCGCTTTCCGCCTTTTTCGAGGCATTGCGTGTTGAGTGGCGGAACTCAACGCCGCGCTTTGCCTTAGTTGCCAGAGCGAAGAAAATGGAATTAGTAAAATCCATCTTCCCCAACTGGGGATCGAACCCAGTAACCGTCGCGTTACAGGCAGACGTTGCGCCTCTGCGCCACGACGGTCCTACGACGGATATATATATATATATATATATATATATATATATATATATATATATATATATATATATATATATATATATATATATATATATATATATATATATATATATATATATATATATATATATATATATATATATATATATATATATATATATATATATATATAAATATATATATCCATATTGAAATTATAGTTGATTTTTTCACTTATTATACGTATTATAAATTGATAGTATACATTGCCAAATGACTATTACAACAAAACGGTACACACTACTTATATTATGTTTTAGTGTTTAAATTTTGAGTCAATATGTATCTTTTTAATGTAAAATATTATTTCGTTTAAGCCGACATACTACTTCTTTTAATTTCTTGTTTTTTCTATTTTTTATTTTTAAGTGATAAATATTTTATAAAATGAAACAAAGTTAATAAAATATATGACGACTAAGGACATAGTGCTGAAGCCGGAAACGTTTAGTAATTCTCGACCTCCTGTTCCTTCTTGTTACGCTAGTGGCTGTTTGCTTTCAATTAGACACTGCATTTGTTCTCCGACATGGCTCTACCCTACATACATTTAAGGTTATGTCATGCTTAAATTTAAATTACTGTTTATTATTGTATTATTAATTACTTATTATATATTTTTATGTATATACAATATGGACTTGAGTGTTATGGGCGAACTTACAAGTCTTATCTTACTAATATATATCATTTACAAGTGAAAATAATAGAAAATGTAGCCTCCAGTAATATACTACGTAAATATGGGGATAATAAAGAAAGCCTTTTCAAATTTTACAAAATTTTATCTATACACGGTCTGTTAAACTATAATTTATTAAAAAATACTATTTTTGTGATAAATTTAAGATTCCCATTGAACAGCCTGTATGGACACGATCAGTCACTAATAACAGGTTGCGTACGACACGAGCTAACAATACTTACGGCGAACGTACTGTTGCTTACCTTATTCCAAGATTGATCAATATTGTGTAATTTTTATTAAACCATTTCTTTACAAATATTAAGTAACCGCACAATCCCGCACATGGCAGGGTAGGCAGAGGAAACCGCAGGGACCGTGGGAACCTAGTGTTAAGACACTCCGTTGCTTAGTCCCTGCTTTCCCCGGCCCCGCTTTCCGCCTTTTTTGAGATATTGCGTGTTGAGTAGCGGAACTCAACACCGCGCTTTGCTTACTTTACCAGAGCGAAGAAAATGCAATTAGAAAATCCAATAAGAAGAATTATTTATTTATTTAATAAATATTTATAAATTGCCCGTTGACCCATAATAATAAAATTGATGTGGAACCCTCTGTGTTCGACCACTACGTGTTGCATTTAACGCGTTAGAAAGAGAAATCATTGTTTTAAAACAATTATATATCATTTGCTCACTTACACATTATATGTATGTATATTATTTTTTTGACTGATTTTAAAAGCGGCTTTTTTGCCAAAGTATGTCCCTGGCATCTTCTGTGGATGATCCATTGCTATTTATTTTAGATATTACATATTGTATGACGAACCCTACGTGACGACTTTGTCGTAAAACTATAAATAAATAAATAGTTAAAATGAAAAAACAAACACTATTATTATTATTTTTTCAATTTAATAATTCGTGTAAACTTCATTAAATTAAATATAAATATTTTACGATTTGGAATAGAACCCACGTCAACCATGTGTATATTTAAATTCAACTTTTCAAAGCTACAAAGGGATTATATAATGTTTCTAAGGTACCCTATATTCACATCAAGTTCTTATTACTTACAGAAGGGCATTCAGGTCTCTAGAATGTTAGATTTGCATTTTAGATTTACCGTTTACACTTTGAAATCCTTTGACGCAGTCAGCTTTAAACGTGGGCTATTATAAATTATATTACATCGTTGTTTTTTAGCTACAAAGAGTAAAATTCTCTTTTTCTTGCATATATTGTATTAGAAAAACTAATGGGATAGTGTTGGCGATATTTTAAATGACAATATAATAGAGTTACCCTTAGTTTTATTGATAAAAATAGATGCTTGCAAGCTTTTGTGGTGGAATTTGCAAGACAAATTTGGCACATTTTCCAAGGTCCATTTGAGCTGAAAATTTACAAAATAGTTTATTTCTGACGACGACGTTTGTGATATATATATATATATATATATATATATATATATATATATATATATATATATATATATATATATATATATATATATATATATATATATATATATATATATATATATATATATATATATATATATATATATATATATATATATATATATATATATATATATATATATATATATATATATATATATATATATATATATATATATATATATATATATATATATATATATATATATATATATATATATATATATATATATATATATATATATATATATATATATTTTTTTTTAGCTTCACGCTTTATCCCGCACATGGCAGGGTAGGCAGAGGGAACTGCAGGGGCCGTGGGAACCTAGTGTTAAGACACTCCGTCGCTTAGTCCCTGCTTTCTCCGTCCCCGCTTTCCGCCGTTTTCGAGGCATTGCGTGTTGAGTGGCGGAACTCAACGCCGCGCTTTGCCTTAGATGCCAGAGCGAAGAAAATGGAAAAAGAAAAATCCATCTTCTCCTACTGGGGATCGAACCCAGTAACCGTCGCGTTACAGGCAGACGTTGCGCCTCTGCGCCACGACGGTCCTACGACGGATATATATATATATATATATATATATATATATATATATATATATATATATATATATATATATATATATATATATATATATATATATATATATATATATATATATATATATATATATATATATATATATATATATATATATATATATATATATATATATATATATATATATATATATATATATATATATATATATATATAAATATATATATCCATATTGAAATTATAGTTGATTTTTTCACTTATTATACGTATTATAAATTGATAGTATACATTGCCAAATGACTATTACAACAAAACGGTACACACTACTTATATTATGTTTTAGTGTTTAAATTTGAGTCAATATGTATCTTTTTAATGTAAAATATTATTTCGTTTAAGCCGACATACTACTTCTTTTAATTTCTTGTTTTTTCTATTTTTTATTTTTAAGTGATAAATATTTTATAAAATGAAACAAAGTTAATAAAATATATGACGACTAAGGACATAGTGCTGAAGCCGGAAACGTTTAGTAATTCTCGACCTCCTGTTCCTTCTTGTTACGCTAGTGGCTGTTTGCTTTCAATTAGACACTGCATTTGTTCTCCGACATGGCTCTACCCTACATACATTTAAGGTTATGTCATGCTTAAATTTAAATTACTGTTTATTATTGTATTATTAATTACTTATTATATATTTTTATGTATATACAATATGGACTTGAGTGTTATGGGCGAACTTACAAGTCTTATCTTACTAATATATATCATTTACAAGTGAAAATAATAAAAAATGTAGCCTCCAGTAATATACTACGTAAATATGGGGATAATAAAAAAAGCCTTTTCAAATTTTACAAAATTTTTATCTATACATGGTCTGTTAAACTATAATTTATTAAAAAATACTATTTTTGTGATAAATTTAAGAATCCCTTTCAACAGCCTGTATATACACGATCAGTCACTAATAACAGGTTGCGTACGACACGAGCTAACAATACTTACGGCGAACGTACTGTTGCTTACCTTATTCCAAGATTGATCAATATTGTGTAATTTTTATTAAACCATTTCTTTACAAATATTAAGTAACCGCATGCAATTTAATATAATGTAACATCAATACAAACCAGTTCTGTTTTTTATGACGTTCTATATACCTATATATCTAATTGTAATATGATAATAAATAAAATAATAATAATAATAATAAGCCCGCAGGGCAGCTTGTGGCGAGCTGTTGGGGAGTGGCGACCACACGGACCTGAGACCTTCATAGGGGAATTTTAATTTATCCCCTGCCTCTGGCTTGTCTTCACTGGCCGGCAGAGTGGAGCGCAAGAGCTATATGCTCGAAAAGGTGGAAGTGCTTAATCTGCCTAATAATGGGGAAACCCGCTCACGAGCTTCTTGCGATGGTGAAACCGGTGCACACCTCTCGACACCCTCAGCCGACCACGCCGATGTTGCGCCCGAGGCACTACGCCGCTTTGTGGGGGCCCATCTAGTGGGAGGCGAGTCACCGTCCGTCGACCTTTCAATTTGAGACTGTTGAAATGGCGGACGTCCGTTAGTCTCGATTAATAGCCCAGTACCCAGTCCATCCAAACTCCATTCCATAGTTATAATTTAGTTTTTCATATCCTCCATAGCTCTTACGCTTTATCCGGTGACCATCTCTGGGCAATTACCTATGGTGTGATATCATTGCTGTGAATTATGTATGTATTTTGGAAGAGGATCTTTGTGACTAATTATAAAAAGATCATTATTAAACTAAATGTATGCAATAAATATATCTGAAATAAGAATTAACCAACCTAACTACTCCTAGAGCTATCGAAAAGAAAGAATTAAATAACTAAAACTGCAAATTCGCATTTTATATAAGTATTGCTAGCAAAACATACTCAAGACATGAAACTTTATATAAATACTGCTTGCAATTACAATCCGAGGGGAACACAATAAACGTCATATTGTTTTTAATATCTCTCAAAAATATTTACTTCCATACTCTTCTTTCCAAGCCAAAAATATTGCAGACTCAAGTTCTTACATAAATAAAACTTCTATCCACTTGTAAGGTTTTTGGGGCAACTTTTAATTGTATTTGGTTGAAGTGCTCCAGTCCCAGTCCCAGTCCCTGGAGTATCATGCTTCGTGACGTCCTTAAGTGTGCAAACTAAGCCGATATTATTATAACTGGCTTCAACTAAATATGATGAAAAGAAATTTCTTCTTCGATCCGCTCTCAGAGATTACCTTCCTAATTCAAATTTTATTTTATTAATTATTTTTAATAAAATTACTTTTAACAAAAACATTAGAAAGCATTTCGTGAAATACCATTTGTAAATTTTATATCACTGAGATCCTACAAAAGCTATGCTCTATATTCCGAAAAAAATTACACCATTAATTTCCAGCAAAGTTTCTTATAAACAAAATAAAACACGACAGAATATTAATTTTGGTAATTTTAAAAGTGCTTTTAGTCTTACCAATTAAGGGGTTGTTTGAAGGTTTTCTTCGGTTCCCTCATTTAGACAATTTATTTATTACTCAGGGTGGAAAGTTCTTAGAAGTTGGTTGAATAGCGTGTATATTGGAGTAATTTACTGAGGGATCAGTGTCTCTGTCTTGCTTGACTTTTTATGCAACAGGCCTCACGTAAACGACATAATGTGGTAAAGTACGTGGCTGACTTTGGGGGAGTTCGCTTGTAATATTTCGCATGTTATACGAGTATTTTGCGGGTTGACATCGTTAACGACGAACAGAATAATGAATGTAGCGAAATAAAATTGGTTTTGAATATTTTTATGAATTTTATTTTTTATTGTTTTCGAAGTAAATAAGTAAAACATATGAAATTGTGTCTTTTATTAAATGACTGAGTTCAATTGTCATCGATTAATATGTATTCTATAAAAATATCAACTTGGAGGAGATACGTATGTATATTTTAACTACAATGGTATTATAGTAATCAAAATGTTATAATTTATTACCTGGTATTGCGTAAATGTAATAAAAACAATCAAAAATAAAATTTCTTCTTTCATCCCCACTTAGAATTAATTTTCTTTTTCTGGCTCTGGCAACACGACAAAGTGCGGTGTTGAGTTTCACCATTGATATGTAATCTAAGAATGTCTTGAGACTATGTATAGGTTTATTGGCTTACGCAGCCCAGCCCAGTCTGTAAACGCAACGGTTTGTTTGTTCAACTCTATCTAGGGAAAGATTAATTCCAAGTCTATTTTCTTGGCTCTGGCTAAGAAATAGACTTGGAACAAATCCTTCCTTAACTGAAAAAGTTCGGCGTTTAGTTCCGCCAACATCCAATGCCTCGTGAGATGGAAAGCGGGGAACAGTGTCTTTACACTAGGTTCTAATGGTTCCTGCGGGAAACAGAGTAAAACAAAAAAAACTATTACTTTTTTACATTTCATAAGACCTCTTTTATATCTAACCTTCTTACAACCTAAAAGTGTTCACTTTAAATCTAATAATAAGTAGATCAATATTTCCCAACTGCGTCATAGTAGATATTAGTATTTACATGATAAATTTTGCCGTGACCCATATTTCAGTTCACAGCCAAACAGGAAGTGACAAGTTATAATTTGGAAGCGAGCTTGTCAAGAACTTTTGGTCCCGGACCGAATGAGTGGACATAAAGTTTCTTCTGCCCACCACACTGGGACCGCAATACCCTAAACCATTAATACTGTGACATAATGAAGACGATGTTATTATTTTGAAGTGTGTTGTTCAAAATTATAAATATATAGATTTACAATTCTAATTTATTTGTTTTTTGTCTTTTTAATCGGTGGTAGAAAATTTTTATATCGCCAAAAATACCATTAGATTTCCTAAAGCAATAGACGCAAGTAAAAGAGAACTTTTAGTTCTTTGTATCTAAAAAACAACAACATAATGTAATTTATAAATAGCCCACGTTTAAAGCTGACTGCGTCAAAGGATTTCAAAGTGTAAACGGTAAATCTAAAATGCAAATCTAATATTCTAGGGTCCTGAATGCCCTTCTGTAAGTAATAAGAACTTGATGTGAATAGAGAGTACCATAGAAACCTCAGGTAATGTCTTTGTAGCTTTGGGAAGTTGGATTTAAATATACTTTTGGTTGACGTGGGTTCGATTCCAATTCAAAAAAATGTTTATATAAATATAAATTAAAATTTCATCAAATTTGCACGAATTATTACATTGTAAAGGAATACGAGGATGAGAAATAATAATAACATTATTTTTTTAGCTTGACGATTTATCCCGCATATTGCAGGATAGGCAGAGGGAACTGCAGGAACCATATGAACTTAGTGTTAAGACACACCGTTGCTTAGTCCCTGCTTTCTCTTTTTCGAGGCACTGCGTGTTGATTCGCGAAACTCAACGCCGGGCTTTGTCTAGTTTCCAGAGCGAAGAAAATGGAAATAGAATAATCCATCTTCCTCGAGTGGCAATCGAACCCACAAACCGTCGCATTTACAGGCATACGCATCTGCACCACGTCGGTCCTATATATTAAATAAATTTATTTATTTGTTTATTTAAATTTAGGCCTAAGAGACAACACAAAAATAGTTTCGATAGGCAGATGCACAAATAGACAACAAAACGTTCCTATAAGGATACCATTTTATTCACTAAAGTAAAAAATCCTTTAAAGCTGTACTAAAATTTGACATTATTGAAATTACTCAGGTGCTTGTAATAAAAATCCTTGAATACTCTTACAAGTTTTTATCTTTCATTGTTTCCAGCTTTCAGTATCGCTACTCAACAGAGTGCAAATTATTAGAACTAGCTGCTATCTTCTTATACGCGGGATATATTAGTGTGATGTTAAAAAATAAATGTCCATTATAAAAAATAAATGTCCATTATATATTATGTCATATTTATTTACAGTATTTTTTTAACCAGAGTATTGATATATATATATATATATATATATATATATATATATATATATATATATATATATATATATATATATATATATATATATATATATATATATATATATATATATATATATATATATATATATATATATATATATATATATATATATATATATATATATATATATATATATATATATATATATATATCTATATATATATATATATATATATATATATATATATATATATATATATATATATATATATATATATATATATATATATATATATTTCAATATTCTGGTTAAAAAAATACTGTAAATAGTTACTTATTTAAAATTACTATATATATATAATAGTTACTTATTTAAAATTACTTACTACTTTTATTGATGATCATACCAGATATTAGTATATTTCATAAACTATGTAGGATGATATAAATTGTATGAACTAGTTTATAGCTATTTAAATAAATAAATGTCAATTAAGTGTGAGTAGCATTCGTGCATTGAGATTTCCGTACTCATTTCATTATTATAGTTATTTCTAAATTCACAAATTTTACATAAAGACGCTTAATTTGATTCCTCCATCTTGAGAAAATGAAAATGAACGAACAAAATGATCATATAAGGGTTCCATTTTTTTCTTTTGAGGCACAGAACCCAAAAAATAGCTTAAAAATATTAATAGAACAAAAATAATAATATACTTACTATGTTAAAAATATATTAAATAGAACATATATAGGTTGTGAGTGAACTGTAAAGGCCAGTGTATTTGTATCGCTTCTGTCAAAGTACTTTTCATACCTTAGAGCATACGAGTTAATCTGTTAATGCACGTGTATTTAGTGTTATACTACTTAGATTCTAGAATGTAGGATTATTGCAATGCTTCTCCAAGATTGCCTCTATATAAATGGATATGGCTAGTACTATGTCGTCATCAAGTAATTCGTTAGTTGCATAAATATATAAAAATAAATGTTTAATATCAAATAATAATATTTAAATTTATAAAAAAAATTAAGTATATTTCATTTATATTGACGAGTATCTCAAGCAGTTAAGAGGCCCTAGAAGAAGATTCCAGAGTAAGTTATATTCTGGCTCATTTTTTAAAAACATAATATTTTATGAGAAATATCTATACCAAGACAGTTATAAAATTGAGTTTAAGCATGTTACATTAGTAAATTTAATTATCAAGTCACCTAATTAGGGTACTCCTTCAATGAAAATAAATTTACCAATGTCACTTTGTATGAGGCGTATAAAAAGAGATTTATTGGCAAAGACAACTGTATTCAGTTATGAAATGCATTTTTAAAAGAAATTTAGTTACTGTTATTAACAAGAAGTTGCTCTTTTCTACATATATACTCGTACTAGTAGACAGGGACAACAAATTATTTTTCGATGTAATATACTTTTTGCTAGAAGTCAAGTCTATAAATATAAGCAAACACACTCAAATACACACACACACACACACACACACACACACATACACACACACACACACACCCACACACACATACGCACACACACACATACACACATATACACTTAAAGTTCCACTATCGGATAACTTCTTAAACCACTACAATTTTTATACATTTGTTTCAATTTGTACTTAAATACCGATCTTCATTAAAAAGGTGTTAGCATAAAACATCCTCCTTTTTTCCACACGCTTTATTACAAGCACTTAGTAATTGCGGTTTTATTGCTAGGATATTTCTTGGTCCCTTTTAGCAATTCTATCGAACTGTTAATGGGCTCACGTGTGGTTGCAATTTATGCTGTTTAAGTATTTGTATAAGATTATTGATTTAAGATTTTTATATTTTTTTCTGTTACTTAATTAGTAGTGTTTATGTTGTGACATTTTCTTTAGCTTTACCCAGTAAAATTGGGAGATGGTACCTACTGTCCTGTCCAAGTTGAAGGTTTCAATTTTAATTCAAAAATATCTTTAAAGTAAAGGTGAAGAAATATTGTGTTCTCAATTATACTTCGGTTTACAAGATTCATTGACTTAGACTTGTTATTCAGAGTACTGTACCGCAGATAAAAACTAGTTTTTTCCATTTTAGTTTTGGCGTTGGTAGTTTTATTGGTAGATGGTAGGTCCGTATGATTATAGTTTTATCGTTTGATATTTATTAATTTTTTGTTTCATTTTATCCGGAACTATTATTATTCCTGAGATCAGAAACTTTCAATAAGCAAACTGGTTAGTATTCTCTATTAATAATTATTGTAAATATAAAAAAATCTATTAAAATACACGTGTATGAAAAGGCTGGCATATATATATATATATATATATATATATATATAATATATATATATATCTATATATATATATATATCTATATAATATATATATATATATATATATCTATATATATATAAGATATATTAATAATATTATATAATATATAATATCTCTATATATAATTATATTATTATATATTATATATAGTATCCAACCAACTTTCCACCTGAGTAATAAATTAAATTGTGAGTAATAAGCAAATGAGAGACCCGAAGAAAACCTTCAAACAGCCCCCTTAATTGGTAAGACTAAAAGTACTTTTAAAATATGAAAATTAATATTCTGTCGTATTTTTTATTTTGTTTATAAGAAACTTTGCTGGAAATGAATGGTGTCATTTTTCCGAAATATAGAGATGCGCTTTTGTATGATCTCGGTAATTTACATATTGTGTTTCACGAAATGCTTTTTAATGTATTTATTAATAAATTTTAATAAACCAAATTTTGAATCAGGATGGTAGTTAGTGTTTTCCAAGGTCCAATTGAGCTGAAAATTTACAAAGTAGTTTATTTCTGATAACAATGTTTGTGGTAAACATGATCTGATGCTTCAATCAGGAAACGTTCTAGACGAGTCAACTCCTCAAATTCGTCACAGTTTACATTAGGGTCACAAAATTTGCATAACTGTTGGAGTATGGATGACATAAGTGAAGAAATATATAGTATAGAGAAGGACTTTAATGTAAATACATTCCATTTTTCACTTTTTGAGTTCATTCATTTTTGAGTCATTACGGCTTAGGTGGCGGAACTCAACCCCGCGCTCTATCTTATTGTCTGAGCGACAAAATTAAAGTATAAAGCGGTCGTTTATATTAATCTGTAATGTCTACTCCATAACAATATGCAACCGATTAAACACAGAATCTATAAAATGAACAGTATCAAATACAATCCGCAAACCTCAGATTTGCGTTATAACAATAAACTTGTTAAAATTTAATTGGTTCTAACTTGGCTAGATCACATTTGTACAGAGAGACGGTAACTATCTACTTGCGATTAATTAACTTACTTGTACCGCAATGTCGATATAAAATCTTAGTTTTATTTTGAACGTGTATGAGAGAGAATTTAACGTATAATATGAAATATAAATTAAAGAATTTAATCAGCTTAAATTGGACGTATATTTTTTAAAACCTACCTTAAAAATACCAAAACTAAGATAAAATGTATAGTTTGTCTGTTTGTCTACGCGTATGTATATTGAATGTACCTACATATATCACTTTAGGTGCATCGATTTAGGGGCCCCCGTCCTTGTAGGGCAGATCATTATATATTCTTGTTTACTTTCCGCCCTACCTATAACCAATGCTGCCCTAACTTCAAAATTCGACTCTAGTTTCAGCCCTGCTATACTACTTACTCATAGTAAGTATGTGTAAAAGTTTTCTTATAGTACAGACAATTAAAATAATATTTTAAAATATATAAATATTTCCCATACAAAGTTCTAACTTAACTTACTTAGTACGTTATTCTTCTTAAGCAATAGCAGTATTATATACAGAATTAAAGTTATTTTCTTTATATTTTGATATTGTGTTCGGGAGAGAAGCAGTGAAGTCGTTTTTAGAAATGTAACATCATATAACACAAAATACTTAAAAAGTAAAAAATAATATATATTTATATTATATATATAATATATATATTATATATATATATATATATATATATATATAATATATATATATATATATATATATATATATATATATATATATATATATATATATATATATATATATATTATATATATATATATATATATATATATATATATATATATATATATATATATATATATTATATATATATATATATATATATATATATATTATATATATATATATATAATATATATATATATTATATATATATATATATATATATATATATATATACATAATAGAAACAAACTGTAAAATCTAACTATTTTGTCAAATATACAAAAATATTTTATATCCATGAAAGAAAACGTTTAGTTTTGAATATTTTTTGACGATCACAATTCATAGAATAGTAATAATTCCTCTTAAATCATTTATTATTATAGCTTCACGCTTTATCCCGCACAAGGCAGGGAGCAGAGGGAACTGCAAGGACCGTGGGAACCTAGTGTTAAGACACTCCGTTGCTCAGTCCCTGCTTTTCCTCCGTCCCCGCTTATCCGCCGGTTTTCGAGGCATTGCGTGTTGAGTGGCGGAACTCAACGCCGCGCTTTGCCTTAGATGCCAGAGCGAAGAAAATGGAAATAGAAAAATCCATATTCTCCGACTGGGGATCGAACCCAGTAACCGTCGCGTTACAGGCAGACGTTGCGCCTCTGCGCCACGACGGCATCATTTAAATATATAAATATATAGTTTCAATATATCATATGTTGGAATCTCTGAGAGCGAATCGAAGAAAAAAAAAAAAAAAAATATATATATATATATATATATATATATATATATATATATATATATATATATATATATATATATATATATATATATATATATATATATATATATATATATATATATATATATATATATATATATATATATATATATATATATATATATATATATATATATATATATATATATATATATATATATATATATATATATATATATATATATTACAGATTGATATACGTATTATGAATTGATTTTATACATTGTCAACTGACTATTACAACTAAACGGCAATACTACTTATATTGTGTTTTAAATAGTATTTAAATTTTAACTCGATATGTTTCTTTTGACGTGACAACGTCTTAAATTAGGTTGCGGCTCGGAGTCACATATGAAAAAGGTAACGTAACGATGTGTCAACTGTCACCGAACTATGATCGGTCCGCCGCGCGTATCACTTGACACATGTACAATGTTTTAGTAAACAACATATATTTTTTATAGTTAAAATTTGTGCAATTTATATTATAATTATTAATCATATCAATAAATATTCTACCAAGAAAAAGACGTTGTCACGTAAAATTTTCGCCCGTAAAACCCACTTTACAGGCAACCATTTTTTGGTGTAAAAAATATTTCTTTTGAACCGAAATATCATTTTTAACTTCTCTTTTCTTCTTCTTATTAGTGTACAATTATTAAAAACATATAAAAATATATAAAATCTAAGGACATCGTGGTGAAGCCGGAAACGTTTAGTAACTCTCAACCTCTTTGTTACGCTAGTGGCTGTTTGCTTTCAATTAGACACTGCGTTTGTGCTCCGACATGGCTCTACCCTACATAGATTTAAGCTTATGTCATGATTAAATTTAAACTACTGTTTACTATTATATTACTAATTACGATACATATGTTTACAGATAAAGGCATATGACGTCATTGACCACCTAAACTACACCTAGAGCTATCAAATGAACTTAAAATTTACTGAAAATAGCGTTTTTAATCCTTTTAATTTTTAGATTACTTTATAAACATATATCGTGAAAGACAAACCAATGGGTAAGTATAATCATTTTCACATTTTATTTAAGTATGGATAGCAAAACATGCTAAAAATATAAAAATCTAATTTTATATATACATTTCTTGCAATTACAATACGAGGGGAACCGCTATACACGTCGTATTTCTTTTAATATCTCCCAAAAATATTTAACTTCCATATTTTTCTTTACAAGCCAAAAATATTGCGGACTCCAGTTCTTATATAAATAAAACTTCTATCCACTTGCAAGGTTTTTGGGGTAACTTTTAATTGTGTTTGGTCAAAATGCTCCAGTCCCAGTCACATTCCCTGGAGCATCATGCTTCGTGACGTCTTTAAGTGTGCAAAATAAACCGATATTATTATAATTGGCTTAAACTAAATAGGATGAAAAGATCTTCTTCGATTCGCTCTCAGCAATTATATATATATATATATATATATATATATATATATATATATATATATATATATATATATATATATATATATATATATATATATATATATATATATATATATATATATAAATATATAGTTTCAATATATCATATGTTGGAATCTCTGAGAGCGAATCGAAGAAATATATATATATATATATATATATATATATATTATATATATATATATATATATATATATATATATATATATATATAATATATATATATATATATATATATATATATTTTTTTTTTTTTTTTTTCTTCGATTCGCTATATACTTAAAAATATATTTATTTGTTTAAATTATTTTAGAGGAATTATTACTATTCTAAGAAATCTGATCGTCAAAAAATATTCAAAACTACACGTTTTCTTTCATGGATATAAAATATTTTTGTACTTGTACATTTGACAAAATAGATTTTACAGTTTGTTCTATTAATATATATCTCAGTTCACAGTCAAATAGGAAGTGACAAGTTGTAATTAGAAGCGAGCTTGTCGAACCGGACTGAATGAGTGGACATAAAGATTCTTCTGCCTACCACACTGGGATCGCAATAAACGGAACCATTAATACTGTGACATAATGAAGACTATTTTAGATCATTATTGAAGTGTTGCTGAAAAAAAATAGGCTGTAGATTTACAATTTTATTTTTATATTGTTTTATGGTTTTTTATCTTTAATAATTTTCTATAAATTTTAATACAAGTTGGTATATCAATACTAAGAGAACGGTACAATGAAAACGTACATATAATAAAATATGAAAAATAAACATATATAGTTTTAATTCTATATTTTTAACTTTTTTTAAGTATTTTGTATTTTATGAGTTACATTTCTAAAAACGACTTCTCTGTTTCTCTCCCGAACACGATATCAAAATATAAAGAAAATGATCAGCTTATATGTTTAATTTCTTATTAAAATAATGTTATTATTTTGCCCGGCATGCTTTATCCCCAAAAACCAGGTTCCAAGACTTCCCAATCTGTTTCCTTTCCGACATCATTTATGCTTATTTAGTGTTGAAACTCAATGCTGTATTATAAAAGAAAATAAAATAAGTCATTCTCCACCGGAGATCAAATCCACGATAAACGCGTTTAAATTCTAACGATATTGCATTGTGATAGAAAAATAATAATTAAAATACTTTCGTGGCGGACAGAACGTAGTGGTTCAATGGCGAGCACTCTATAGTGGGAATGGAATAATTCATTCACCCCTACTAGAAATCGAAGTCATAATCGTCGCGTTCACAGTAAGATGCTAATCGAATGCGCCACGAAGCGACATAAGACGTGACATATCTCGGATAATACTAACATTATTTTACAACACAAAGACTTTATTAAATTAAAAAAATATATATACGTTCAATTTAAGCTGCTTAAATTCTTCAATTTCTATTTCTTATTATATGTTACATTCTCTCTCATAAACGTCCAAAAAAAAGTTAAGATTTTATATCGACGTTGCGGTACAAGTAGGTAAACTAATCGCAAGTAGATAGTTACCGTCTTTCTGTACAGATATGATCTGGCCAAGTTAGAACCAATTGAATTCTAGCAAGTTTATTGTTAAATCGCAAATCTGAGGTTTGCGGATTGTATTTGATACTGTTCATTTTATAGATTCTGTGTTTAATCGGTTGCATATTGTTATGGAGTAGGCATCACAGATTAATATAAACGACCGCTTTATACTTTAATTTTGTCGCTCATATAACAAGATAGAGCGCGGCGTTGAGTTCCGCCACCTAACCCGTAATGACTCAAAAATTATACAAGAAGTGAAAAATGGAATGTATTTACATTAAAGTCCTTCTTTATACTATGTTTTTCTCTTATGTCACCCATACTCCAACAGTTATACAAAAATGTAAACTGTTGACGAGTTTGAGGAGCTGACTCGTCTAGCACGTTTCCTGATTGAAGCATCAGATCATGCTTATCACAAACATTGTTATCAGTAATAAACTACTTTGTAAATTTTCAGCTCAATTGGACCTTGGAAAACACTAACTACCAGCTTGATTCAAATTTTGGTTTATTAAAATATTATTAATAAATACGTTAAAAAGCATTTCGTGAAACACAATATGTAAATTACCGAGATCCTAGAAAAGCGCTGCTCTATATTCCGGAAAAATGACACCATTCATCTTTAGCAAAGTTTCTTATAAACAAAATAAAATACGACAGAATATTAATTTTGGTAATTTTAAAAGTACTTTTAGTCTTACAAGTTAAGGGATTGTTTGAAGGTTTTCTTCGGTTCTCTCATTTAGACAATTTATTTATTACTCAGGGTGGAAAGTTGTTAAAAGTCGGTTGAATGGCGTGTATATTGGAGTAATTTACTGAGGGATCAGTGGCTTTTTTATGCAACAGGCCTCACGTAAACGACATAATATGGTAAAGTACGTGGCTGACTTTGGGGGAGTTCGCTTGTAATATTTCGCTTGTTGAGTATTTTGCGGGATAGAAAAAATGGAACGGCACACAGAATAATGAACGTAGTGAAATAAAATTGGTTATGAATATTTTTATAAATTTTATCGTTTATTGTTTATGAAGTAAATAAGAAAAACATACGAAATTGTGTCTCTTTTATTAAATGACTGAGTTCAATTGTCTGTATTACTGTTTTACATTTCATAAAACCTCTTTTATATCTAACCTTCTTGCAACCTTAAAGTGTTCACTTTAAATCTAATACCAAGTAGACCGATATTTCTCAACTGCGTCATAGTAGATATTAGTATTTACATGATAATTTTTTCCGTGCCCCATATTTCAGTTCACAGCCAAACAGGAAGTGACAAGTTATAATTTGGAAGCGAGTTTGTCATGAACTTTTGGTCCCGGACCGAATGAGTGGACATAAAGTTTCTTCTGCCCGCCACATTGGGACCGCAATATTCTAAACCATTAATACTGTGACATAATGTGGACAATTTTAGACTATTTTGAAGTGTTGCTTAAAAATATAAATAGGCTGTAGGTTGTATTTTTTTGTTTTTCCTGTTTTTCTATTCCTCATAAATTTCTGGTTTGTTAAGATTATCTTGAACAATATAAATTTAGAATAATGTTTTCACTAAGTATTACATTTATAATAAAATAGCTTCACGCTTTATCCCGCATATTGCAGGGTAGGCAGAGGGAACTGCAGGAACCATATGAATCTAGTGTTAAGACACTCCGTTGCTTAGTCCCTGCTTTCTCCGTCCCCACTTTCCTCCTTTTTTTGAAGCATTGTGTGTTGAGTGGCGGAATTCAACGCCGCACTTTGCCTAGTTTCCAGAGCGAAGAAAATGGAAATAGAAAAATCCATCTTCCCCGAGTGGGAATCGAATCCTCAAACCGTCGAGTTTTTTTAAAGGCAGACGCTTACGCCCCTGCGCCACGACGGCCCTCAATAAACAAAAGGTCAAAATACCTTATGTAAACAAGAACTATTCGGAAAAACGTGACAGAACTTGCTATCCATTTTGGTACCTTTAATGCATATATGAAACATGTATATGTATATATACATATTTCTAATATATATATATATATATATATATATATATATATATATATATATATATATATATATATATATATATATATATATATATATATATATATATATATATATATATATATATATATATATATATATATATATATATATACTTTATATTATAGTCTATTTTTTTAAGTTTAACGACGAAGACTATTTTAATTGCATTTTTAGCTATCTCTCGCTTGAAGTAATCAAGTTCTCAAGACAGTTACGAAAACTTAATTAGTGATCTTAAATATAAAGAGAAAACCCTTTGTCCTACAAGAGATAAAAGCATATTGTTATTTGAAGATTTCACGGCTGAAATGTCAGAAAATTAAATTATACATTTTTCTTTAAGAAATTCGGTATTAGTGTTATTTTATTTAGATTCGTTTAACTTTGATTATACAAGTATGTCTACCAATACTAAGAGAACTTTATAACAAAAACTTTCATATAAATAAATGCGTAAAATTAACATACATCGTTGTAATGCTATATCTTTAACTATTATTTAAGTATTGCGTATTACATAATTATATTTCTAAAAACGGCTTCTCCACTTCTTCGCTTCTCTACAGAAAAAGATGTCAAGATGTTTATAGCTGTTATCAACAATTGTTTAACATTATTTTTATGATTTTTAAAGTGTTAATCCACACTCAGGATAGAAAAAATACTTAAAGAAAACATATAAAAATTTGAATGCAGCGGGACTCGAACTCGCGCTCTCTTGCGAACCTTGCAAGCGCTCTCACCACTGAGCCATGTTTTCTTCATCAATTTCAATTTGGACGCGGCGTGTGTAATCATCTATTATTTAATATTTTATATTGTGACTTATCAAAATTTATTTATTTAATATAAACAATAATAAAATGATATAAATCACATTAAACGTATTCATTTTACAATAACTTTACAAAATTTAAGTTTATTATATAAAAACTTGCTGGACATGAAAACTTTGATTCAAACTATATTTATAATTTCCATTAAATACTTACTATAACAGTCCTTGAATGCTTAATTACTTACGTGTATCATATCCAAACCTATATGAAGTGTCATGTCTCTTCTGCAGACCACTGACGAGTTACCTGGTTTTGTTTTAAGCTACCTTGAAGTTAGTAGCAATTTCATGGTTTACCCACTAATGTCATCCATACTCCAATAGGTGTGCAAAATTCCGTGTCTCTACTGTAAACTGTTAAGAATTTCGAGAAGCTGACTCGTTCGTCGTCGTCGAGCCAATCGTAGTTGCAGCATTAGATCATACTTATCATAAACATGCATTGACGTCAAAAATAGATTAGTTTGTTAAGTTTCAATTCAATCGAACACAGGAAATGGGTCGAATTTGTCTCAATAAATTTTACCTTCATATTCATACACACATACATACGTACGTCAAGTTACTAAAAGTTTATGAAAATAACCACTTTTATCAATAACACTATTAATGTACAAAAAACAGTTAAGTAAGTTAGGTATTTACTTCTGGGACGTCTAAGCATCGCATTCTATTAAGGATTACTCTATATATTGTCATTTAAAATATCGCTAACACATACCGTTAGATTTTCTAAAGCAATAGACGCAAGACAAAGAGAGCTTTTAGTTCTTTGTATCTAAAAAACAACGATGTAATGTAATTTACAAATAGCCCACGTTTAAAGCTGACTGCGTCAAAGGATTTCAAAGTGTAAACGGTAAATCTAAAATGCAAATCTAACATTCTACAGTCCTGAATGCCCTTCTGTAAGTAATAAGAACTTGATGTGAATAGAGAGTACCATAGAAACTTTATGTTTCTCTGTAGTTTTGGGAAGTTGATATGAACATACCAACTTGCAAATATACAGCTTGGTTGACGTGGGTTCGATTCCTATTGGTAAAAATGTTATTATATAATTTAATGAAATTAACACAAATTATTTAATTGTAAAAGAATAAGAGATAATAAAAATCAAAAATTTAAACGCCTTATAATTTCACAGAAATATATATAGTTTTAGGTATCTCTTTTACTGCATGATGGTTACCATGGCAACCTGATTTTTGTTTCGCTCTGTATCCCGCAGGAATTATGGGAACCTAGTGTAGAGACACTGTTCCCAGCTTCCCACCTTTGCGCAGCATTGGGCGTGGCGGAACTCAACGCCGTGGTTACTTAGTTGCCAGAGCAAAGAAAACGGACATAAAACAATCTATTCTCCCCCAGTCAGAATTGATCCACAAATTTATAAAAGAAATAACATTTTGATTGTTATAATCCCATTATAATTAAAGTGTTACATATCTCCTCTGCTGATATTTTTGTAAAAAATATTTGAATCGATGACAAACTCAGTCATATATTAAAAACAATCTCATACGTTTTCTTATTTAGTTCATAAACAATAAACGATAAAGTTCGTAAAAATATTCATTTACAATTTTATTTCACTACGTACATTATTCTGTGCGTCGTTCCAATTTTTTCAACCCACAAAACACTCGTATAACAAGCGAAATATTACAAGCGAACTCCTCCAAAGTCAGCCACGTACTTTTACAACATTATGTCGTTTACGTGAGGCCTGTCGCATAAAAAGCCAAGCAAGACAGAGACACTGATCCCTCAGTAAATTACTCCAATATACACGCTATTCAACCAACTTCTAAGAACTTTCCACCCTGAGTAATAAATAAATTGTCTAAATGAAGGAACCGAAGAAAACCTTCAAACAATCCCTTAATTGGTAAGACTAAAAGTACTTTTAAAATTACCAAAATTAATATTCTGTCGTGTTTTATTTTGTTTATAAGAAACTTTGCTGGAAATTAATGGTGTCATTTTTTTCGGAATATAGAGCAGAGCTTTTGTAGGATCTCAGTGAATTAAAATTTACATATTATATTTCATTATATTTTTAAATGTTTTTGTTAAAAATAATACTAATAGAACAAACTGTAAAATCTAACTATTTTGTCGAACAAGTAAAAAAATATTTTATATCCACGAAAGAAAACGTGTAATTTTGAATATTTTTTGACGATTCTTGGAATAATAATAATTCCTATAAAATCATTTAAATATATAATTTAGTATAGTTTTAATTTGTCATATGTTAGAATTTCTGAGAGCGGATCGAAGAAGAAATTACCATTCATAATATTTAGTTTAAGCCAATTATAATAATATGGTTTATTTTGCACACTTAAAGACGTCACGAAGCATGATGCTCTAGGGTCTGGGACTGGGACTGGAGCACTTTGGCCAAACGCAATTAAAATTTATAAGTCCGCAATATTTTTGGCTTGTAAAGAAAAATATGGAAGTTAAATATTTTTGGGAGATATTGAAAGCAATACGACGTGTATGGCGGTTCCCCTCGTATTCTAATTGCAAGTAGTATTTATACAAAATTATTTTAATATATTTTGAGTAGTGGTAGTTAAAAAGCGAAAATAATTAAATTTTCTTTATGTTTGACTTTCACGATATATGTTTCATAAAGTAATCTAAAAATTCCACAGAATAAAATGTGTTATTTACTCTAGGTAGTTTAGTTGATCAATTCTAATTTCTGATACTGCGTACATAACAAAAACTTTTAATTTAATAATGATTCTTTTTTTAGCTTTACATTTTATCCCGCACATGGCAGGGTAGGTAGAGGGATCTGCACGGACTGTGGGAGCCTAGTAAAGTTAAGACACTCCGTTGCTTAGTCTCTGCTTTCTCCGTCCCCGCTTTCCGCTTTGTCTAGTTTGCCAGAGCGAAGAAAATGGAAAGAGAAAAATCCATCTTCTCCGACTAGGGATCGAACCCAGAAACCGTCGTGCTGCACGTTAAGCCTCTGCGCCACGACGGTCCTTACAAAGATCCTCTTCCGAAATACAAATATGATTCACAACAATCGTATGAGAATATTATTTCACGTATACAGACACAATGACGTCATATGCCTTTATCTGTATACATATGTAACGTAATTAGTAATAATAGTAAACAGTTGTTTAAATTTAATCATGACATAAGCTTAAATCTATGTAGGGTAGAGCCATGTCAGAGCACAAACGCAGTGTCTAATTGAAAGCAAACAGCCACTAGCGTAACAAAGGAGGTCGAGAATTACTAAACGTTTCACCACGATGTCCTTAGTTTTTATATATTTTTATATGTATTTAATAATTGTACACTTAAAAATAACAAATAAAAAGAAATAGCAAGAAGTTAAAAGTTATATTTCGGTTCAAACGAAATATTTTTTACACTAAAAAGAAACATATCGACTTAAAGTTTAAATACTATTTAAAACATAATATAAGTAGTGTTTGCCGTTTTGTGGTAGTCAATTGACAATGTATTAAATCAATTTATAATACTCATAATAAGTGAAATATTCAACTGTAATACTAATATGGCAATATATATATATATATATATATATATATATATATATATATATATATATATATATATATATATATATATATATATATATATATATATATATATATATATATATATATATATATATATATATATATATATATATATATATATATATATATATATATATATATATATATATATATATATATATATATATATATATATATATATATATATATATATATATTACTCTGAATAACAAGTCTAAGTCAGTGAATCTTGTTTATCGAAGTATATTTGATTTCTTCACCTTTACTTTAAAGATATTTTTAAACTAAAATTGAAACCTTCCATCTCCTAATTTTACTAGGTAGAGCTAAAGAAAATCTCACAACAAAAACACTACTAATTAAGTAACAGAAAAAAAATTATAAACTTAAATCAATTATCTTATACAAATACTTAAACAGCATAAATTGCGACCACACGTTAGTCCATTAACAGTTCGATAGAATTGCTAAAAGGGACCAAGAAATATTCTAGCAATAAAACCGCAATTACTAAGTGCTTGTAGTAAAACGTGTGGAAAAAAGGAGGATGTTTTATACTAACACCTTTTTAATAAAGATCCGTATTTAAGTACAAATTGAAACAAATGCATAAAAATTGTAGTGGTTTAAGAAGTTATCCGATAGTGGAACTTTAAGTGTGTGTGTGTGTGTGTGTGAGTGTAGGTACCTATCTATGTTTATGTGTATGTACGTATGAGTGTGTGTGTGCATATATTTATAGACTTGACTTCTCACGAAGAGAAGATTATAGAGTGTTTAAACACTATGTTGTTCCTTTCTACTAGTATATATATACATAGAAGATAGAACAACTATATAACGATATATATACATATATATATATATATCCTCTTTTTCTACTTGGCATTAATCCCGGCCTCTAATTGACTTCTCTTCCTTCCAACTGAGTGCACTCCACTTTGCTAGGTCTTTTACATCCGCAATGGACAACCACGACGTCCAGCCATCGCTTCTTTGGGCGTCCGGGTGGTTGAACTCCGGGGACAGACATATCAAGGCATTTTCTTCCAACATAGTTCTTAGGCCGGCGCATAACGTGGCCATACTATTTCAGACAACGCTCCTGGAGCTTATCTGCTACGTCACGGATCTCCAGACTACCTCGAATGATTGAGTTGCATATACGGTCCGACCACGTTACGCCACACATCTACCTCAGCATCTTCATCTCCGTAACGTGAAACTCCTGAGTGTGCCGAGATAATGCTGGCCAACATTCGATGCCGTATAAAAGAATTGGTCGGATAATGCTCTTGTATATCAGACCCTTGAGCTTGGCCGGTATTTTGCATTCGCAGACCACACCAGTGACCTCCCGCCATTTGGCCCAAGCAGCACTTATAAGGCCATGGACGTCGTGGGCGATGCCTCCAGACTCATGCATAACGGATCCAAGGTATCTGAACGTCTCCGAGTTAACGGCTACTTATCCGCATTGGATATGCGGATAGTGCTTGAGTGGGTTCCTGCAACATATTCAGTTTAAGACTACCGTTCTCAAGCGCACCCTTCCGGGAATTCACTTTACGCTCAAGCATCAGTCGATTCTTATCAATGAGTACTATTTCATCAGCATACATCATCTGCCAGTACTATATTGAATAAGAACGTACCAAGAGCTGAGCCTAGGTGAACCCCTACAGTAATCGGTAAGGACTTAGTATCGCCAACAGCGGTCCTAGCAACAGAAGCGGAATCTTTGTACATATCTCTGATAATATCAATATAGGCTTCAGGGATCCCCTTGGATCGCAATGCCTACCAGACATACAAAGGCCTTCTGCAGGTCCAAAAGGGCCACGTGTATAGCAACCCTTTTATGCACTCCACTAAGGATGTCGAAGTCCCAGCAAAGCATGTAAGTCTTTTCTTATGTTTATCTCTCGCTTTAAGTAATTAAGTTCTCAAGACAGTTACGAAAAATTAACTAGTTTTCTTAAATATAAAGAGAAAACCCTGTGTCCTACAAGAGATAAAAGCATATTGTTATTTGAAGATTTCACGGCTGAAATGTTAGAACAATAAATTATATATTTTTCTTTCAAGAAATTCGGTATTTATGTTATTTTATTTAGATTTGTTTTATTTTGATTATACTATATGTTTACTAATATTAAAAGAACGTTAAAATGAAAACTTATATGTAACAAAATAATACTAAATAAGATGTCAAGATACAAAGAAAATGATCAGCCCGGTGGCTGTTGTCAACTATTGTTAAAAATTACTTTAATTTATTACTAGATTTAATATGATATAAACTAATATTGCTTATACTCATGTTAAGGGCTAAATCTTTATAATACATTTTCAATAGATATACCACGAAGATATTAACTTGATATTGGAAATTTGCTTTTCGCTATCAAGAATTATTAATTATTTGTTACATTTTGCTCCTGGTAAAGACATACAGTGTTAAGACACTCTGTTCTTCAGTTTCCTTGATGTGGAACATTCCACTAGAAGAACTAAATGCCGTATTATACCACATTCAACAGATATCAATAGAAATATTATTCATAACGTTTTTTGGTGTTTCCTATTAAATTTTTTTGTATTACCAAAATATACTTTAACAGGTTCTAAGTTGTCTGAGTCACATCACTCAAATAGCATGAAATGTAATAATTTATTTAAAAGACTAAAAACATATTCACTTCCTAAAGTTTTGGTTTCAGATTGAAAACCCTCAAGAAGCACCTTCTCATCCATTTCCTGATCAAAAACTAACTCACTACAGGTGTTCTTCAGACTGCAAGAATTTTTATTATTAAACTTCTATTAGTGCAATGGTAGTATGTGGAAATATAACAGCAGCAGTAATCATAACTAGATATTATGATATATGAGAATGTATAAATTTTATTACTAATTACAATTTTATTACCTTAGCTTAGCAGATTGCAATACACGTTACAGTTAGGTTAGGTTAGTCAATAACAATAAATGTAAGAAAAAATGTTATTGTTGACCCTGCTAATAAACTAATGAAGTCATCCACCACCACCACCTAGGATTACAATAAATTTTTATGTCAAACATTACATATGTTCTTCATATAATACGTGATTGTTATTTGGGGAGGTCTAGATCATTGCATTTTATGTATATTTAGAGCATGTTCGTTTTAAAGAAGTGGTGGGTTGGCGATAATTTTTATTTTTTTCTAGTTAATTGAATAGTGGAAGTTAATGTAAAATGCTAAATGATCAGTTAATTGTCATAATATCTCTGGACCTTACAAAAAAAATTATCATAATCAAAACTGTCAGAGTTATCGTATAACAAGTATACAATAAAATCGGGAACAATCTTTATTCTTGACACTCCGTTGCTTAGTCCCTGCTTTTCTCCATATCTGCTTTCCACCCTTTTCTAAGCAATGCGTGTTGAGTGGTGGAACTTAAAGCAGCGCTTTGCCCAGTTGCCAGAGCGAAGAAAATAGAAATAGAAAAATCCCTCTTTCCCGATTGGGAATCGAATCCAGAAACCGTCGCGATACAGGTAGACGCTACGCCTCTCCGCCACGACGGTCCTTAATCTTCTTTATGAAGTCGGTTGGTTATTAAAAAATTAGCAAGATAAAATAAAAAAAACCTTACCAGTTGAAAACGTACCCTTCTAAACTCAAATACTCAAACAAGAAAAGGAACACACAACGCTTAGTGTAACAGGGGAATGCCATCAAAAACCAAATGTAAAAGAGCAAACCTCTGAATAAAATATGGATGTCCGGAAATAGCAGTACTGAATTGTTACGAAGTCTATTTATTATTGCATAACACGTTTCTACCAAGTTTCTATTGTAAAATCTTCATAAAATATGATATTCTACGCATGAAACTTAGTTCTCGGGTTCTCGTTCTCGGGTTACTGGGAGTGATTTTATGTCCAATTTTTGAGGCACTACGACTTCAGTGGTGAATCTCATGTGGAACTTAGTCTTATCCTAGGCGGGGATATAACACATTACCCCAAGTGAGAAGCGAACCCTACGATAGTGGTGTTTATCGGAGGACTTCAGTTTCTAATATAATATATGTTTAGCCTTATTCTAACAAAAAAAATAATGTTATGGGGAGTTACTCTCTTTAAATAGAGAAACTATTTATCACACTTTCTCAATGAATAACTTAAAATGTTCTTCTTTGTTAAATCAAAATGCAGCGTTGAGTTTCATTGCTCAACATATAATAGTGGAACAGTAGTGTGTTTTAACAATACATTATAATTCAATAAATAAAATATTTCTTTTATTTAGTTGCACACGCGGTATCATGCACAGCAGGGTAGGCAAAGAAAACTGTAGCCAGAAGGAATCTAGTGTTAAGATACTCCATTATTCTTTTTTGGGACTTTTGAGGAATTGCAAGTTCAGTTCATTGCAGCGGTGGCGCGACAAGCGATATCAACCCCGCGCTTCACCTATTTGCCAAAAGGAAAAAAAAATAATATAATTAGTTTTTATCTATGGAAATCAAACCCATATACCGTCACTTTTACAGGTATATGTAATTCATGTTTTATCATTATACATATAAACATATATATATATATATATATATATATATATATATATATATATATATATATATATATATATATATATATATATATATATATATATATATATATATATATATATATATATATATATATATATATATATATATATATATATATATATATATATATATATATATATATATATATATATATATATATATATATATATATATATATATATATATATATATATATATATATATATATATATATATATATATATATAATAATAAGGGAGATTCGCGAGCTTAATAGACGTGACATATTACATATGTCAAATAATCATTATGTAATTAGATAGCAATGAAGCAAAACGACTGAGCGTCGCCAACGGAACTAATGTAACGTAGTAATTTGGTCTAATTCCATCGAGTGCCTGTATATTTAGTGAATCACGTTTGATCATAGCTGAGACTAAATGAATGGGACACAAATGGCACGATGTAGATAAGGTCTTTTACATATTTTAAGTATCCCTTATTAAATTTTTTTTTTATTTCAAATTAAATGGCTGAAAACAGATGTAAGAATATATTGTAATAACGAACTAACGTTGGTCACTTTTAATACTGTTTTGATTTTTTTGTCATACGATTCATTTTATTTGAAGTGACAAAGAAAATTTAATGCAAAAAAAAATAATATCGAGACACGACGTGTTGAGTGGTGGAGTATCCACACTGTATTTTGTTTTATCAGTAAGGGAATAAAAATAACTATTTCCCTTGACTGTGTATCGAACCTGCAACGGTCGCCTTTAATTTTATACATATTAATATATATTTGAAATATTTTAATTATCTTTATATACATGTATACTGTGGATACAACCTTATGTCCGTTTGTCAGGGCGCGTGCCAATTTCATTTAAATCTCGAATACATTGTACATTGCTCCTGCACTTCCGTGGAATCGATTTACTAAAATCCTATTAATGATTGCTCGTTAGCGTAGCTTTTGCACTCACATATTAATTACATATGCTAATATTTACTATATTATCTTTAATTTTGAACTTTATTTTAATTACAATTAAATTTATTTTGTAATATCCTGCTTTGTTTGAGCTACTAAAAGAATTCTACACGCACATTCGCTTTGTTTTAATAGCTTAAAACATTTTAGGGATGGGAAAGTTATAAATCTTTTTTGTTAAACGGCAAAATTTGTGACTGAAAAAAAGTGTGAGTAAATACTTTTCAAAAATCATTGGTTTACGTGCAAAACTTGTTCAAATTCGAACATTGTTTAAAGCTAATGGCTTTTGCGAGATCTTTAAAACGGTACTAAATGTAAAATTATGTCAAACATTCATCTCTCTAAGTGTGCGCAATTAAAACATTTCTTCAAATAATATAATTTATAATAGTGATAATGATTATATAATAAAAAAACAAGAAATTAAACTTATGTATATCGATATAATTTTATCAATTTGTATCATCAATTACTTCACGATGTTAAAAAGAATAAAAAATGATAAAATAACTAATGCTAAAGAGAATTCTACTAGTTAAATAGATAAAAAAAGATTTGTTTTATTTATATGAAAATTGCCACCACTGAAGAAATTCGGACGGAAAGCAGAGAACGTGGTTCCTTTACACTAAACTCTATATTCACACACTCACACTGGTTGAAATCATGAAGAAAATTAAAATCCAAATACGAAATAAAAAATGTACACTCAATTTATATATACTTTAAAACAAAATGAAATAATTGGTTAAAGTTTGAACGGAGGGATTAAATTGATTTTAATGGAGTGGTCTGAAATACTTCCTTTTGTTTATTGAAAGTTATAAGTTACAAGTTACTTGTATGGTCAATAGTCATTTATTTTAATTTTATATTTATTTTTATTTAAAGAATTCAGAAAAAGCCGTAAATCTAAAAAGCATAGTATACTACACACCAAAACACGAACAAATCAAAACACCAATATGTGAAATCATTCAAAAACGTCAATTACACAATCAATAAATAATATTCGACGTGGGACGCAATAGATTATCGCGTGCATATAGTAAATCAGGAAAATCGTCCGTCTGTCACCGTCGCAACGTCGGTATGACAAATTGCGGCCGCTAGCACCATTCGACTGCTTCTGGTACGAGTTTGATTGGTACAGTATAATTATATCTGGGTCTCTAATCATAAAATTTGATATTTATTGAGTATAAAGTGAGTGCAGTATATTTAAAGTTTTTTATCAATATATAAAAAATAACTAAAGGTAGCGACTGCCTGTAGGTGCAACGGCATGCAAGTTCGATGTGAGAGCTCAGAGAAGATGGCAGTGGTAGAGATAAGCTACACCAACATCAGTAACTCAAAAGGGCCAGTCTCGAACCGTAGTTACTACGCTCTCACAGAATACCGTCGTGACACAGTAGCATTTTAACGCTGCTGTGTTTCGTTAGGGGAGTGAGAGTTCCGGAAGCCCATAAAAGAGGATTGGTCTGGGTACTTAGTTGGCAACTGCATCCACATAATCTCAAATTGTGGATGTCATGAGTGTCCCCTTAACATCAGGTAGTCATTTTTTTCGCTCTGGCAACTAGGTAAGCGCGGTGAGTTCCATCACTCAACACACGACGGTTCGAAAAGCGGAAAGTGGGGTGCAGAGTGAATTTCCTTCGGTTCCCTTTGCTAACTATGCAACGACCGCGAATAAGCGTGAAAGTATAAACAAATCTTTATTCGAATATCGGCCTATGTTTTTGACCAATCCGTCTTTACGACATATTTAAAATGGTAGTAGAACTCACCTTTCTAAGTGTGCGCAATTAAAACGCTTTCATAAATAATGTATAATATTAATGACACGTTTAATGTCATTTCACACAATAAATAAGTAGTGTCTGCAGACAAAGAGCGATTAGTAGCATTAAAGCTAGGCAACGCGTAAACAAGTACGGTTGGCTTCGATTTTATTATAAGTAAAGATTTTATTCCCTAATATCAATAAAGTTTTTATAGGGGTTCACTTAACAACACATTAAACGCACTCAAAGAGATTACTCGCTTATAATATGTGAATTGACATTTTGTAACAATTGTAATGTTATTAATAACTCATATATATATATATATATATATATATATATATATATATATATATATATATATATATATATATATATATATATATATATATATATATATATATATATATATATATATATATATATACGAGGTGTGTTCAAAAAGTATCGCGAATTTTGAATTTTCGCGGGTTACGTATATTCGAATTTCAATTTTTTTGTGGCGTTATGTTGGTACTCATGTCTCTCACTTATGCCGACAACCTCGGCCATTTTGAATGTTCACTTAATTGTTGACAGCTGCTTTGCTTGCACGTGTTTTGGATCGTCTTCGATTTTTACCCATTCAAAAAAATGGATCAAAGAACGTGTATCAAATTTTGTGTGAAAAACGAAATTAAGTGCGCGGATGCATTCCGAATGTTGACTGTGGCATACGGAGAAGCTACCTTGGACCGAAGCAACGTTTATTGGTGGTACAAAATGTTCTCAGAAGGCCGAGAAGATGTGAACGACGAAGAGCGTGCCGGACGCCCGAGCACTTCAACAACAGACGAAAAAATTAATGAAGTGGAGAAAATGGTATTGGCCAATCGTCGAATCACCATTAGAGAAGTTGCTGAGGACCTAGACATATCGATTGGCTCGTGCCATTCGATTTTTATCAATGATTTGGGCATGAGACGGGTCGCCGCGAAATTCGTACCAAAATTGCTCAATTGCGACCAAAAACAGCATCGCATGAACATTGCTAATGAGATGTTGGACTCTGTCCGCGACGACCCAAATTTGCTCCAGAGGGTCATAACTGGTGACGAATCGTGGGTTTATGGTTATGACGTGGAAACCAAAGCTCAATCATCTCAATGGAAGCTGCCGCACGAACCAAGACCGAAAAAAGCGCGCCAAGTTCGGTCGAATGTGAAAGTTTTGCTGACAGTTTTCTTCGATTGCAGGGGCGTGGTGCATCATGCGTTCTTGCCACAGGGTAGAACGGTCAATAAGGTTTATTACCTGCAAGTTATGCGCAATTTGCGCGAAGCAATCCGCCAGAAACGCCCGGTTTTGTGGAAGAACAAAAATTGGCTTTTGCACCACGATAACGCCCCTGCTCACACATCGTTGCTTGTGCGCGACTTTTTGGCCAAAAACAACACACTAATGATGCCGCAGCCACCGTATTCCCCAGATTTGGCCCCCTGTGACTTTTTCTTGTTCCCTAAACTGAAGCGGCCCATGAAAGGACGACGTTATGCTACACTTGACGAGATAAAGACGGCATCGAAGGAGGAGCTGAACAAGATAAAAAAAATGATTTTTTGAAGTGCTTCGAAGATTGGAAAAACCGTTGGCACAAGTGTATAATATCTCATGGGGATTACTTTGAAGGGGTCAAAATAGATATTCATGAATAAATAAATAATTTTTGAAAAAACACAAAATTCGCGATACTTTTTGAACACACCTCGTATATATATATATATATATATATATATATATATATATATATATATATATATATATATATATATATATATATATATATATATATATATATATATATATATATATATATATATATATATATATATATATATATATATATATATATATATATATATATATATATATATATATATATATATATATATATATATATATATATATATATATATATTGTTATAGCTTGTGATAATTCTGTGTTTTTTTTTAAATTTACTTAAAGAAAATATATAAAAAATTGAACGCAGCGCAATTTGAACCACCACTGAGCGAGCACGCGTTCAAATCCCGATTCGTTCAAAATTTTTATATGTTTTCTTCACGTATTTTTTCTATCCTCAGTACAAATCATAAAAAAATCTTATTATAAACTTGTTAGATTATGGTTCAATGCTATTTTTTTTCATATGCGCTATAATTCGGTAAACTTACGAACTAAACGAAATTTTAATTTTAAACATTATATCAACGTGAAGTTGAGATGTTTTTCATTATACGACACTGCAAGCTGCGAACGGACTTCATTTATCTCTTACTTGTTAGCATTGCTTGTGACTTAAATAAAACATTTTTTCTTAAAATATTCTGTAAATAGTTTAAATTTAAATAAATGTGAAATATGTTCCTAAAAATAACTTCTCGGGATATTACTTAATTTTACCCCCTCGCTCCTCATAACAGGTTCTAAAATTGAGCAACACTTAGGAGATAGTGTCATATCACTACTACATTACTAGTACGTTACGAGCGTATTCGGATATAGATTCTATATTTATTTGTTATATTTAGCAAGGTCCAATACGGACCGTTGCCTAGAAGTAACAGCGCCGATTGCAGACTCAATCTTCTCCCTCAACCATCCACGGAAAAGACGTGAAACGACGAGAAACGTCAGGCCTCTGCCATCACACGACATCCAAAAATATGGATGCGTCTTGGGTTAATCCAGTGCCTGTTGGATTAATTTTTTTGTAAGATAGGGGATATAGGTAGGGTAACACGGCAGCCTAGCCGGGTGAGATCTCTGAGCCAAATTAGGATTCAGCTTACACGACCACCGAGCTTCAGCACTGATTAATATAAATTCATAGCTTTTATAATCTTTATCATCTAACACTACCCTCTTTTTGAAGGAGACTCCTAACTTTTAATAAAAATAATAAATAAATCATATATATATATATATATATATATATATATATATATATATATATATATATATATATATATATATATATATATATATATATATATATATATATATATATATATATATATATATATATATATATATATATATATATCTATATATATATATATATATATATATATATATATATATATATATATATATATATATATATTATTTTATAACTACTTTCGAAGGGAATAGAGATATATTGTAGTTACAAGCGGCCGCGTCGTCCACGTGGACTTCTTCAGTTAATGGACCTGGTCTATTACACACGTAAATATTTGTAAAATTATAAGCTATAGTTTCTGAGATTAGCGCGTTTAAACAAACCAACAAACAAAGTCTTCAGCTCTATTTTATATATCAAAAAATTAGACGAAACGAACTCTCTTTTCTAGTAAATAGTTAAGCATTTTGACCATCTAAGCCTTAATAAAAATTTTTTTTAATAATTACCATATTTAAAATTACATGTACATGCTATACTTTTTAACTAATTTAAGTACCGTTTTTAATCTACTAAGTTTCAGAATTTTGACATTTACGGCTATATAAATATATTTATATATTTGTTTGTATGTGTATGATACATATATATGTTTCTATATTTTTTTTAGCTTCACGCGTTTATTCCGCATATTGCAGGGTAGGCAGAGGGAACTGCAGGAACTATATGAACCTAGTGTTAAGACTGTCCGTTGCTTAGTCCCTGCTTTCTCCGTCCTCACTTTCCCCCTTCTTTGAGGCATTGCGTGCTGAGTGGCGGAACTCAACGCCGCGCTTTGCGAAGTTTGCCAGAGCGAAGAAAATGGAAATAGAAAAATCCATCTTCTCCGACTGAGGATCGAACCCAGAAACCGTCACGTTACAGGCAGACGTTGCGCCTCTGCGCCACGATGGTCCTCCTGTTTCTATATATGTTTATATTTACATTTTTATAATGTTCAAAATTTGCACTAGCCAATATTCTGTAAACATTATATACTTTCCGTCAAAGTTTGTCTGACAGAGATTGCTATTAGCAATAAGACCGCCTTTGCAAGATCTGTATGTTTATTTGTATTTTTCTTTTTATTATATTTTCTGTTGTTTCGTCTTGGTGTGCAATAAAGCTTTTCTATCTATCTTTATGTAGGTATATCTATATTTAAAAGCTCTCAAGTGTATCGCTGTTTAATGTGATTTAAAATACTAGGATGGATCGTGATCATGAATACATTTGCTCGTCTCGTCATAACAAATTGAAGTAGATTGTTTGAATTGATACAATAAAATAAAAAAATAACAATATTTTGTTGATTCAATTATCAATTCAATTTAGTTATTTCGATAAAGTTCGTTTGGAAATAAAGTATTTAAATTTTTTTTTTTTTTTACTTTTTAAATGTTTTCACATTGAAGTATCATAAAATTATGTTTCTAACATTTGTAAAATAGAAATATATTTTACCGCACTGGAAGTGGTTGGCTACTTGTGTGATGATCGCTTTGATGTTATAGCTGCGTCGATAATAGTGCTTTGTTACCATTTTTATCATTATTTTATTGTTGATTTATACTAAAGATAAAAATACTCACAGAAAACATCTTCGATTAAGTATCTATAGAGTACGTCCGTTTTCTAAAAGTATCCTAAAATTTTTTTTTTTTTTTTTTTAGCTTCACGCTTTATCCCGCACATGGCAGGGTAGGCAGAGGGAACTGCAAGGATCGTGAGAACCTAGTGTTAAAACACTCCGTTGCTTAGTCCCTTCGTTGCTTAGTCTAGTCACACGAGGACCGTCGTGGCGCAGAAGCGCAACGTCTGCCTGTAACGCGACGGTTTCTGGGTTCGATCCCCAGTCGGAGAAGATAGATTTTTCTATTTCCATTTTCGTCGCTCTAGCAACATTAGGCTAAAGCGCGGCATTAAGTCCCGCCACTCAATACGCAATACTTCGAAAAAGGCGGAAAGTGGGGACGGAGAAAGCAGAAACTAATTTGCTTATACCATAAAATAATTAAAGTTTATATAAAGCAAACCTGGACAAAAAAAAACAATTAAGCGACTAGAGCCTTAAGTAGCAAAGAAGAAAGTAAGTAAACAATTAGAGAGGTATTAAGTGACAGCGTCCGTTACTTCGAGAGATTTTCACTTGGCATAAGACGGTGTTTTTATAGAAACAAAGCTCAAGTAGATATTAATTAAAAAAGTGTATAATATTATGTGTTTATATTTTTAATTTTTTTTATATTCTACATTTTAAAGAAAGGTTACAATGTTTAATAGTATTTTTGTAGTACGTCATTCGCATTTAATGATGTCTACCTGACGAATTCCTCAGCACGTATTTCGTGATTATTAAATAATTTTTTATCCTCGAAATATTTTCCCCTATAAGCAGTTATAGTTAGTAGTAGTAGTTATAAGCAGTATATATATATATATATATATATATATATATATATATATATATATATATATATATATATATATATAATATATATATATATATATATATATATATATATGTATATATATATATATATATATATATATATCTATATATATATATATATATATATATATATATATATATATATATAATATATATATATATATATATATATATATATATATATATATATATATATATATATATATATATATATATATATATATATATATATATGTGTGTGTGTGTGTGTATTCGTGATGTAACATATTAATAATACAGCAGATATATTTTAAATTAGAATGTCTAAGCCCACTTAAAACAAATCGAATAGAATTGAATCAAACAAACGGTTTTTATTCTAGTAATTCCGCTTGGCCGACTACCCTGATATAGGGAGAGGGCGCGTCACTGGTGACGTCCGACAGCCTGATTACATGTCTTATTCCACTTGAGTGACTCTAAAAACAGTGTTGGAGTCTATTTATTTTTAGTTTTATTTAAATTGTTTTCGTACAGTAACGAGCTAATTGAAATTACTTGCTTTCTCTATTAGAATAATTAAAATGAGAAGAATAATTGAAATAGTTTACAGTTAATATTTTACTTTTTTTTACAATTATATTTATGATATTTCTATTGCCCCCGTTTTGTTGTTTGTTTCGATGTGATTTGTCCTGTTAGTATATATATAGTATGTATTATTCAGGCTTATAAGAAGCGACAGTAGTGGGTTCGACTTATTTCGGAGAGAATGAATTAAGTAATAAATAAAAAAATAGATCGAAGTAATAAATGAATAGTGATAAGACAGAGCGTGTCGTTGAGTTCTGAGATTTAAGACGGTAGTAAGCGGAGAACGAAATACCTTAACATTAGGTTAAATAATGATACTTTTTTCTCATCCCTTTGGCGTGTTGTGATTTATTTATTTAAACTTTAATGTTATCACACACATACCAGGTTCGGTAAAGAACATTATTTTGAAGTTCAACAACTGCTCAAGTTGCTAGACGTTCCTCCGTTCCATTGAATAACGGCATTCAATGCAACACTTTATCTTGCTAGCGCGGAAACGAAACAAAATAATTGTAGTTACCCAGTAAAATGAAACCCATGTACATTGCTTTTTCAGTCAGTCGGTAAGAAAGTCAGATATTTTCCCACTGTGCAACTGTGCCTTGGATCCCTATATTCATAATTTACGTGCAAATGTGAAATTGCTAATAATCTTTTCTGGACAGTACTTCTTCTTCTTCTTCTCTTTATTTATGGCGTTTCGAGCGTGCCAAATTTCTGGACAGTATTTTGTTACCTTTACTTCATATCTTATTTATATTCCAAAAGAGATTAGCCATTTAATTTGTTAAATCTAATACTATTTTTTCTTGTACCCTTTATTTTTCAGATAATGCTCTCTTAGTACTCGCTGCATAATTTACTGTCAGTCAGTCAATCAATAAACCAGTCACCAATACCATACATATAAAATACAATGAAACTTTAAATGAAATAAATTACTATTTTAATATATCTTTAGAACAAACTGAGGCGAGAAATACGTTAGACGGCGTTTGTTGTAAGGATTTGCAGATTTCAATTCCTATTCACCTTCGTCTCCATCAGAAGCAAGGCGCACCTGCCGTGATGTATCATTGCGGTGCTCGTGTAAAGCTAAGAGTATACAGTGCATATTTTATACATATGATTTTTTTGTGTTATATATTTGTGTAGAGAAAGGTAGAGGTAGAGGTAGGTAGGTAGGTATGCAGGGACCGCAGCGTTTGGCGCTCCGTTCTCTCTGACTACCCCGCTAGGGATAGAGCGTGAAGTTATGTATGTAGAAAGGTAGAAACATCTTAAAAATTTATATTCTGAATGGGACCATCGTGGGACAGAGGAGTAGTATTTGCCTGTATTTGTGACGGTTTGTGGGTTCGATTCCTAATCGGAGACGATTTTTCCATTTACACTTTCTTCGCTCTAGCAACTAGACAAAGCGTGGCGTTGAGTTCTGCCTTTCAACACCCAATGCCTCGAAAAAGGCGGAATGCAGGAAACGCGGAGTCTTAACATTCCTATGGTTCCTGCAGTTTTCTCTACCGACCTTGCCATGTGCGGGATAAAGCGTGAAACTAATAAAAAAAAATAATAAATCTCTTCAGTAGAATTTGAATTCATAATCGTTACACGAAATTTCTCTGTTTTTTCATCACATGTATGGAGATACCTTGTACAAACAAAGGCATCATTAATTAATTAAAGTCACATATTAAGTTTTCTTTTTAATTAGTGATTTTTTATGATGACTGATATGCTTTAAGCGAAATAACACTTACATAAGGTTTAATTAAGAACTACGGAACCAATTAACGGATATTTGAGTTCATATACAACTTGACATTAGTAATATCATACATATTGTACGCGTTGCTCCCAATTTATTAAGATTAATGCATCATACAATGATAAATAAGTTTTTAATTTAAGTATATTTTCATACAAACGTAAAGTCAAACTAAGAAACGGAGAATATGTCATATTTAGGATTTCATTATTAGGATTTTTAGGATTTAGGCTTCAAAAGGAACTGACTCTTATCGGTCACTTGTTTGTCACTTGCAACCTAACTGATGTTTTTTTAGTATATAAATATTTACTATTTAAAAACAATATATATTGGGGTGTACTCTACACCATATAATGTTTAAACTAGCTTAAGAAAGACGACAAATACGTACGAGTATTATAACAAATGTAAAACATAAATGTATTTGAACCCACTACTAATCAATACACCAAGACAAAAAAAGACAATTTTCATAGTATATTCTTCATTTGCCACTAAAGTAATATATCCAACATATATATTAAGTATATACTACACTAACGCTTTAAAGTAAAGAATAAGGACCGATGGCGCTGTCTCTTTTCCATTACTCCAGCAAGTATCTCGCATTGCCTTGATGTATTTTTACGAAGCTAATGTTAGGTTGTAGGTACATGTGGAGATTGTTAAGGCATATTATAATAATTATTATATTAATAATGATAAAATAAAATATTAATAATAACAAAATTAAATGACTAATAATTTATATTCGACTTGAGGTTTGGTTAAAATAATAATAAATGAATTCGACTTATCTTTGTTGCCATTTCTCAGTAGATAGCGGATTATAATTTTAAATATACCTTTTAAAAAAAGCACTAGATTAAAAAAGTAATAAAACCAATAAAATCTTGTTTCAAACTTCAAAATATTTTCCTTTTTCTTCAAGCGGAAAAGTAACGGAAACTTGTCAGTTCAGTTCTCATTATTATCATTATATTATTTCCATCGATCCTATATTTATATTACAAGTAAAAATACAAGCCCATACCACTTTATTCCAAAAACATCGTACAATAATAAAAGTACATTCCATACATAAACACACATATAAAAATAAACATAAATAATTTTATATATAAAATACAAAATAAATATGAGCATATCTTTTATCGTGTAACCTACACTTAAAGTGTAGTGTATTTCAAGTGCACTCGTCGCTATTTACACCGTACATTTGTTAAGCTCCGGCCGTCCGCGCACTTTGTATCGCTGTTCGTTGTAGAGGCGATGGTTTGCTTACGTCACTTGTTGTGTAAACCAAGATTGTTCAAATTGGTCCTCTTAGAATAGGATATATGTATATGTATATGTATATGTATATGTATATGTATATGTATATGTATATGTATATGTATATGTATATGTATATATATACATATATATATATATATATATATATATATATATATATATATATATATATATATATATATATATATATATATATATATATATATATATATATATATATATATATATATATATATATATATATATATATATATATATATATATATATATATATATATATATATATATATATACATATAAATTGGATTCCAGCACTAATCACGTAATGTCTCGGGTTTTGTGACAAGCGATTAAGATATTGATTAATTATGTAAATATATATTACTTAAACGAATAGAATCTGATTTTATTATCCGTCTGGTGACTTAACTGTTTTCTTTCAAGGGCAAAAAAAGAATTAGTGTTAAAAGAGAACAAAATTTTCATACTTTAAGCGTTCAAACTATTTTCATGATTGGAATTCTAATTCTTAGCTGTTGAGTTTATTACATTTATATTTAATTATTTCATTATAAATACTTTTTTTTAGCTTCACGCTTTATCCCGCACATTGCAGGGTAGGCAGAGGGAACTGCAGGAACCATACCAACGTAGTGTTAAGACACTCCGTTGCTTAGTCCTTGTTTTCTCCGTCCCCGCTTTCCGCCTTTTTCGAGACATTGCGTGTTGAGTGGCATAACTCAACGCCGCGCTTTGCCTAGTGTGCCTGAGCGAAGAAAATGGAAATTGAAAAATCCATTTTTCCCGACTGGGGATCGAACCCACAAACCGTCGCATTTATAGGCAGATGCTTCCGCCTCTGCGCCACGATGTTCCTCAAATCATTATAAATATTAACATTACTTATTAAGATATTGCTTAAATTTTAAATGTTATCTGACGCAAACTTTTTTCTAAAAGCTGCAAAAAGACTGAAACGAAGAAACGTAGGAAAGAACATTTTCGCTACAAATTGTAAGAAAATTAGCAAAACGAATTAAGACCGACGTCTACGGGATATTTACATCTGACGTAGCCCAGGAGTGGAATTTAATTTTAAACTTCTATGTTTTTCGAACTTTCAATCTCCTATGGGTATATATTGAATGCATCCTTTTGAGGACCGTCGTGGCGCAGAGGCGCAACGTCTGCCTGTAACGCGGCTAACGCGACGGTTTCTGGGAACGATCCCCAGTCGGGGAAGATGGATTTTTCTATTTCCATTTTCTTCGCTCTGGCAACTAAGGCAAAGCGCGGCGTTGAGTTCCGCCACTCAACACGCAATGCCTCGAAAACGGCGGAAAGTGGGGACGGAGTAAGCAGTGACTAAGTAACGGAGTGTCTTAACACTAGGTTCATATGGTTCCTGCAGTTCCCTTTGCCTACCCTGCCATGTGCGGGATAAAGCGTGAAGCTAAAAAAAAAAAATAATACTTATGTATATATTCCATCTAACTCACTATCCATCTTAGTACTACTTCAATATCCAAAGGTCTGGAAGAGATATTTAGTTCTTATGTAATGTATAAATATATATTTTTTAATATAACCGAGCATAATTTTATTTGGTTATTTAGATTTGATTTTATTGAAGTTATTAATTTTTGTAAAATAAACCTGTATTTTTAGTGTAAATTTTATATAAAAATATGCTCCTTCTTTGATTATTATTTTCCTAGTCAGAACGAACGAAATGCTAAGCGCCACGGTCTGTGCATACCACATTCATTTCGTCCACTGTCATCGACTTTTCATATATGTTTCCTTTGAGGCGCAAAGTCTAATTGTAAAAGCGATGTCAAAACCTCAACGGTTATGACTCTGTTAGCGGAAAAAATATTATTATTTTTTTTAATTCTGCTAACAATTCAAAGCGTGGCATTGAGTGGCACTGTATCTAAACACCGAAAACAGTGTGTCTTTACCCTAAGTCTATGTGGATACATTGCTATATGTAATATATTACATAACGTATAAGCTTCTACAGTACGTACGTTCGATAAGCTAGAAAAAGCAATCAATATTAAATTAGGTTATTACTAAAGTATAATAATATTTCAGTACTAATAAAAACATTATAATTCATAATTGGTATAAATACAAATACAATTTGAAGAAATAAATAAATGAGTTATTTACTTAGTCAAATCCTCAGCAGCCTCCTGTACTACAAGATGACATCTCGTTCCGAATTCACGCGAAATGCTTACATTAAGTTTAATTTGATCAAGAGTCGCGTAAAGTTTAAAACAGACGCGGTTTTGAATAAACAATCGTGTTTCGATGCTCACTTCGTGTTTTATACCGTACTCCGTACTCAGTGCTCCGTGCTGTGCGACGCATGCCTTGCCTTACAACTAGTTCACTTTATCTTAATATATTTGTAAATAACAAGTGGAAGTAAAAGAATTTAGCTGTAGTATTTTATGTTACATTTGTTTTGTTTTTTATTACTAAACAATGTATAGCTTTTTGCGGTGTGTTCAAGCTTTAAGTATCAATATGAGATAGTTAGATGGTGTGATTTTAGTCAAAAAAATTATAGTTCTATGGCAGATTACTTATATATTTCGGATTCAGCCATATATTTTAAAAATAGATGTGGGAAAAAAGTTCTTTAATACGAAATTACGTCTTTTACGCCTTATATTTTGTTGTACACTACAAAATTAGCTTAATTACCACACGCTTTTTTGTTACTACTCAGGTTTTTTACACATATTACGAGCCACATGATTTGTGTTATTCTAGGAAAGGAAAGGATGTATATTTTTAATTTTTGAAATTTAAAAAACTTACAATCACCGTTGTCAAATTCTCCAATGTGCCATAACACCGTCTATTATATGATAATTAATAATATACTTATAAATCCAATATCTACGTTCAATATCCAACAAAGGTTTAAATGAAGCAAATTCAAAGGCCGTAATTAACTTAGTTGAATATTGAGGGGTGATTTCAAATCAAGGGCGAAGGGGTACAGCATTAGCGTAGAAAGGTAAACCTCGGCTTAATTAAATAACTTCAAGCAAAAGTCAAACAAACGTGGGTGACGTTCAAAATTGACGATGAAAATGAAAAGATGTGACTATCACTTTAAATTTTTCCTTTACTATCTATCGATACAATTAGAAATGATGGCGTAAAATGTGAAAAATAAAGAAAAGAGTAGTGTAGAGACACTCCGTTTTCTAATATTTGTCGATGCTCAATAGATGGTAGAGCCAATGACGAAGGCACTGAGCTAATTTTTTTTTTAATTACAACTATCTCTTGCATATTATAAGTATAGAGCTGTTAGGTAGAATGTAGTGACGCCACTCGTTGTCATAAAAAGGAAATTTAAGCAAAGAAAGCATTTCTGTACAAAAACATCAGCCAGGTATTGTCCAAAAGCGCCGCGATGGCATCAAACTAGATTCGGTGCCCGAATTATTTGAATAGTTTGTTCATTGATATCGGGGTATTCATTTTGTACGTTTAATTAAGCTTTATGAAAGTCTACGTAGTTTACAGGTTCTTTCGATTGTTCGTAATATATTTGTATTATGAGAAATTTTCTCGTTCAATTTATTAGAAATTTTTGACGTGACAACGTCTTAAATTAGGTTGCGGCTCGGAGTCACATATGAAAAAGGTAACGTAACGATGTGTCAACTGTCACCGAACTATGATCGGTCCGCCGCGCGTATCACTTGACACATGTACAATGTTTTAGTAAACAAAATATATTTTCTATAGTTAAAATTTGTGCAATTTATATTATAATTATTAATCATATCAATAAATATTCTACCGAGAAAAAGACGTTGTCACGTAAAATTTTCGCCCGTAAAACCCACTTTACAGGCAACCATTTTTTTGTTTCGGGTTCATAGTTTTAGTAAAATTAATGTCAGTTGTCAACAAAGAGAGATAAGTGATGTTTTTTAAGATGTTAAAGTGTAGCACTATGTTTTTCAAATTTAACTACTATCTAGCATATATAATGAATCAATAGAATATTTGATAACGGAGTGTCAAGACACTTCGTTATTTTGTCATGAAAAGTCACCACCTTAAACTCAATAAGTATTTCGACCTTACTAACGAACTGACCAGGAATAGGTTTAGAGCGAGCTTATATGCGGTTGAAGTAGGAGCGAGAGGTATAACAGCGAAATCTCTCTATAGTTTATTAAAAGATCTCGGCCTGTCTAGAACTATCACAAATTCATTTCTAGAACGCATTTCGAAGGCGGCTTTGGTAGAATCATTCAAAATTTGGTTAGGTAGTGGGAGGAGCTCGGACAGTGAAGGTGAACGTTAATGCATTTTAAAGGGGCCCCTTTAAACCTACACTTGGGTCGCAAGTCCCAAGCGCTGCTCGGAGCTCCTCTTCCTACAACACGATGGGCCCGGCACCCGCACGGTGAATCCATGGAAGCTAAGTTGTTTCTTCTCATATATAACAAATTTCAATCAATTTATTTATGAATGGAGTAAAATAAGATTTTTATACATACATACATTATGAACTAACATATACTCCTTTGTATTGGTCTATTATAAGTAGCAGAAGATAAATAAATAAACTAATAATATAATTATGTTAACAAGAGGTGTAACTCTGTGGTAGTGAGAGTAATAAAAGAAATTCAAAACGATTTTTTTATAATATTCAGTGGACGACTGAATTTATACTGTTTGCACTAATATGTTTGTTAAACATTGACATTAGTAAAAATCATAAAGTAAACGAATTCTTCAGCTTTCCTCCTACACTCACATATGTGCTTGTAGATGGAGGACAATCTTAATTTCCAATTTTCCATACATTACATATTGAGTGACGAAATTCAACGCGATTTGGGAAAAATTAATTAAAATCTATATAAAAAATGGGGAGCAAGGGAAGAACGGAACTAACATCTCATCCGGCCCAAACGTCAACCCCACCTGCACGTGCCGAGAGGCGGCGGTGCCCAATATGGACTCCGCGGTGCTCCCTGCTAGATAACAAACGGGGCTATGGCGACCGACCATTGGCGGTATATCCAATCACTCAGTCGAGGCTGAAAGAGGCTAGCGCGAGCCTGGGGGGCGCAAATACCCACAAAAAGGCGATAAGAGAGGACACTCTGACAGAAAACCGAGTGAGACGGCGCGCTCTGAAGTAGCAGCCCTGCTAGCCGTCTAGGATACTATGGGCTAATAACCTGTATATCCGAAACTAAATTATTACTGAAACTCAAAGAAGGAATAACCGGATTAAATCTCAACAAATGACCTTTGGCACGAAATTAAGGACTCTGATAGGCTGCTGGAATGTGCGGACATTGCGAGAAGAAAGTAGAGTGCACCAAGTTGTTAAATACATGAAGGAGTACAAACTGGATATACTTGGTATTTCTGAAACGAGATGGAAGGACTTTGGAGAAAAACAAGTGGACGATTGCACACTTCTGTACTCGGGTCATACTGAGAAGCATAAGTACGGAGTAGGCATATTAGTTACCAAAAAAGCCCATAATTGTCTCTTGGATTGGCAACCAGTGTCCGACAGAATTATCACTGCTCGCTTTAAGTCCAGAATTAGGAATATTAGTATAGTGCAATGTTATGCACCTACCAACACCGCATCTACTGATTATAAGGAGGCTTTTTATGAACATCTTTCCACTACATTGCGTAATATTCCGAAGGGTGACATAGTGATTGGTTTGGGAGACTACAACGCCCAGATAGGCAACTATAATAAGGGTATCGAAAAGTGGATAGGCAAGCATGCGCTGGGTAATCGAAGCGAGAATGGAGACAGGCTCATAGATTTCTGCTGCGAACACGATTTGGTGATTGGCGGTACTATCTTTCCGCATAAAGATTGCCACAAGGTATCATGGGTTTCGCCCGACAGACGGACGGAAAATCAAATTGACCACGTCTTGATAAGCAGAAAATGGAGACATTCCCTTTTGGATGTCCGTAATCGCAGAGGAGCTGACGTTAACAGCGATCACCATTTGATAGTGGCTGCTATCCGGTTGAAGATAGCTAGAGTGCAAAGTAGGACAACTAAGCAATCTCAACGAATCGATGTCTCCGCGCTAAAAGATCAAGATGTTAAGAACCAGTTCGTCGCTGAGGTACACTCAGAATTCCACTCAAAGAGGTCTGAAGGAGATACTTTGGAAGATCATTGGAAATTTATAAGGGACATCTTGCGTTCGTGTTGCGAGAAATTTCTAGGCTATAGAAACAGTAAGAGGAAAGAATGGATCTCCGCAGATACATGGAGAAAGATAGAACACCGAAAATCGATCAAAGACAAATTAAATGCAACAAGGGACCAAAACAGCAAAGAAAGCCTAGCCTACGAATATTTTATATGTGAGAGCGACATAAAACGCAGTGCACGTAAAGATCGACGGCGGAGAGCAGCTACAATAGCGCGGAGAGCGGAGGTGGCAGCAAGTTCCGGTAACATAAGGGAGTTATATCGTGCTGGGAGGGAACTATGTAATAAGAAACCGTCTGTCAAGCCTATCACAGAGAAGTCGGGGCAGTTTCTCAGTACATCAGCTGAGCAATTGCGGAGATGGCATGAACACTTCTCTGAGGTCTTCCACGTAGCGGTCGAAGATAGTGACGAATCAGATGAGCATATCGAGGGAAGTCCCGTCACTTTGAACGTAATAGTAGACCCTCCGGATAAAGATGAAGTTTATCTTGCTATAAGGGGACTTAAGTGTGGGAAGGCACCTGGAAACGATAACATCCCGGTCGAGGCGCTAAAGGCGGACGCTGCCACGATAGCTGACGTGCTCCTTCCGTTACTGCACATGATTTGGGAAGAAGAGCGAGTGCCTGAAAGCTGGAAGGAGGGAATTATCGTGAAACTGCCAAAGAAAGGGGACTTGTCCCAATGCTCCAATTGGCGTGGAATTAACTTGCTTCCTGTGTGCTCCAAAATTTTGTGCAAGGTCCTGTTAAACCGAATGAATGGGGCTGTAGACAGCACACTTAGAGATGAACAAAGTGGATTCAGGGTGGGACGATCTTGCACAGACCAGATAAATACCTTGCGAATGATCTTGGAACAGTGCAATGAAATGCGAAGTCCGCTTTACACCCTGTTCGTGGACTTCGAGAAGGCTTTTGATCGGGTTAAGTGGTCCAGTATATGGCGTTCACTCAAGCGCAGAGGCATACCGGATAAAATAATAAGAATCATCAAGAGCCTATATGATGGATCCTCTTGCAGGGTTATGCACAAAGGACAACTATCGGAACCAATCACAGTGACGGCCGGAGTAAAACAGGGTTGTTTGCTGTCACCGCTGCTATTTCTGATTGTCTTGGACGATATAATGCGCCGGGTAACTGACAAGGGGGAACGAGGATTACCTTGGATGCTTGGCAAAGTCTTGGAAGATATAGATTTCGCTGATGATCTGTGTCTACTCGCTGATTCACGGAATAATCTACAGTCCAAAGTTCATGATCTGGCTGCTGCCGCCGCTAAAGAAGGCCTTCGTATCAATTGTGCAAAGACGAAGGATATGCGTCTAAATACCTCTGACACAGTGCCCATATTCGTGAATGGAGATGCCGTGGAACAAGTTAAACGGTTCACCTATCTGGGTAGCGTGGTTGATCCATCGGGGGGGGCAGAGGCAGATGTAGAAGCTCGAATAAACAAAGCTCGAGCTGCATATGCTCAGTTAAAGCCCGTGTGGATCTCTACTGTTATCACACGGCGCACGAAGGTGAGAATTTTTAACTCCAACGTTAAGTCAGTCCTCCTGTACGGGTGCGAGACGTGGTTCGTCAAGAAACAAGTGACCAACAGGCTGCAAGTGTTTATTAATAAATGCCTACGCCGCATTCTGGGGATTTACTGGCCACAAACTATCTCCAACGTGAGGCTATGGGAGTTAACTGCTCAAGAACCTGTCTACAAAGAAATACTTGTGAGGAAATGGCGATGGATTGGGCATGTAATGCGTAGACCAGACAGCCACATAGCCAAGCAAGGCCTCAAATGGCAAGCGCAAGGCACAAGAAGACCTGGCCGCCCTTGCCTTACTTGGAGGCGCTCAGTTGAGAGAGAAGTTGCGTCAATTGGCCTTGATTGGAGCGAACTGGAGATTGCCGCACAAGATCGCCAGAAATGGAAATCCCTTCTGCGAGCCCTATGTCCCTGATGAGGGATAACAGGATCTCATCATCATCATCATCATCATAAAAAATATGAATCGAAACTGCTTTTCATTAAATTACTGAACGTTCACTGATTCAAAATCTCATAGAAAATTAGATTCTCAAATACCATATCAACTATAAATTAGATACATAATAGCTCTAACAGCATAACGTAGGTTATAAGTCATAAATTCTGGAATTTTGCCCGGATCTTAGTAATTCCCGCGGCGTCCGCACCGACCTAAACTTCTCATGCCACATTATCATAATCTGCCGATAATTGCGCTACTATCTGGATTTAGCGTTTTCTTTGATATTACATTATAATTAACTATCAAGAATGTCTATGGAATATAGATTAATATATAAATTCTATATATATATATATATATATATATATATATATATATATATATATATATATATATATATATATATATATATATATATATATATATATATATATATATATATATATATATATATATATATATATATATATATATATATATATATATATATATATATTATATATATATATATATATATATATATATATATATATATATATATATATATATATATATATATATATATATATATATATATATATATATATTTATATATATATATATATATATATATATATATATATATATATATATATATATATATATATATATATATATATATATATATATATATATATATATATATATATATATATATATATATATATATATATATATATATATATATATATATATATATATATATATATATATATATATATATATATATATATATATATATATATATATATATATATATATATATATATATATATATATATATATATATATATATTCTTTTTACAGCTCTTATATATTCTGTTCTTCCTAGTCGCGGTTCTGCAGTGCCGTACGGCCTGGCATCACTGTTGATCAATTGCATGATTTGTATTGCTATTAACAATCTTAACCTTAAAATATCCAACATTTGATGTTTTCCCATTATAGTATAAAGCCGTTGCATTTATAACCAGTAATGTTCTTGATCACTTTCTATTACGTTACATCTTATACTATGCTAGCCAAAAATATAGCTTGACTGTATTAACTGTATTAGACAATATAGATAGTGTGATTGGGGTATTTGTCTGCAGATTGGCTGTCGCACATTCCAGAATGGCATATACTTCTGTCTAAAATATATGAGATTGATTTCTCATATTCAGACTTATTGACTTTTTTGAAGATTCTCCGCATATTCCATATCGTAGTACAGGACCCATTTTTGGAATTTGGATTTTAACTCAAGCAACCATAGAATCCCTTCAGTCTTCTTCCTTTGTAGGTATTTCCACAGAATATTAGCTCTGTGAAGGATGTCTGGGGAGGCATGGGATCACTCAGCATCCTTAGGATTAGTATATTGCTTACTAAGTCTTCAGATTTGGTGAAAGCCAAGTTCTTGCCTCTGAACTAGTGACACAATATATGCTTGCCTCAGCCTTTTTATCTAGAAACAGGTGAAGAGGTAGCAGGTTTAGCAGTATTTCAAATAGCGTGAGTTACAGTAATTCACGCAGTTATTAGGAGTCTGATATGTTTTGTAACTGTCCACCAAACCACTGGGCCGTAAGACTCGTTGGACGTGTGACCATTTGCTATCAGCTAGCCGACAGCATATTGTAAGTTTTCTTTTGGCCTTCTGGACAACTTCAACTATATGAGAGTTCCAAGGTCTTATGTAAAGTATATATATTTTCTTGTATGTGCGAAAAATATATATTAGGGTATATATTAGGGTATTTACCATTTCTTAACAATCAAATCTATATCCATCACATAGCAAGGTAGGCAAAGGGAACAGCAGGAACTGTGCGCTTTCCGCCTTTTTTCGAGGCTTTACGTGTTGAGTGGTGAAACTCAACGCCGCGCTTTGCTTAGTTGCCAAAGAGAAGGAAATAGTAGAGTAGGAATCGAAGTCACAAACCGTTACGTTTACAGGCAGAAGTTACGCCTCTGCACCACAATGGCTCAATATATAGAAATACTTGAAAATTGTATTTGAAACATACATAAATAAAGTAAAATATTACAGTAAGATAATATAAATATACAAATCACAGTTAAACAGAACATATTTGTACTACTTAATTACATTTTATTCATATTTACACGAGAAAAGAAGTTCCAAGTTAAATCTTGAGATATATCCGTAGATATAACTACAATCATAAATCGTAAGTTCTGGAAGACTGCCCGCTTCCTTATTCCGAGTCCGTCCTTAGGTTCTTACGTCGCATTATCATAATCTGCAGATGATTACGATACTAAAGGAACTTTGTAAAATCATAAACAGTGTCTTTCTTGGCTTTTGGTACTTCGAAGCTTTTTTGTCTCATTATGAACTGTTTCTATGTGCATGTATGAATAATTTAGTGAAAAAAAAATTTAGGTAGTAAATCCAGATATACGCAAATAAGAAGTGCATATGCTTGTTAAACATTGTACTGTATAGATATTAGTTATATGGAAAGGATTTCTTTTTATAATGATCAATCAGTTTCAGTATATTTATAATGTACACGTTACCAGTTCTATTTTTATAATTTTTAAAGCGTTGAGGATCATCGTGGCGCAAAGGCGTAGCGTCTGCCTGTAAATGTCACAGTTTGTGGATTTGATGCCCACTTGGAGACCATGGATTTTTTCATTTTCTTCGCTCTAGCAACTATGCCTTGAAAAGACGAAAGGTGAGGAATTGGGCATCCTATCACCAGATTCCCACGGTTCCTGTGTTTCCCTCTGCTCATCCTGCTATGTGAGGAATAAAGTGTGAAGGTATAAAATAAAACGAAACCAAGAAAATTACTTAAATTTATAAATTTGAACGCAGTAGGATTTAAACCCGCCTCTTCTTTTTCTACTAGCTGCGATGAAATCCTAATATGCTCACAACTTATTCCATTATTACAATGAACGTTTATTATAATATATATAATATTTCAAGCGTATTTCTTAATTATGTGTACATGTCTTTATGTATATAGAACATACATATATATATAACTAAAGATTATGTAAGGACGTCTGTTCAGTCATTATCCTGAAGTATGGTCACGTCGCACGTCAGTAACTCGCACAAGTCTATCTAAGTTGACGCAATTCGCTCGAATGCGCGCGTGACATGACTGGCCTACTAATTGTAATTGTATTCGCGGAGGTTAGCTTCTTCAGTTTGTTGGTTTTTAACGTCATTGATTTTTTCATGGAGAAAATGTTTATTTTTTGTATATATATATATATATATATATATATATATATATATATATATATATATATATATATATATATATATATATATATATATATATATATATATATATATATATATATATATATATATATATATATATATATATATATATATATATATATATATATATATATATATATATATATATATATATATATATATATATATATATATATATATATATATATATATATATATATATATATATATATATATATATATATATTTGTGTGTGTGTGCGTTGCTATATAAGCTCTTACTTTGCTTCTATAAAAAACTTAGTGTTTGTTTAAGAAAATTTTGAATTAACAACATATACACAATCAAGTTTCCGTTATAACGACATCATATATGTATCATATCTACTGAAACGATAAAAAACGATTTTCATTTATTAAATGTATTGTTTAGAAATATTTTTAAAAAGCTTCGTCTCTTGGTTCGTCGAATTTTTTTTGCATCATATATATCTTGTCCTTTATCCCGCATTAAACAAGAAACCTAGTATTAAACACTCCGTTTCCGCTTTCTTATTTGTAACAATCCTTCTAAATTCGAACCTTTTACTATACTTCATATTTTTTTTTTTTTTATTTTTTTTTTAGCTTCACGCTTTATCCCGCACATGGCAGGGTAGGCAGAGGGAACTGCAGGAACTATATAAGAACCTAGTGTTAAGACACTCCGTTACTTAGTCCCTGCTTCATATTGGTTTACTTTATTCAATATTACCAGTACGTATGTACATACAATATTGATCTAAGTCTATACCAGCCAAGTTCCGCAATAAAGATAACGTTGGCCGTTCTTTTCCATAACAAATGGTTTTTTAATGTCGAATAGATATAGAGGAAACTAACTAACTTCAGCTGTAATTGAATGTTGTTCTTAATATTACTTTAGTTTAGATGCTATCTTGGTAGTTTTTAACCTCGCCACATGAATTATGTTCTAAGTTAGAATTTTCTTTATGAGTATAGTTACTTCTTGAAATTTGATTTTTTTAACTTCATTCTTTATTTTGCAATCATTTTATTTGGATTTTAGATGGCAAAGGAAAATAATGTGCCTCTATACAAAAATTTCTCTATTGCGAGATAAAACTCATAACAAATATTATTTATTTTTATAATAAAGTAAAAATACGCAAAATATTTTCGTGTTATGCATACTTGTTAATACCAATTGTAAATTATTTAAATAGATATCTTTTCTACTATAATAAATCTAATAAATAATGAGGACCGTCGTGGCGCAGAGGTGTAAGCGTCTACCTGTAAACGCGACGGTTTGAGGGTTCGATTCCCACTCGGGGAAGATGGATTTTTCTATTTCCAAATTTTTCTTCGCTCTAGAAACTAGGCAAAGCGCGGCGTTGAGTTCCGCCACTCAACACGCAATGCCTCGAAAAAGGCGGAAATCGTGGACGGAGAAAGCAGGGACTAAGCAACGGAGTGTCTGAGCACTAGGTTAATATGGTTTCTGCAGTTCCCTCTGCCTACCTTGTAATATGCAGGATAAAGCGTGAAGCTAAAAAAAGTTTATTTAATAAAAAATATATTATAGGAAAATAAAAACAGAATACAAATAATATTAATGAACTGGTACAAAGGTTCTCAAACGTAATGGAACCGTGACAGAACCGATAAAGAGCGACATGGCCACAATTTGCCAAAAAAAAAAACAACTTATTTTCATAGAAAAAATTCACTGCTTGATTAGTTGCCTCTTTCCGGCCATTCGAATTAATACAGATTCTTTTGCCAATAAATTGCGTTATTACAATATTCTTTCTCGATACTATTATTCAAATTTACGCATTGGTTTTTTTTTAATTCAGGGCTTTTGTCATTTACTTTGTTTTTAAATAATCGTAAGCTCCCAGATTTTTTTTATGTAATATAATCATTTTTATTATTTATAAAATAATTTTTCGTACAAAATATAGAAAAATACTTGAGGATAATGTAGAAAATGTTTGAAAATATATACAGCGATGCTAACAACGTGATATTGTAAAAGCTCGATACAGCTTAATGAGAACGCTTAAACGGTGTCCATGACGCGCAGGTTGCAATCCCGCTGCGTTAAAATATTTGCTTTAAATATTTTAATGTATTAGTCGTAGTAGTAGTATTATTATCTTTTGTAATAATAAATTGTTTAGGCAGAAATATGTTAAAACAGAAACGATCATTTCAATTTCATGTTGTTAATATGTATGTGTTCATATCTGAGCATCTGTAGAGATCTTATATCTATACATTTTGTCAAGATATTATATCTATACAAATATATATATATATATATATATATATATATATATATATATATATATATATATATATATATATATATATATATATATATATATATATATATATATATATATATATATATGTATATGTATATATATATATATATATATATATATATATATATATATATATATATATATATATATATATATATATATATATATATATATATATATATATATATATATATATATATATATATATATATATATATATATATATATATATATATATATATATATATATATATATATATATATATATATATTTGTAAATAACTATCCGGCTCTGTTTCAATCTAAACATAGACAAATCTAGATCTTATTACCAATATTCGTTACATTTGTTCCTTAGAAAAGTGAAGTCATGAATTTAATTTTCATGAATCCGCTTTTATATAACACAAAATCTTGCTTTTTCTCTCAAAACTTTTAAATAATTAATAACAGTAATTTCTCTTAAAATCATCAAAAAGTTTTAAAGTAATCTATAGATCTGTACCAAGATAGCCACAACGAAAACATATCACAAGCCACAGTGATTAAACGTTGACAAACGGTTAATATTCAAGCTGTTCCAAGTGTAGTCACGTCACGCGCGTAATAGAACAAGATCCGTCAAGTTAAATAGACTTTAGTTTAGACGAAATCTTGAGATACGACGTGATTATATAACAAACTTGCATCTATTTAGATTTATTCATAACATATATTTTGAGTAATATACTAATATTGTTTGTATTTAGATAGTGCTCGCTAATCTCAGAAATAGCTTAACCGAATATATACAATAATATCAAATCGAACGCCGTTTACGTATGCTGGTAAGCGTCACTTAATAAATTGACATATGTAATCCCCAGTCAAAGTATTTTGTATAATGAAACTGATGCAAAATAACTCAAGTAAAAGTAGATAAAGTTGCGGGTGGAGCTAATATACAATATGCTATTAACTTAAAATTATGGCAACAGGTGGAGCTCAGCTAATGATGCTTGAATAAGAATTTCAATCTTTCAATCAATCAATCATAACAACTTAAGACGTTGCTCCTTTTTTAAAAATAAAAAAAGTGTATAGCCTGAACAATGCCTGATTGTAAGCGTGATGATTACAGGTTCAACCCCACTATGAAGAAAGATTCTACTTGCTCTCAATATTCCAATATTGAGTGTAAGTACTAAGTGATTAGAAATTATCTTTATTTACGTTGCTGGTTATAGTAGACTAAATTAATAAAAGAATCTGGTGTATTTTTTGAATTTGTACTTAAAAAAATGAACCATATGAACCTAGTGTTAAGACACTCCGTTGCTTAATCCCTGCTTTCTCCGACCCCGCTTTCCGCCACTTTTCGGGGCATTGCATGTTGAGTAGCGGAAATCAACACCGTACTTTGCCAACTTTCTAGAGCGAAGAACATGGAAATAGAAAAATGCATTTTCCCTGAATGGGAATGAAATCCTCAAACAAAAGTTTACAGGTAGATGCTTACGCCTCTGCGCCACGACGATATTACATTATTATGATTCTTGAACTATTTTCGATTATTATATTCTCATGCTGATGATCGCTTTTTCGATGTTACTTATCTCAACTAAGAAGTACAGTGGGCGGTAAACTCACAAGTGCTAAAACTTGTTTTTCTCTAATCGTAGGAAAGGCTTATAAATTCTATAAATATATAACTCAGCTTTATTATGATATTTAAATTGAGATGGAACCGATTATATTTTAAATTTACGTTTAATATTTATAAGTGAAGAAAACCTCCACAGCCTCTGGAAAAACGACTTGACCTGGCAATAACTCCCGAACACTGAGGGCCAACGAAGCCGAGCTAATATACATCTATATTAGTACTTGTTTTATATAAATAAAGTATTTAGTTGTTTTTAGTAAGTTAATTATAGTTTTTTAGTTGTTTTCAGTAAGTTAATTATAGTTTTTCCGAAGTTTATAGATTATTACACGTTATCTAAGAAACAGAAGAAGACCGTTTTTCCATTAAACTTGCCGGTTTTAAGTTTCGATAAGAAACGTGATATTTCTAGAAATAGCAGTAGTAGAAGTATTCTTCTATATTACAAAAGTTGGAAGTTTGAAAGAACATGGCAAATGGGTACTTTGTGGTAATTAAATATGATGCAGCAAATATTTTATTATTATTAAACAAAAAAGTAGGTGTAAGCTTAAACAGGTACGTATGTGGTCAGAGTTCTAATAGTAACGGGTTTCAATTTCACTTTGTTAAATTTTATAAACATTTTTTTCCTTTCTTGAGTACAAATTATTAAAACAAATTGTTGTAAAAAGAGTGTAAGAATTTCGACGTTGCTTGATTAGAATGTATAGCTTGGACGGTATCCAGAAGGCGCGAGTCCGTGACCTGCACCGTTCTAATTTATAAATATTTATTACTTTTGAAGTGGATTTGCAAGTTAGTGTTCCTTCGATAACTTTGTTATAATAGCGTTATTACTTAATTGTATTTATTTTGTTATCTTTACGTTTTGTATATATATATTTTCTTTTCTTTTTAGGTTCGAAATGCTTTCTCCCAAATACCTATTTCTCGATTTAGCCTCTTTCGCAATTCAACATACGCTTTGCCTTATATTTAACTATATTATAAATCAATCTCCAACATCGAGAAATTAATGTGCCACATCATTTTGGTTTGCCTACTGTTGTCCAGAGCCTGTGAGTGCTTGAGGTGCAAAAATTTTCAGAGTACTATAAAATATGTTGTACCCTAAAGATTCTTTTGAATTGTGACCAAATAAAGAACAAACAAGCAAATATGAAAAATCTAGACGCATATAATAATAATAAGTTTGTTGAATTTTTTTAACAAAATCTTTAAGTTGAGTACTTCGTGGCATTGTTAGCTTCTGATACCATAATATAGTTGTATTTATGAATGTTTCTTTCTGCTTTGAAGTATAAGTTGCTACAATTTTTCAAAAAGGATCTATTGTTTTCATTGACAATGTTCTCTATTTCGAGGTAGAACGTACGAAAAAGAAGGTTTTGCTAAGTTTCTAGGTTTCTATTTTACTATATATGAAAAAAAAACTAAGCAATTTTTTATTTTCCATAAAAACTTGTTGACATTTTATATAGAATTCAATTTAGAGTGAGTATGCCGTTGCCGCACTGATCGAACGTAATCTATTTCATTTAGTGCATATTGTTATTAAAAAACTCCGCTCAATCTATCACAATACTGTCGTCTGTCAATTAGTATTATTGCTTGTGTTTGTATATGAGATGTGTCATGAAGTGATTGTAGGTTCAAGTCTCTTTTGGGGGTTTATTTAAATTTAAATAAGTAATAGAACAACACTAGAACACCTTTGGTGTACCATAACTTTAGTAAAAGTAGAAATAGAGAAAACTATCACTACTTATCTCGATGACATTGGACGTCACATAAAGTATGGATACGTGTGAGAATAAAAATAAAATAAAATAAAAAAATAATTTTGTATATAAAAAATTTTTGTTCAGCCTTTATCCAGTAAAGTCGCACTTTATACTTTCCGTGCTGATTACTGATTACATCTTAGTGGCAAAATTATATTATTATTTGGGTTATATTACATGTTAGTAAACAAGGCAAGCGCAACGTGGGACGGCCTCCTACCAGGTGGACGGACGACTTGGTCCGGGTTGCAGGCAGCCACTGGATGCGAATAGCATTAGACAGGGCGCACTGGAGGTCTCTGGGGGAGGCCTATGTTCAGCAGTGGACGTCCTACGGCTGACATGATGACATGTTAGTGGCAAAGAGTCAAGACTTAAATTCTATTTCCGCTCTTTATCTTTTCAGGATGAAGAAATTAAAATAAACCATTTCTCTAAGTAGATGTCGAATCTACAGTACCTGCTGTGCCTTATGTAGTCTACATTTTTTTTTAATTTGGAATATAACCATTTATTTCTTATAAAGTGACAAAATCAAAACGTCCTAAGGATAGTCACGAAAGTTTGTAAAATTTTTTATGCACAAAATTTTTTTTTTTTTATTTTATTTTTTTTTTATTTTCACACGTATCCATACTTTATGTGACGTCCAATATCATCGAGATAAGTAGTGATAGTTTTCTCTATTTCTACTTTTACTAAAGTTATGTTACACCAAAGGTGTTCTAGTGTTGTTCTATTACTTATTTAAATTTAAATAAACCCCCAAAAGAGACTTGAACCTACAATCACTTCATGACACATCTCATATACAAACACAAGCAATAAATACTAATTGACAGACGACAGTATTGTGATAGATTGAGCGGAGTTTTTTAATAACAATATGCACTAAATGAAATAGATTACGTTCGGTCAGTGCGGCAACAGCATACTCACTCTAAATTGAATTCTATATAAAATGTCAACAAGTTTTTATGGAAAATAAAAAATTGCTTAGTTTTTTTTTCATATATACGAGGGTCAAACTGAAAGTTCTTAGAAAATCAAAAACTAAGCATTCTAGCAAGTTATTAGTTTTATTATAACTTTTCAAAATAGCGTCCATTTACATCAATACATCGCTGCATTCGATGGAACCATTGAGAAAAGCAGCTTGCCCACTCGGCCTTAGAGACCCTCTTCAACGGCGTTTTGAAACGCAGCCACTGCTTCTTCGGCGTCCATAAAATGTTTTCCTCGAAGTTTTTCTTTTATTTTCGGGAATAAATAAAAATCGCAGGGTGCGAGGTCGGGGCTATACGGCGGGTGACCCAGTAATTCCACGTCTAAGGTCGCCAAATAGTCGATCGTTTGCCTGGCGGTGTGCGACGAGGCATTGTCGTGATGAAGGAGGATCCTGCTGCGAGGTCGTTTCTCTCGAACTTTTTCTAAGACAAGTGGCAAACAGTTGTTAGTGTACCACTCTTAACCGTTTTCTGATCCTCTAAGACAACTGTCGCGTAATGACCTGTCTTTCCGAAGAACGAGGCCACCATCTATTTTTCCAACACTTCGACCTCTCTTCACTTTAGTTGGCAACTCTTCGGAAGGAAACACCCACTGAGCAGACTGTCTTTTGGTTTCCGGATCATAACAGTAAATCCAGCTTTCGTCACCCGTTAGTATGTCGAACACAGCATTTTAGCACCTGTTTAATTAAGATATTTATTACATTGCACTGGAATTGCAAGTTTGTGTTTGTTCGATCTTTGTGAACAGCGTTACTACTTAAATTAATTTTTATAAAATTAACAATTTTTTAAATAAAAATTTTTTTCTTTTTTTCAAAAATTCACCCAGGGTCATTGATTAGCCTCTTTCGCAATTCAACATACGCTTTGCCTTATATTTAACTATATTATAAATCAATCTCCAACATCGAGAAATTAATGTGCCACATCATTTTGGTTTGCCTACTGTTGTCCAGAGCCTGTGAGTGCTTGAGGTGCAAAAATTTTCAGAATACTATAAGATATTTTGTACCCTAAAGATTCTGTGAATTGTGACCAAATAAAGAACAAACTAGCTAAATATGAAAAAGCTAGACGCATAAAATAATAATAAGTTTGTTGAGTTTTTTTAACAAAATCTTTAAGTTGAGTACGTCGTGGCATTGTTAGCTTCTGATACCATAATATTGTTGTATTTATGAATGTTTCTTTCTGCTTTGAAGTATAAATTGCTACAATTTTTTCAAAAAGTATCAATTGTTTTCATTGACAATGTTCTCTATTTCGAGGTAAAACTTAGGAAAAAGAAGGTCTTGCTAAGGTTCTAGGTTTCTATTTTACTATATATGAAAAAAAACTAAGCTATTTTTTATTTTCCATAAAAACTTGCTGGCATTTTATATAGAATTCAATTTAGAGTGAGTATGCTGTTGCCGCACTGACCGAACGTAATCTATTTCATTTAGTGCATATTGTTATTAAAAAACTCCGCTCAATCTATCACAATACTGTCGTCTGTCAATTAGTATTTATTGCTTGTGTTTGTATATGAGATGTGTCATGAAGTGTTTGTAGGTTCAAGTCTCTTTTGGGGGTTTATTTAAATTTAAATAAGTAATAGAACAACACTAGAACACCTTTGGTGTACCATAACTTTAGTAAAAGTAGAAATAGAGAAAACTACCACTACTTATCTCGATGACATTGGTCGTCACATAAAGTATGGATACGTGTGAGAATAAAAAAAAAAATAAAATAAAAAAATAAAAAATATTTTTGTGCATAAAAAATTTTTGTTCAGCCTTTGTCCAGTATAACCGGTTTTCACTTTCCGTGCTGATTACTGATTACATCTTAGCGGCAAAATTATATTATTATTTATGTTATATTATATGTTAGTGGCAAAGAGTCAAGACTTAAATTCCATTTCCGCTCTTTATCTTTTCAGGATGAAGAAATTAAAATAAACCATTTCTCTAATCGTAATCGATGTCGAATCTACAGTACCTGCTGTGCCTTATGTAGTCTACATTTTTTTTTAATTTGGAATATAACCATTCATTTATAAGTCACGAAAGTTTGTAAAATTTTCATCGCAATACTATATAATATATTTATATATTTTAAATTTTAAAATATGACGAGAAAGTTAGTATTTCATGGTTGAGCCGTTAAGAGTGAAGTTAAGCTGATTAACTTTTTACTAGAATTACAAAATTAACTGAGCTAAACTGGGATGAACGTGGACTCAAATCACTTTAAAACTATATATATATATATATATATATATATATATATATATATATATATATATATATATATATATATATATATATATATATATATATATATATATATATATATATATATATATATATATATATATATATATATATATATATATATATATATATATATATATATATATATATATATATATATATATATATATATATATATATATATATATATATATATATATATATATATATATATATATATATATATATATATATATATATATATATATAGTTTTAAAGTGATTTGAGTCCACGTTCATCCCAGTTTAGCTCAGTTAATTTTGTAATTCTAGTAAAAAGTTAATCAGCAGAAGTTAAGCTGATTAACTTTTTACTAGAATTACAAAATTAACTGAGCTAAACTGGGATGAACGTGGACTCAAATCACTTTAAAACTATATATATATATATATATATATATATATATATATATATATATATATATATATATATATATATATATATATATATATATATATATATATATATATATATATATATATATATATATATATATATATATATATATATATATATATATATATATATATATATATATATATATATATATATATATATATATATATATATAACGTATTAGCATACAACAATATGGGTACTTCACTCGATCGGAAAATGTTCACATTCTGGAAGGAAATTGGATTTTCACGTATGACAGCTGAAAACGAATAAATGTTTTGTCTGTATGTAAATTTGATGTGTTACATGATATATGTATGTCATTATTGTGTTTTTATTATACATATGTTTTTTTTAAATATCATTTGTATGGCAATTGGATGGACATGAGTGATAATTATAATAGAAATTCACTTCTACAATGGTGCTATATGATTTTTTCCCCTCTCTTTAGTGTCTCTCTGATAGGTAGTAAGCTCTATATGATTCCTTGAGAGAACGTGGTGTTAGTAGCTTAGGCTATCTAATACTCAGTCTTATATACGACATATGACTCAAATTATCCTGAGTAGAGTGGAGTACAACGATGTGCTCTACATAGTGCTCTATATGCATTGGTGTATGAAAGCTCGGCGAATGACACCACATTACACACAGTAGATATTAGTTGCCATATATAAACTACTTACCTACGTAGTGTATATCTTATAGAGATAAGTCCACACTTGCTAACTATATTTCTGTATGTCGGTTAATATAATTGATATATGCTTCTACTATGATACATGTTATGTCTAGAAATGCGTGGAAACTCATATCTCAATAATTACCGAGACGATATTGATAACACTTAAATATGTAGAAGTGATTGTTGCCAAAACTGAATATACTAGAGTTAAGTTACTTATTTTTAAAGTGTTAATCTACATATAAAAGAAAAAATACTTTTTTTAGCTTCACGTTTTATCCCGCATATGGCAGGGTAGACAGAGGGAACTGCAGGAGCCATAGCAACCTTGTGTAGGACACTCCGTTGTTTAGTCCCTACTTTCTTTGTCCCCGTTTTCCGCCTTTTTCGAGGCATTGCGTGTTGAGTGGCGTAACTCAACACCGTTGCCAGAGTTGTTGGCATTGCGAAGTGAAAATAGAAAAATCCATCTTCCCCGAGTAGTAATCGAACACAGAAACCGTCGCGTTATAGGCAGACGTTGCGCCTCTGCGCCACGACGGTCCTTAAAAAATATTTAAAGAAAACATACAAAAATTGAATGCAACGGAATTTGAACTTGTCCCTCTTGCAAATCGTGCTATGTGTATATGCTTTAAAAAATTAATAAAAATAAAATATTAATTAGCCAATAAATGATTATTAAAAGTCAATCAAAAGCTTTGATAAAAGTAAAGAAATAAACATAAGTAAATAGTACTAAGAAGATACTTACACGTTTACTTTGATTCATTGTATTACGAAACACAATGCGAGTTAGAGCTCAGTCAAAACAATGCTAAAAGAAAATAGTCATGTTTTTATTTTAGTACTGTAAACTTTAAGTCTTGCCGCTTGGTTTCCCAAACAGAACGAGAAAAGAATAGCGGCAGATTTTTACTTTTAAATTCTTAAGATACTGTTAGTTTGTTCTTGATGGTATATATACTGTTTGATGTTTGAACCTAGCTTTAAAGAGAATTTGAGTTAGATAAAAGATAAGAACTCGTTAAAGATACATTGATTTTGAACATATATGGGTTTAGTAAAAGTCATATATATACTATCTCACTTATTTCAAATTTTATCCTATAGTGCTAGGTAAGCACTTTGATCTCGTTTTCTTGCCCAAATTTAAGGTAGTGCACACTGAGTGGGAGGGAATACAGCCGTGCTTTATGATCGATACCTCGAAGAAGCAATACATTGAAAAAATGAAAAGCCGGCAACAGACTATCTTAATTAGGTTCCCAAGATTCGTGCGGTTCACTCTGCCAACCATGCTATAAATGAGATAATACTTGAAGCTAAAGAAAAATTATTAAATACAATAATATATATAATATAAAATATATTAATGGTGCAATAGTATGACTGACAGTAACGATGGTTGTGGGTTAAAAATCTAAAGTGCAGCGTTGAGTTTCGCAAGTGAATTCACAATATCACGAATTTGGTCAGTGTATCCTGAAACGGTGTCCTGAATAAAAAATGAAGTTGTAAAAAAAAAAAAATCATCCATACTATACATTTACACCAATCCTATCACGACTATATAGTTGTTATAAATAAGATATTAGATTTATATTTATCTTAATAATCCAATGATCGTAAAAAGGGTGTAAACCCGCCTCTATCCCATTGCTCTACTAAAATGATATCTAATTTGATGTGCTCATAAAAAGTTTCTGATAACGCTTTAATAGTTTATCCTTTAAATCTCTTGTAATTGGATGGCGACCGTCAAAGTACAAAATAAGATGGCACTTTCGGAGAAATAATAAATTGCTTTAGTAAAAAGGAGAAAAGTCGATTTCTGAAAGATGCTCATCGATAGATACTCAGGTCAGAAAATTGTTCAAAGGCCGAAATAGTAAAATGGCATGTAAGGTTCCATTCACATGGATTTTTCGCTTTGCCTTTGCAATACAATGCCAGGTTTAAGTTTACTTCACGCTTTATCCCGCACATGGCAGGGTAGGCAGAGGGAACTGCAGGGACCGTGGGAACCTAGTGTTAAGACACTCCGTTGCTTTCTCCGTCCCCGCTTTCCGCCTTTTTCGAGGCATTGCGTGTTGAGTGGCGGAACTCAACGCCGCGCTTTGCCTAGTTTGCCAGAGCGAAGAAAATAGAAATAGAAAAATCCATCTTCTCCGACTGGGGATCGAACCCAGAAACCGTCGCGTTACAGGCAGACGCTGCGCCTCTGCGCCACGACGGTTTACCATAATGATGTCAAATTTTCTACTTTCTAGGTATTACTACATTTATTTTATATAATAATGGATGACTTACTTTGTACAATATATATAGATATTATATTTCTTCATATATTTTTTGAAGCTTAACGATATGTCTCATGTACAGCCAGGTATGTAGGGAGCCTGGTTTTAACACAATGCGTTTCTCAATTTCTACTTTTAGAGACATTGCTTAAAGTGGCGGAGCTTAACGCTGAGCTTTGAAACTTTTTCTAGAGCAAAGAAAAAACAATTCTAAAATAAATCATTCTCTACATAATTGAAGATAATGTAAAATTGTTTTAAATGGTTATTACCACAATATCATAGGATAGACTGAAATATAAAGTTCTAATTGTGCTGCTATAACGCTCATTGCTTTTTAAAGCTGGAACACCGCACGAAGAAAAATAATAAACTAGCTAAACAAAATTAAATTAATATATGGCTTTTTAGAAAAGTCTATGGAAACTTAAACGTAAATAAATATGTTTAAAATTTTTTTTCCTCTTATTTATTTTATATAGTTATTTAAATTTTCATCCACTATTAATTGTTTTTCAAATTATTATACCAATTATTGTTCAAATTGTTCAACAATAAAAGCTCATAGTTTAACTTATTGTATTTACCAATTCATACGGCTAACAAGAATGCCTTTACCAAATTGTATTGGTATAACTCCAGGCTTAATGGGCCTCCGACCCGTGAGTCCAGTTTATACCCGACCGGCTTTTATTTTGACCCATAACATAAAACGAAGTTTAAAATATTAAAAGGCATTCGTTGTATGTAGTATGTATGTACATATAAACGGTACGTTCTTTACATGTTACGATTACGATTTGCAGTTGTCGTCAGGAATTTGCTATTTTGGTTTAAATAATAGAGTTTTTATTGTAATTTTAAAAACTGACTGAAAGTAGTAGGGTTATTATAAATTGTTTAAATAAAGGACTCAAAGTTCAACTTAGCTTTCTATACTCAATATTCATAATGTAGAGCTTGTTCAATATGGTAGTAAAGTATAAGCAACACTGTTTACTGGCGTGTTTGTTTTAAAATATAAATATTAATATTTATTAAAATTCTGTCTTAAAGAGATTTCCATCTCATATTTAATGCAATCAACTAAAAATTGTCGTAATTATGTAGTTGAAGATGATAGTTGTGATAATTTCTGTAAGTTTTTTAATTTAAAAGATTTTTTAATATTTATTATCTATAATTTGAAAAAAAAATACTAATTGAATATGAACAACTGTACAATAAAAAAAAATTAACTAAATAATCTAAAATAACAAAAATCGTCTAATTTAAAACCCTTAAGGGAATTTCGCTGTGTTAGGGATCTACAAGCTATATATATGAACTTGTGTAAAACCGTGCACTCATACCCCTCCCCTACTATTTAGTATTTGTACCAGATCGGATTCGAACCCATGATAAGGCACGTTTTAATTGTTTGTTCCAGATAAGCACACCTGTCTGAGTTAGAGCTTCCGTTACGTAAAGCACAGTGGCAAGTTAATTGGATACCTTTGCTAGCCTTTTTGTTTAGTTTCTTAATTTAAATGCCATTTTTGTTTTGTTTTTGGTATGTTTAGATTGTATTGTGATTGAGTGCAGATTGGTTGAAAATTTAGAAGTTTTATTTATATTTTGGTGAGGCGTTATATTTAAAAATTGTCGTTGTTCATCGATTTTTAGACAAAAATATTATGTAATACTACATAATAAACAGATACATAATACAGATTCACGATTTTCAAAATTCGTATCCATCTATTTGTCTGATTAAATAACCACATCTTTGGACCTATTGAACGGATTTAATTGAACATTTTTGTTATATATTTCTTACGTCAGGGCAGGTATAATAGTAAAATAGGAAATGTGGATGTAACTTAAGTGATTTAACGTGATAACGCTTTCCATTGACATATAAATTAAGAATCTAGCAAACTCGATATAGACCTACAATAAATGTAAATTATAAGATAAATATAAAAATGACGCAGAGGCGCAACGTTTGCCTGTAACGCAACGTTTCTGCACTCTGGCAACTAGGCGAAGCGCGGCGTTGAGTTCCGCCACTTAACACGCAATGCCTGTTGCGTGGGACGAAGAAAGCAAAAACTAATCAATGGAGTGCTAGGCTTAATGCTAGGTCTTATGGTTTCTACCTCTCTCTATCTCCCTTAGCCTACCCTGCCATGTGTAGGATAAAGCTAAAAAAATATAATTATAAGAAAAATATTATATTCATAGGCGTAGCGTCTGCCTGTTGTCAACGCGGCAATTTGTGGGTTCGATTCCCAAGAGGGAAAGATGCATTTTCTCAATTCTATTTTCTTGCTCTGTTAACTAGGCAAAGCGAGGAGTTGAGTTCTGCAAAGTCAGGTTATGGAGTGTCTTAACACTAGGTTCCCAAGTTTCCAGTTTCTGCTATTAACATGAAAAAACTAAAAAAAGGAAATTAGACTTTACCAAAATGTAGGTTTACAAGCTTGGCGTTATTTTAGTCATTCAGTAATGTAAAAAGTTTAAATATTGCCAAATGAAGGCACTAAGAGTTGTGTATGACACAGTTTACATTATAAGAGGTTGAGTTAGTTAAAGCCACATATATACTGGATTGGAAACGCATTAACAAAATATAATATATTATATAACTATTCTTCATAATTGACATATTTATTATAAAATAAATTAAATCTGGTAGTTTGTGAGAATAAAGCGTAATAAAAAACAAAAAAGCTTTCTAAATATTTTCTTGCAGGCATAAACAAGTTAAAACATTGGTAAAGACGATGAGTCGCCACTTACAAGGTAAATATTAGCACAGCTGCCATCGCGTTAGCATGTACAGTACTCCCTACTATACTCGTAAGCGTGCCGTTATCCGCCCGCCCGAGCCGCCTTATACAAACACGATTTTATAAGCTAACTATACAATTGATTTGTTTTATGTAAGAATGATACCTATATTTATTTTTGAACGTAGCTATTATTAAGTTATTAGAAATAATTCCTTTTAAATTGTATAATTTAAAAAGCAAAGGGAACTGTAGGAACCGAAGGAACCTAGTGTTAAGACACTCTGTACCTCGCTTTTCCACTTTTCTAGACATTGCGTAGTGAGTGGCGAAACTCAACGCCCTGCTTTACCTAGTTCCTAGATCAAAAAAAATGGAAATGGAAAAATCCATCTTCCCCGAGTGGGAATTGAACCCACACACCTTCGTTTCTACAGGCAGACGTTTTATTATGTCAGACTTTTAACTTTACAAGCAGAGAGAACTAAGTGTTCCAGTTTCCAGTTTCCAGTTTTCCATTTTCGAGATTAGTGACGGTGATCAATGCCTTACTATGTCTCTTAAATTCTAGATGTATGAAAATAAATACATTTCCATATACAAGGTATGCTATTATCTACATCGATCGAGCTCCTTACATACACATAATACGACGAATCCTATTGATTCAATATAAGCGTTCTGCTTACATTGAATCAATAGGATTCGCCAAACTGATTTTACAATATGCAGATCCAATTCATTCCTTTGTGGCTCCCGCTGCAGTCAACATAGGTTTTAATAATTAGCATTTTGCGGTTGTCCAAAGCGGCTGGGTTCCATTGGAATACCAACTTTATTAGTCAAACTAAACTTATTTATTACTATAATTTTATTTTACCATATTATAGTATATAAAATTGAACTAATGTCAACACTAACGTACATTGTACGCAAAAGTAATTAGCGTTCCGGTTTGCGATTTTCAGAGAATATTCATGTTAGAGTAAAATATCAGCATTATCTGTTTGAAATGGAGTATATTAAGCTTTCAAAATCAGTCTTTTCAGCTACATTATAATGATTTTAGTTGCAAAATTGAAAATGATTTCATACATATTAATTCGGGTTAAAATTAATATGACATAAATATTTATATATAATAACTGAATATACAATAGTCGAGTGAAACAAATTTACTAAGCGCTACGAAGCTGTAGTGCCATATTCGATTCCTACCCGAGGGTATAGCTGATTTTAATTTTCTCATATTACAAACAAGACAATGCACAGCGTTATGTTCCGTAACTAAATATATGAAATCTCAAAAATTGAGCTTAAAAGAATGAAATATCTTACTGTTAAAACACTTTATTCTTCATTCCTCGTTCCTCATTCTTCCTCTTTTCTTCCATATAACATTAGTACATACATACATACATACATAGCTTCACGCTCTATCCCTAGTGGGGTAGTCAGAGAGAACGGAGTGCTGTGGTCTCTGCATAACTCTTTCGCCTCGTCCACTGTCATTAACGTCTTCATACATGCTCTCCTGGGAGTCCTCATGCATTTTACGTGACCTTCCTCCAGTATCTTTGATACTGTGTTATCGAAAGTCAACCGAGGTCTCCCCTTACCTCTCTTACCACTCACTTTTGCATCGTATATCTTTTTTACCATTCTTTTGTCACTCATTTTTTCGACGTGCACAAACCAACTGAGCACGTTCTTATTCATTCTTACTCTGACATCCTCGCTGGTACCTATCATAACATTAATCTATTCTATTTAATGCGGAATAGTTTTAAATTAGCACCAAACCGTGAAATTACCGCGATTTATAAATTAACCCCAAAATGCAAGATCACTTCTCAAAAACGACACATTCAAATGCAACACAACGCAGCATCTTAAACATTCGTCGATGTAATTCTTTAATTATAAAATGCTAATCCGAGAGTCTACAATCAATGGGCCCTCTGGGACAGTTATGGGGTGGAAAGTTGCTCCGTTCAGCAAATTTAAATTGTACGTGATTCACTTTTGATTTAGTTTGTTTTAGCTAGAGCTCAGTGGTGTAATGTTAGGCTTTTATATAGGATGGTGGGTTTCGACAGACTCGAGGTTGATGGAAAATTTGTTCTATTTTATGATAAATAGTAATTAATTAACTATAAAAACTTTGGAAACAGTTTATTAAAGTAAATTACTGATTTCATCAAAAAAGTTGATTTTATTACAAGGTTTTTTTACTTTTAATATTGGAACATTGAAGTTATAAGTAATTATCAAACATTAATAACACTAACAACAGAAATAAGTAAATTCAAGACTTTATTGACTTTATCTTAAGGAATTTAAAGCTACAAGTTTTTTGACCTGAATATAAGTGCGATACTTGTAGGTTCGATTCCCTCTAGTGTAATTGAGTTACGTTCGCTAAATATAAGACAGAAAAGTGTTCATTTCTACTACTCAGCACTAGTTTGTAAGCACAACATTGTCTTGAAAAATGAGCAGAATGTGAAAACCAGCGTATCTTTACACTAGCTTTCCTCTGTCTACTCTGTTAATTAAATCAAGAAAGAAGAGCTTTGACACTATCCTCTCCTATACATGCGGAACATGCGGAATAACGTGTGAAGGGGTCAAAAATATATTTTCTATTTTTATAGAAGGAACTAACTGACGATTGGGAGGTGTATTTGAAATTTTTATTCATACAACAAGGTGAGATAACTGTAGTACCAATTCTATTCAAAATTATACAAAAAGGGTAACAACAGAAATGCCATGCTCCATCTCCAAGATACTTAAGTTACTCAGTATTCTTGAAATTGTGAATGACGATTTTTTACAAATAAATTGTATATTGATTTGTTTGATATAGAAAATACACCCCAATTCTAAACTTAATAAGGGTGAAAATCGAAAATACGTTACATGTATGTCTTTCTTAAGCACTCCCCTTGTTGCAGTTTTCTAGTAAAAATTTTCCAATAAATATGTTTGATATCTTATATGATGTTGACACACTTTACTAGCGTAATTTCATTTGTCTAAGAGACTATAGTTTTATCAAAATATACTATGTCACTTATATATATGACGCCGTCATGCAATAGCAAAACGTTTGACTACAAGAGGGTGGACGTAGGTTCAATTACTACTCAGGGAAAATTGATAATTCAGTTACTCAACTTGATATTAAATGCAAAGCCCGGTGTTGAGTTCAGCCATTGAATATGTAAAAGCATGAAAATTGGGCGGAAAGTAAAAAAATCGTATCTGTACATTAAATATTTTTATAAAACAAAATATATAGGGTTATTAAGAACTGAAATAAGCGTAAGAATACGAAAAAAATTTTTGTCTGTTTGTATGTTTGACAGTTCCAGTACCAGCTTCTCCCTCTAGACCGCATTCAAAGGAGAGCGACTCGAATTATTGATTGCGAAAAGATTTCTGACCGGCTCTACTCCTTGGCACTGCGTAGAGATGTAGCCTCGCTATGCATTTTCTACCGCATATATCATGGGGAGTGCTCTGAAGAACTGTTCAGGCTGATCCCTGCCGCCTCTTACCGTCATCGATCTATGCGACAACTCTACCACCCCCACCACCTTGACAGTTGGCAGAGTACTACTGTACGATTTAGCAGAAATTTTCTGCCCCGCACCACAAAATTGTGGAATGAGTTGCCGCATGCGGTATTTCCGGACAGATACGACCTGCAGACCTTCAAGAAAAGAGCGTATTCCCATCTAAAAGGCCGGCAACGCATTTTGTAGCTCCTCTGGTGTTGCAAATGTCCATGGGCGGCAGTATTCACTTACCATCAGGTGATCTGTCTGCTCGTTTGCTACCTATACTATAAAAAAAAAATTGTCTGTTTGCATACGCTAATCTCAGGAACTACAAGACAGATTTTGATGAAACTTTTTTTGTTATACAGCTATTAGTCTTCGCTAACATATAAGCTATAGTTTTTTTGGAAATTCGCTCTTTAAGGGATTAATTAGATAAGTTTGTATGAAACTCCGTCAGTTTTGAAGCTAATTCGATTAAATTTCATATTTGGCTATTTAGTTGGAAATTCTGCTTTAGCGAGGGTAAAAAAGGGACTGAGTTTTGTAAAAACTTACCCTAAGTTTTTACAAAACTCAGTCAGTTTTTAAGCTAAATCGATGAAAATTAAAGCTGTTTACGTGAATACTAAGCCTTTCTGCCATTCGTTTTGTGACGGTTACCTGTTAAAAGCATCATAACGAGAAGAATCCTCCCTCAGTGGCATAAATAAATAATCAAAATCTTACTTTCTTGTGTTGTAGCGGATTGTGAAATATACCTTATTAAAAAATATGTATAACATTTCACAATGCAATATACTCAAAAAAATATATAAAAATCATTTATTTCCTTCCGTCGTGGCAAAGAGGCATAAGCGTCGATTCCCACTCGGGGAAGTTTTTTTCTATCTGGAAACTAGGCAAAGGCGGCGTTGAGTTCAGACACTCAACATACAATGCCTCGAAGAAGGCGGAAAGCGGGGACGGTGAAAGCAGGGACTAAGCAACGGAGCGTCTTCACACTAGGTTCCTATAGTTCCTGCAGTTTCCTCTGCCTACCCTGCAATATGCGAATAAAACGTGAAGCTAAAAAAATATATATTTATATATTTCATTCTTAAAAAACATTCAAAAACAGTTATGTCATAATAATTACTGTTTGTTCATATATAGCAACCCCGACTATTTAGAGTCTGGTGCGAACACCCCGCGCGAGTAGTAGTAGTAGTTAATAGTAGTAGTCGAGTTGTAGTAAAAGGGGCACGTGAGACGGCCGACGCGAGCGCACGTCCTTCCTGAATCGATATATTAATTAGCGGTGTGATTTTCCCTCAGCCTTATTTGATTTCCCTTTTGTGTATTCCCTCTTGATATTGAACCTGACAAAGACAAACCTACAAAAGATAATGGTGCAAGTAACCCCTAGTGAAGAAGACTCAAGTGAAAAATTCCATGGCGGCCGTGAACAATCAGTGTTTGTGTTGTGAATTATGAAGATAAGGTACTGTACAATTTCTATTATCCTAAGACCGACTATAAGGTAAATAATTAATAAATAACCTCCCCCTCAGCACGCTTCCACAAATGCGGCATACCCTACCCTCCACTATTCAATATACATTTTCTGGTAGCAGGGCGTGGTTCACTATATAATATATATATTTTTTGGTAGCAGAGCGCAGTTCATTATATTCATTATATACTATATACATTTTCTGGTAGCAGAGCGTGGTTCATTATATTCATTATATACTATATACATTTTCTGGTAGCAGAGCGTGGTTTTCATCCCTCTGGGCCCCCTTAATTATAGTGTGGTTTCATCCCTCTGGGTCCTCCTTAATCCCTCTGGGCCCCCTTAATTATAGCGTAGGTTTTCATCCCTCTGGGCCCCCTTAATTATAGCGTGGTTTTCATCCCTCTGGGCCCCCTTAATTATAGCGTGGTTTAATCCCTCTGAGTCCCCCTGATTATAGCGTAGTTTCATGCCCCTGAGTCCCTTTGATTACAGTGTTATTTTCCCGTTTTGGTATTTTGGCTCTTAATTTGGTACCTAACGCATAATTACAATATAATTTGATTTCCTAACCTTTTAAAACGTGTTCGCATCGAGTTGTTTAAAATATAACGCAGTCGTGGGTAGAATCATATTGTCGCGCGCTCGCCTGCCGCATACTACGCGTTTCATTCGAGTATGCTCGTGAATTATATTTTATTATAAATAATATTATATGAAATTTTTATACATATAATATTGAATATATAATTGTGTAGGGTGAATGTATAATGTGTAAAATATATAAATAAATATTGAATATAATTTTATATATTAAATATAAAATATAATAAATACACATAATATGGTTACATATATTTTATAATATTACGCCTATACGTTATTACCTATCCCGTTTTAAATTATAATTGAAGTTAGTTAAAATATTTTAATATAATTTCCTTAAAAACTAACTTACTTTAAAATATTATCCCTACACCTTTATTGTTACCCTTTTTTTTTATTTTTATTTAAATGAAGCTTAAGCCTTAATTGTAGTCATATTGTATATCATATTATTTTGTTGTATTGCGATATATGTAGATGCGACGCGTCCCTGAACTTGACCGTAACTGGTTTCTTATCTCGCCAGCTGTTGTGGATTCATTGTTTATTACGAGTTTATTATTTTTTTAATATTTTAGTTGAGTTATTTGTTTACTTGATTTCTGATTTCGCCCGTTGGTAGTGGGTTCATTGTTTATTACGAGTTTATTATTTTTTTTTTAATATTTTAGTTGAGTTATTTGTTTACTTGATTTCTGATTTCGCCCGTTGGTAGTGGGTTCATTGTTTATTACGAGTTTATTATTTTTTTTAATATTTTAGTTGAAATACTTAAAGAAAAACATATAAAAATTTTTTGAACGCAGCGGGACTCGAACCCGCGCCCTCCTGCGAACCGTGCAGGCGCTCTCACCACTGAGCCATGCGTTCTACATCACGCCGCGTTGAAATTCTTATATGCTTTTATACAACTTATATCGTTGTTAGCATCTCTGTAGGGAGATTTTTACAAATTTCCGCTACCCAAAGACCATTACAAAGAACAATCGTTTGGCGAGAGAGAATGCTATTTTTTATTAAATATTTTTATGATTTTTTAAAGTGTTAATCCACACTGAGGATAGAAAAAATACTTAAAGAAAAACATATAAAAATTTGAACGCAGCGGGACTCGAACCCGCGCCCTCCTGCTGCGTTCAAATTTTTATATGTTTTTCTTTAAGTATTTTTTCTATCCTCAGTGTGGATTAACACTTTAAAAAATCATAAAAATATTTAATAATCGAGTCCCGCTGCGTTCAAATTTTTATATGTTTTTCTTTAAGTATTTTTTCTATCCTCAGTGTGGATTAACACTTTAAAAAAATCATAAAAATATTTAATAAAAAATAGCATTCTCTCTCGCCAAACGATTGTTCTTTGTAATGGTCTTTGGGTAGCGGAAATTTGTAAAAATCTCCCTACAGAGATGCTAACAACGATATAAGTTGTATAAAAGCATATAAGAATTTCAACGCGGCGTGATGTAGAACGCATGGCTCAGTGGTGAGAGCGCCTGCACGGTTCGCAGGAGGGCGCGGGTTCGAGTCCCGCTGCGTTCAAATTTTTATATGTTTTTCTTTAAGTATTTTTTCTATCCTCAGTGTGGATTAACACTTTAAAAAATCATAAAAATATTTTAGTTGAGTTATTTGTTTACTTGATTTCTGATCTCGCCCGTTGGTAGTGGGTTCATTGTTTATCACGCGTTTATTAATTTTTAATATTTTAGTTCAGTTATTAGTTTACTTGATAATTTAAAATGGCTACTCATGATGAAACAGTAAAATGTTCCTTATATACGGAAAGCGCAGAATATAGAAAAAATATAGGTGTGGTACGCTTTGTTTCCGATTGGATTGCCGATACCTCGGAACTTCTTGGCACTTCTGAAATACCTAGATTATTAGTTAGGTTCAAGGATTTAGATTCTCATTGTAATTTATTTGTAAACGCGTCCTCAGTGCTCCTGGGTGGGTTAGACCCGGCTATCGATTACCAAGAAATTAGTTATGTAAAAAAAGAAGTGCGTTTAGTAAATAAGAAAATAGACGACCTCCGGGTGCGTCAGTTAGAGTTGTGCCCACCTGCTCCCGTAGTTGATCCTGTTATGGCCAGTACACCCGTAAGAATGAATAGTAAAAATATTACTGAGCGAACTCCTTATAATAGATTACCTGATTTACCTATCCCTAAGTTTGATGGACGTCCTGACTCCTGGATAAGTTTTATTGATCAGTTTGACAGTGTAGTAGATTCCCAACACCATTTAACCCCCACAATGAAATTACAGTACTTGGTTGGATCCTTAGCAGATGAACCTAAGCGGTTGTTGCTACATTTAAGAATTGAAGAAGGCAACTATGAAGTTGCTCGTGAGTTGTTGAAACAGCGGTATCACAATACACGGGTTCTTGCTGATACCTACATAACCCAGATACTTACCCTGCCGGAGATTTCGAATAAATTTACAGGTTTGCGCGCGGCCTTTTTGAATCCCTTGTTAACTGCCTATCGCTGTTTAGAACGTTTAGAGTTACCCGTCTCCTCATGGTCTTATATGTTAGTACATATATGTTTGACTAAGCTTCCCTCTGATTTGAAATCCCGTTTTGAGCGTTGTTATGGCGGTGACGCTAATGAATTACCTACCTTTAAAAATCTTATTACCTTTTTGGAAGACGAATGTCGTCACCATGACAACGTTGGCAATACCTCCCTTGTAGATTCTAACCTGACGAAACCTAAACATACTTACTTTGCGGCTCCTCCCTCCCCTATATTAAACAATAGACAAAAAATGTTACCTGTAATAAATAATAGTAAAAAATGTTACCTGTGTGCTTCCTCTTCCCATTACCTCCGTGAATGTCCAGAATTTAGAGCTATGAATCCTAGAGAAAGATCGGGATTTGTAAAATATTCCCGGTTATGTTATAGGTGTTTGGACAAACATTCAATTCTTATGTGCAAGCGGGACTACAAATGTTCAACCTGCGGTCGCTCATCCCATCACACTATGCTATGTTTTAATGATTCCCGTAACCCAATGTATCCCACCTCATCCAATCGCAATTATAATTGTAATTCCAAATTTAATAAACGCAATTATCCGCGTACCTGTCCTTCTTCTACCCGCGGTCCCCATATGGGCGGGGGCCAGCATAAGAAATATTCCCCTTCGCAACTCCAGCGCTCCCCCCAACGACATTCCCAGAGAGCTTCTCCCCCCAGAGAAAATGCTCCGCCCCAACCTAGACAGGTTGAAAATAATAGACAGGTTGAAAATATTATAAGATATCGTGATAATTCCTATAATAGAGAAGATAGACCCACATAGCTAGATACTTGTATTACTCCCCCTTCCCCTTGCCTGAATATCTCACCCAATTCCCTTATATTATTGCCTACTGTTAAATTACACGTTAAAACTGCTAGTGGTTATTATATTGAAGCGCGTGCCTTATGTGATACCGGTGCCCAGGGTTGCCTCATTACAACCGATCTTGTTGTTAATTACCTCAATTTGACCATCTCCCCCTCCTGTGCCCCTGTACGTGGCATAGGTAATATTCCTTTAGTGGTTTCCCGTGGTTCTATTTCCCTGTGTTTTAAACCTTTGTATAATTCCTTCCCTGAGGTGTTAACCTCTGCTATAGTTATAGATGTGATTGCCGGTACGCATCCTGAGTTTGAGTTCCCTGAGTCTGTGTTTTTTCCTAATAGTGATTTTTCCCTTGCTGACCCTACCTATAATAAGCCTGGCCCGATAGATATACTATTGGGTGCTGACGTGTTCGGCGCGCTTTTATTACAAGATAAAATATTTAACTTTAACGGCCTTACTGCTTTATCTACAATTTTTGGTTATATTGTTTGCGGTCCAGTCGCTGCCGATTATGGTGAATTAGAGCCCCCCATGACTGGAATATCCTTATCCTGTCTCATCGAGAGATTCTGGAAGGTCGAAGAGACCCCTCAACCCATGATTGCTAACCCCTTAGATAACGTGTGTGAGATATTTTTTAAAAGTACAACCTCCCGTCACACTGACGGTCGGTTCATTGTGAGGCTCCCCTTCCTGAACGATCGACCTACTCTTGGAGAATCTAAACCTACAGCTATCCGTCGTTTCCTTGGCCTCGAGAAGCGTTTAAACGCGGACCCTAAACTACGTGATAAATATATTTCTTTTATGCGTGAATCCCCTTCTGATCCCTTACTCACCTATTCCCTAAATACTACAACTTACGATTTTTGCTAAAATTGAAGCGGTATTAAATTCCCGGCCGTTATGTCCCTTATCTAATGACCCTAACGATCTAGAAGTTTTGACGCCTGGTCATTTTTTGATTGGCCAACCTCTTAGTGCTTTGCCGGAGTATCCCTATAACAATGTAAAAATAAATCGTTTAACCCGTTTTCAAGTAGTGCAACAGATAACTCAACATTTTTGGTCGCGGTGGCAGTTAGAGTACCTATACACTCTGCAGACTAGGCAGAAGTGGACTGATCCTGTGAATCCTCCAACAGTAGGCGAGCTAGTCCTCATAAAAGATGATAATTTACCCCCTTTACAGTGGCGACGTGGTCGCATTTCCCAAATTTATCCTGGTAAAGATAGCATTGTGCGTGTGGTCGATGTTAAGACATCGACAGGTATCCTAAAGAGAGCCTTAACCAAATTAGTTCGTCTACCTATTAGTTAGCTACTCCCATTTTCTCGTAAACATTAGATGTTTAGGGCGGGGGCTATGTTTGTTCATATATGGCAACCCCGACTATTTAGAGTCTGGTGCGAACACCCCGCGCGAGTAGTAGTAGTAGTTAATAGTAGTAGTCGAGTTGTAGTAAAAGGGGCACGTGAGACGGCCGACGCGAGCGCACGTCCTTCCTGAATCGATATATTAATTAGCGGTGTGATTTTCCCTCAGCCTTATTTGATTTCCCTTTTGTGTATTCCCTCTTGATATTGAACCTGACAAAGACAAACCTACAAAAGATAATGGTGCAAGTAACCCCTAGTGAAGAAGACTCAAGTGAAAAATTCCATGGCGGCCGTGAACAATCAGTGTTTGTGTTGTGAATTATGAAGATAAGGTACTGTACAATTTCTATTATCCTAAGACCGACTATAAGGTAAATAATTAATAAATAACCTCCCCCTCAGCACGCTTCCACAAATGCGGCATACCCTACCCTCCACTATTCAATATACATTTTCTGGTAGCAGGGCGTGGTTCACTATATAATATATACATTTTTTGGTAGCAGAGCGCAGTTCATTATATTCATTATATACTATATACATTTTCTGGTAGCAGAGCGTGGTTCATTATATTCATTATATACTATATACAATTACTTTTTCATAATAATTTAAATGAGTAACGTTGGTCTATGCCAAATCAAAATAGTAGTATTTAGTACCTAGCATTATCAGGATTGTGTAAATAAATGTTAGAAATTACTGACATACTTTAATTCGGACATACCACTAAAAATATAATGTGCATTTAAAAGCCGCGAGTAGAGCCGCTGGCACCAGCTAGTACAAAATATGTAAATACATTTGTTACTCTACGTTTGCTTTATACATAACTAATATTAATAATTATTTAAATTTAAATAAACCTGCTTAAAAATTCAATAACATGCCTTAAAAATTAATCTTATTGTAAATTACAAGAGCAAAATGTTGAAAAAAATATATATATTAATTATAACACAAGAAATCATCGGCTTCAATTATTTAAATTGGGTCAATACGCTACTTGTGTGTAGTGAAAATATTAAAAACAGAACTTTTTAAATAAATGCTTAATATGGCCTTGGTCGAAATATATTAACAAGACTGTGAACGCGATGGGTTGAGTTTGATTCTCGCTGAGGATAATGATTGTATTTATAAAAAAATGAATTATTTCAACTGGAGGACCATCGTGGCGCAAAGGCGTAGCGTCAATCTGTAAACACGACTGTTTGTGGGTTCGATTTCCACTTGAGGAAGATGGATTTTATGTTTTCTCTTTGTTCTGGAAACTAGGCAAAAGCGCATCGTTGAGTTCCGCCACTCAATACACAACGCCTCAAAAACGGCGGCAACAGATTATCTTAACACTAAGTTCCTACCGTCCATTAGAAGACCAAGCGCGGCGATGAGTTCCATCAATTACATTCACAATATATATAACTTGAAAGCAGTAAAATCATTACACGCTACCAATACTAAGTCTATTTATATATATATATATATATATATATATATATATATATATATATATATATATATATATATATATATATATATATATATATATATATATATATATATATATATATATATACACTTATATATATATATATAACTATTAAAAAAAATTGTCAATTGTTGCCATCTAACCGAGTTTCCAAATTTCATTGATATTTTACAAAAAAGGAGTAATGAACAACAACAAAGGCCTAAAAAGACAGGAAAAATCTGTAATGATTAAAAATGGAGGGCGTTCCTTCGAGTGTCTACAATAAAATAGTACTAACGGTTAAACAAAAAAATAACTAAAATACCCTCTAAAATACTTATTTATTTAAAATTAGGTAACAAATCATCTTAACTGTGTTAAAGTTTGAGTTAGATGAGAGTTTAGGAAGTATAATATGAAACGGATAACAGACTGTTTATTGCAACTAAGCGAAGGCGCCGACAGCTACGCTATGCTAATACATTTGTGTAATACTGCCCTAATGTCGTTACCAATGGAGTTTGTATGCTTTTAAATATTTTGTTAACTTTTAACTTTAAAATTTCATATATTTTATATGCTATCTTTTGTATAAAATTCCCATAATAATGAGGATAATGTAACGAAAAATATAATTATACCGATACTACGAAAATCGCTTCGGTTTAATATTTTCTCATAATTTCATGAATAATATTTAATATACTAACTAATTATAATTTTGATTCAAAGATACTTTTCCTTTGATAAAATTATTAACCACTTTTTTGGGTATTTATTTATTAATATTCGGCTTTGGACATTTGTATACTAAAAGAAGTTAGGTGGCATAATTAAATTGTTGAAAATAATTTATATATAAAAATAGTTTTAAACATATCTTAATTAGAACATGCATTAAACGAAAATAATATTACACTCACTAAAAACGTACTTTAAATTGCTTATATATAAATATATAAAGAAAACTTTATTGCGTTCAAAATTATACACAAACGTGGAAGTATAAAATAGGAAAAAAGATCAAAAGATCAGTATATTCCGTAGACTTTTTTTCTTAGCTTCACGCTTTATCCCGCATATTGCCGGGTAGGCAGAGGAAAATCCAGGAACCATATGACCCTAGTATTAAGACACTTCGTTGCTTAGTCCCTGATTTCTCCGTCCCCACTTTCCACCTTTTTGAGGCATTGCGTGTTGAGTGGCGGAACTCAAAGACTGTAGACTTTTATGTTCGAATATCCATAGTAAGGTATGTTTTCAAATAGGTAACGTTTATACTAGCAGTGGGCTGCGGTTTCAAGATGCAGTAGTTCGCAGGTGCACCCAGTTTCTGAATTTGAGGTATTCAAGATTTACTAAGTACTTACAAGTAAATAGCAATGGCTTTAGTGAGTCAACAAATTATGTATACATCTTTATATCTACATATATATACATATAAATAAAATTAGAATGTGTTTGTACGTCTAAAGTAAGTAAGTATATTTATGAAACACTTGGTTAATTTTATTGTGTATCTAAGCTGTCGAATAGTTGTAAAAATTTTTATTAAACTTTTATTAAAAGATAAAAGTTGTGACCCGTAGAATCTAGATGTGAGCTTTTTACCTTTCAGAACATTGCGTGGTGAGTATCGATACTCAAAGCCGTGATTTTCCTTATAAAAAGAAAATATAAATAACTCATTCGCCCCGAATGGGAATCGAACCTACAAAACGTCGAGCTTACAGTCAGACGCTGTGCCTCTGCGGCACAATAGTCCTCTCGTATGTACGACAGAGTGTCTTGACATTAGATTCTCTTTCTTTCTCTACCTACCCTGCTAATTTTTTTATATTAATAAACGAATGAAATAATCAATTATTAATAAACATACTCGTAGACCCCTCCAGGAAGTTGATTAAAGAGCACATCTGCTACATATACGTGATTTATTATTTAAAAAGTGCATAGGATGGGCCCTCGGGGTCGCGTTCGGACGAACATAAGATGCCTTTATTAATATTGTACTCAATTCATGTAGACGAAATGTCTACTTTTGAATAATTTAATAGAAGAAAATGGTGAAACTTTAGGCTTTTACTTTTTAACAGTATATAAGTTAGGACGAATGAATGTTGCGAGGTTTTGACGACCACTTGTATATATATATATATATATATATATATATATATATATTATATATATATATATATATATATATATATATATATATATATATATATATATATATATATATATATATATATATATATATATATATATATATATATATATATATATATATATATATATATATATATATATATATATATATATATATATATATATATATATATATATATATATATATATATATATATATATATATATATATATATATATATATATATATATATATATATATATATATATATATATATATATATATATATATATATATATATATATATATATATATATATATATATATATATATATATATATATATATATATATATATATATATATATATATATATATATATATATATATATATATATATATATATATATATATATATATATATATATATATATATATATATATATATATATATATATATATATATATATATATATATATATATATATATATATATATATATATATATATATATATATATATATATAATATATATATATATATATATATATATATATATATATATATATATATATATATATATATATATATATATATATATATATATATATATATATATATATATATATATATATATATATATATATATATATATATATATATATATATATATATATATATATATATATATATATATATATATATATATATATATATATATATATATATATATATATATATATATATATATATATATATATATATATATATATATATATGTAAATGTATAAGGTTGTTAAAGTCAACATGTCGAAATATAAAAATTGCTTGTTTGAATTTTATTTTGTTTTCACAGTTTACGATATTTTTACAACCGGTAATACTATAGGATGCTATTTTATTAAGCTGTAACCGAAGTTGGGGTAATATTATTTTCACGTCCATTTAGCTTGTGATGAAAAATGTCAATACGTACTGAATCACCAAATTGAGTTTAGTGTTTAGTCACGAAAACCTAAATAGTATTAATATATATACTAAATATATTGAGCAAAAATTACACTATTATAATACCTATGGCAGATTGACACCATTTTTTTAACATGAGTATTTATAATTCCATTAATTTTACTTAAATTAAAATTGAATAAATTTTTGGTGATATTTGGATATTATTTTTCTTTTTTAGGTTTCTGAAAGTTTTGATGTATTTTTTTAATTAGCTTTATTATAGTAAATAAAATTTATATTCATCGTGGTGCAAAGGCGTAAGCGTCCGCCTGTAAACGCGACGGTTTGAGGGTTGATTCAAACTCGGGGAAGATGGTTTTTTCTATTTCCATTTTCTTCGCTTTGGAAACTAGGTAAAGCGCGGCATTGAGTTCCGCCACTCAACACGCAATGCCTTGAAAAAAGGCGGAAAGGTCAAGGGCAGAGTGACATAACACTAGGTTCATATGGTCACTGCAGTTCCCTCTGCCTACCTTGCAATATGCGGGATAAAGCGTGAAGCTAAGAAAAAAAGTCTACAGAATATACTGGTCTTCATTCCTATTTTATATTTCCACGTTTGTGTATAGTTCCTGCAGTTCCCTCTGCCTACCCTGAAATATGCGGAATAAAAGCGGGATGATATAAAAAAAATCTACTCTACTCATTCCCTCAACGTACCCACTTTTAACATATTAAAACATATTTATATATTTTTACATTTATTTTCTTTTTTTTAAATATACCAGTCACTAAGTTCATATATAATATTTTAATAATATATAAGTTACATGTATATAATAACTTATATCTAAGTTGTTTTGCTAAATCGCAGTGAACTTAACACGTACTTTGCAACTCGTAAAACGTGCATACAAAACGGGTAATAATCTTGCAAATGAAAGAATTTTCGGTCTGAATTTCACATTTTATGTTGATTGCTTTAATTTAAATAATAATTTATGTTTCTTTTAAATTTAAAGAAAAATATGTAGATTACAAAAGTAGCTTAAAACACAATTAAGAGAAGCTTTATGGTTTATCTTAGATAGCTTTCTACGGTAAAGGGAATCTAGTGATAAGACACTCCATTTTCTTCTTTTCTCTCAAGTATAAAGCGGTGGATCTCGTTCCTTTTATCTACCATCCTAGAGTGCATTTCTCCCGTAATATAAAAAATAGATTTATTCATAAAGGGCTTTTGAATATTGTAGCACAGTGGCTCATCGACTGACTGTAATTATTTCGTTTCGTCAAATTGTTAAGAAGAAAAAGCGCAGCGTTGAGTTATATATCACGCAATTTCTTAAAAATTCTGTGGAAAGTAGGGAACAGAGTGTTTTAATAGTAACTCTCCATATACGGAAAACGTGGAGTTAGTAACTTAAAAGTCTTCCTGTGAGTGATTATGAATGTTTTTTTTTTTTTTTTTTTTTTAGCTTCACGCTTTATCCCGCACATGGCAGGGAAGGCAGAGGGAACTGCAGGAACCATACGAACCTAGTGTTAAGACACTCCGTTACTTAGTCCCTGCTTACTCCGTCCCCGCTTTCCGCCGTTTTCGAGGCATTGCGTGTTGAGTGGCGGAACTCAACGCCGCGCTTTGCCTTAGTTGCCAGAGCGAAGAAAATGGAAATAGAAAAATCCATCTTCCTCAACTGGGGATCGAACCCAGACACCGTCGCGTTAGCCCCGTTACAGGCAGACGTTGCGCCTCTGCGCCACGACGGTCAAACGTCCAACTGGCTTTCAAGAAGCGTAGTAGTAAGTGTTCTATTTTTCACTATCCCCTTTCAAACGGTCATGCGAAGCTCAACACTGCACTTGATTTAGTTAAATTGAACTACAAAATATAAGTAAACGTGACTGTTTGTGGGTTCAATTCCCACTCAAGGAAGATGGATTATTTATTTCCAATTTTTTTTATTCTGGCGATAAGGCAAGCACGGCGTTGAGTTCCGCTACTCAACACGCAACGGTCGAGGCACGGCGTGTTGAAAAAGTCGGAAAGCGGGGAACTGAGTGTCTTAAGACTAAATTCTAAAAAATGTTTAAAGTATAACATAGTATTATACTTATTTAACTAGAAACTATACTTTTTTAACCAAATCCATGTCATACTATAATATAATATTACTATTATAATTTTACATAGGTACCTGAATTAGCTTAAACGCTACCAAGCTACGCTCTGGTAGAGTCGTAGATCCGTCTACTTTAGCTTTGCTTATCTCTCTCTAGTCGCAACTTAGGATTTGCAATGTCACCACGTCTACTATCTAAAGTTTCTATGGAATGGGTCTGTATAAATGTACAAATATATATGTAGCTTAAGAAAAATGGTAGATAACACAATATTTTTATATATAAAATATAATTAATTATAGAAGGAACTGTTTAGCAAAAATATACATATTAATTGATTTTCAATAAGATATCTATATGTTAAATGGTGGAACTCAACGCCGTGTTTCACTTTAACATTCGTCTTAATGAAGCAAGGAAACTGAACCAATTGGCGACCTAGAGTGAGAATCAAATCCAATATTTAGATGATGTCTCACAGTAAATTATACCAGTCTATTTTACACAATATTCGTGTATTGACTGTCCTCGTTCTTTCTAAACACGTTCATGTCGGAAACTAATAATTATTGATTTTACATATTATTTTTAGAATCGTGATTCAAAATTTATTGCTTAGAATAGGCTATAAAAGAGTAGAGACTACAGTTGACGTATATTTAGAAATACGTATAGAGCCATTTTGTTTTTATTGTTTCTTTTGCAGGGAGGTAAAAGAGGGTAGTAATAAATTTTTCCTCTTGTAAAAAAAATAAAATGATAAAATAAATAAGGATTATTTTTTATTTTACAGGATATTTAGAGAAGAGTTAGTGTCATATCACTTTGTTTTCTAATTTTCAATAAAAATAGTCGACCAAAGTTTGGATAAACGTTATTATTATATAACGATCTTCAAAGATCTAGAACAGCGTTAATCTCCATCAGCCTATTATGCCTAAAAAAAGGCAAAGTAGGCAAAGCGCGGCGTTGAGTTCCGTCACTCAACACGCCATGCCTCGAAAAAGGCGGAAAGCGGGGACAGAGAATACAGGGACTAAGCAACGGAGTGTCTTAACACTAGGTTCCCATGGTTCCTGCAGTTCCCTCTGCCTACCCTGCCATGTGCGGGATAAAGCGTGAAGCTAAAAAAAAGAATAGTTCAATACAACAAAAATGTTTTGCACCAATTTTATATAGATACAAAAATTCAAACCGTTTGGACGAATACAAGATATGGCCGTTTCAATATTTTATACGCCGTTTCATGCTAGTAGCTCTTAAGTTGAATTATGTAGCGACGACTACCTAATGGCTTAGTTGTTTGTCATTTTAAACCCGGTTACTGGATAATATGATAAATACAATGTCATTTGTTAGTGTTTTTGTAATTGATTTCAATTCTTTACTCTATTTCTATATCAAATAGGTGGAGGGGTAGTGTCTTGACACTCCGTTACTTAGTTTTCGCCTTTCAAGATATTACATGCTCAGTGGCAGAACCAAATCTATACCATTAAATGTCAGGACTTACTTAAATATTACTTATTTAAGTAAATTTATTTATTTGAAGTATGGAATGGAAATTTGGATTACTATTTAGTCTTAATTTTATACATTTCTAGAACAATTTGAAAGTTCTTAAATAATAATATTATTAACGATTTTCAAAGTAATATCCTGAGTTGAAGTAAATAAGGCTTAGTAGTCAGAGTTTTGTTCCCGAGGGACGTGGGTTCAATTTACTCTACATAAATAAAAATTTTACGCTTCTAAATTTAAATAATTCTTTAAGTGTAAGTATTAACACATTAAATCTCGTCCTTCGTACAAACGTAGCTGGCGCATCTAAAATTCTCATCGGGCTGTTTAAATCGAAAGAAATAAAGTTTCACAAATAAAATTCTTGAATTAGCATTTCCATTAAGTTATGGGCAGTTAAATGAATTGAAAGGCAAAAACAATCTCGAAGTCTACGGACGGTATAAACGTTTAGCAGTTAATACAATTAAAAAATGCAAATCTACTGTATTTGAACGCCAACTTTATGAAGAGAGGGACGGGGCTAGGATGACCAAATATTTTATATTGTTTTAATTTTTAACCTGAGTAACAAATAAGTTGTATCAGATTTTAAGTAATAAAAAATATTTGATGACAATTTCCACTAAATTTTTTTTATATCTTTATATGTAGCAAAATATTATTATATTATTATATTATTAATAACTAAAACAGCTTAAATATTGATTTCAATTAGTTTTTATTAAGGATAGTTCAATTATTATATCATATTACATTACGCGTCAATAAGAACCATTGCAGTGCGGCGCCGCGGGGGGCGCGAAGCGTTTATTTGTAAGCATGATGTTTGTATATAGGTTCAATTTCAACTCGGGGAGTAAGTGTTATTTCATTTGAGCAAACGGGGCACTAGTTCCGCCACTCGACAGGCATAGGGTCAAAAAGTTGAAAGTTGGGGACGGAGTGACTTAACACTGAGTTCTTACGGTTCCTCGATGCCCTCTACCTACTTTGACATGCAAAGGATAAAAGATGAAGCTAAAATATACTATAAAAATAATATATCCTGCAGATTTTTGAATTAGTTGACTTTTTCAGTATTTTTGCCCAAATCTGAGGTATTGTGTCCTGGGGCAGAGATCAACGCCGCATTTTAGCATTTTATTTTATTAGTAACACACTAATAACTTAGTTACGGTCACAAAAAGTAAAAAAGCCTTTGACCGATAAAATTTTGCTAAATTGTACCAAATAGTTCATAAAGCATGGTTGTATAGGACAGTATCACGAGGTGTTTTAATCATGGCTATTGAGATGGGGTCAAAATATAGGGGCGATAGATGAATATCCTTGTAATTTATTGCGTGCAAATATCTAAAAAAAAATCATGCCATAGGGGTGCGTGACAAAAGATTTTAAATTTAGGGTTGTGTACGTGACCTCAGGCTTATTTTGGTTAGTTTAGTTTTCACAATTTTCAATGTAAATATGTCATTTGAATTGTAAATGATGCATTAGGGACCATCTATCGTAATAAATACTATTATTACTAATATTATGTGATATATTACTATATATTATTTTAATATTATATATATTTCTCTATCTCCGAATCTATTTTGCCCGTCTGTGCACTTGTACATTGGATAATGTCTTTAACTCTAGTTTACAATATATTATGTATTAAGTAACAAAAGTAACTGCATTTTATTTTCATAAAATTCGACCTACTACCCCAATTACATGTTAAATTTATATTGATGAATGTTTAATTTTCTCACAGTGATATCAAAATAAATACTACGTAAAAATCTTCACTATATAATTCCGCATACAGTGAGATTGTCAGAAAGTGTTTTATGTCAGGTACAATCAAACCGGCGGTTAATTGTGGAACCTCATACGCCAATCATCACGAACCAATCTGCTGGAGCTACAGCTCTATTGAATAATGTTTGTATTGCGATATTAGATGTATAAAATGCTTAAATATTTTTTTAGTATGTGATTTTCTTTTATAAGTTATTTTTTCTATAATTGATGCATGTAAAGTTTTTAGGAATTCGTAACCAAATGACAAAAATAAAAGTCGAATAGATTCGTCACGTCCGTCTATTTATCCATTCGTATATCGTAGTCATTTATTTACGAAACTATAAGGATACTCTGTTGAAACTTGGTAAGTAAATGTATTCTGAACCATTATACTTAAAACAATGTGTATGGAAATGAAAAGCAAGACATTCATCCCAAAAGTCTGGATATGAATAGGTCTTAAAATAAATTTTAAAGTTTCCAATATTTTTTTATACACTGAATAGTTCGCGCGAAAATCTTTCCTCTATAACTGCTAAAAGAGTGGAATGTTAAAAATATATATAATATAATCTTTAAAAGCAGCCATACGATGTAAGCTTTCATCAAAAATTGGCTTGGACGAAAACTCTTACTTAATTTATTGTCAATTCTTCATAAATTATAAACCACAATATACCTATCATTCAATAAACTCAAGCAAATTAAATGAAAAAAGATAATTTTATAAATATAGACCCTGAATTATTATTTTCCAATAATAATTCTATAATAGGTGCCTAAGTAAATTATAATTATAATTACCGCTGGGCGTGGCTTGCTCGGCCACAACAATATGCCGATATTACTTTTAGGAGACTTCAAACAAATTTTTTTTAAAGACAAATACATAATGTCATTCATGCAGAGGCACAAATTGCTAATAATTTTGGAAGTATTTCTTGTCGAACTGAAATATATATTAGCTTGTTTAGTTATTTCAAGCCTATATATGCTCACACACACAGTATCGAAGATACTGGAGGAAGGTCATGTAAAAAGCATGAGGATACCCCGGAGAGCATGTACAAAAAGGTTAATGACAGTGGAGAAAGAGGTATGCAGAGACCGCAGCGTTTGGCGCTCCGTTCTCTCTGACTACCCCGCTAGGGATAGAGCGTGAAGCTATATATGTATGTATGTATATATGCTTACATTAAAATCAATCATCTAAGTACTTGGAAGATAATTACAAAAACCCTATTATAAAACATCGGTAAAACGCTTAAGAAACTACAAGAACTTGTTTTATTAAGTTACTTGCTGCTCCGAAACCCTTTGTAGCGAATCTGACTCGCACTTGTTTTCTTTTGCATTTTCTACATTCTACATTAGCTCTAGGCTTGATTCCTAAGAAAACGAATTATTCCATTATATAGCTTTTTACTCTTTTTAACCAGTTTGAATTTTACCTGTATTTTGTATAGATACGAGCAAAATGATATTCTAATTATTATTTATAAAAAAATGTGGTTACTGACTTATCGATAGCCAAATTTATTCAGAGTTGTACCTAAAAGTTAGCATGTAGTTCTTGAGGAGTGTAGGGGAGCATTAAGAGAAGATTTCCCTAACTTCATCAGGATTTTATTATAAATTGGCTTCATATAAATAAAATCGTAATATAAAACCCCTATTATATGTGAAAAATATTCAATTTCCCACAATTGTATTTATATTTGTATATACTAACTATATATATATTTATATATATTAAATATTTAAACAAACTACTAACAAAGACTATCTTACAGCTTAAAATAATCATAAACAACAAATCATATCCTAATTTACAAAGGAGGGTCAACCATTCAAACTTCCGGACATGTGCTCTTAAACTTTCTTTCTATAAAATATGATAACCGATTATTTAATAAACTATACTAATCTAAGCTTTATTAAATGATGAAATAGAGCTTTTAATTGCTTAATGGCATTTTCGTTCAAATTGGCCAGCTTTAAGATGTTTTGAAAGGAAACACTTGCAACGCGCATGCGTAGATGTTACTGCAGCTTGGTCAAAAACGTGGTGTAGATTGTAGTTATATCAGTCGATAGGCGGCCGTCATAGGGGATGGTCGCGACCTCCCCTCTCTCGATCGGTAGACGTAGTGTTGATGTTTTATACGAGAATATAAGTTTGTGATTAAATATTTCTATGTGATTTTTCTACGTAAGTATTGAATTTTTGGTCAACATAAAGTAACTTTTTCATTTAAGTTATATTTTTTTCAAATAAAATTTTCTTTTAATGCAAAATGGTTTTTGGCATCGATTTGTTGTAGAAAAAAATCTACTAATATTGTCATAAATAGTAAAAGTAGGCAATTTTCAAACTATTTACACAATATATTAGGTAAGGTAGAATATAGGTATCTTATTATTATTCCAAATGCAATTTAAGTTACATACTAAACTAAATTTAGCACGAATAACTCGTACACATATATTTAAAGAACAATGTGTACGTATAATATTTAAAGTTATGTAAATTTCAAAGTTTCATTTCTCTTCAATTCAAAGTTAAAGTATGCTTTTACAAGCTCTTTTGAATGGTTAAAAGGCTAACGTTCACTCTAAGAACAGCAAGAAATGTAGCTGCTAAGGTATATTTTCTTCGTAAATAAGATTCAACAATTTGTATGGTAATATTGATCTAAGCCTCTCATGTAATTCGTTTACAGTAATAAAGTAAAATATTAGAATTTACAAAAAATATTAGTAGTAAATTTAAAACTCCAATATTAATTAGTATATTATAAAAAAAGTTGAAATTATTATTATTAAAAAAATGCACCACTGACTGAAACATATTTAAACAATATCATAAAGATAACTTCAATCTCTACAGATATAACGATTTTGCAATGAACATAACTAAGAAAAACGTTTATTTTCGAAATTTACATACTTTATTCTATATAAATTAATCAAAAACAATATATTTAAAGAATAAATACAAACGTTCATATCAATGAGCTTTCATATGTAAACTATGCTTTTTAAACAGTCATCAAATAAAAGTTGCTCTTTGCACGAACTCTCGATATCAAGAGCTTTCCGTCTCTGCACGAAAGCTCCTGTGTCGTTTTGTAAACAACCGGTTTACAGTTCCTATTGATGTTTTCAGTAATTATTTGTAACTAAAATTATAAAATACGTTGTAAACGAGCTTTAAGTGAGTGTATGTCGTATGTTATATTATATTTTATGTGTTATTTAAGCATTTACTAATATTATATGCGATATTTATTGTTTAAGTATTTTTGTTTATAATACGCTTTATAATTTTAATACCTAATCTGAAGAAAATTGATAAGCAAAATTAATTTAAATAGTGATTAGGTGACTAAGTAACTTCTTCTCTTCTGTCCTAATCCTAACCTAACTAAATCTAACAAGTCTAATGTCTTATTATACATACATTCAATACAAAATAGATTTTACACAGTCATTCTGCTATAATTTGTGTGTAATGGACATATTTTTTAATACTGAGTATTAAACATTTATTTAATAAAATAACCAATAAAAAAGTTTTCTACGATAAAATACTATGTTGTTTTTGATGAAATGAAAACATACTGCTCCACCTACATATCTTTCAAAGAATTCTTAATACGAATACATAAGCTTCTTACAAGTATATTCATAAAAGCTTTCGATAGATATATCGTTTTTAGATATATTGACAAGCAGAGGGCTTGATGCGTCCCTTTAAATGGTACTTTTAAAGTAATACGATAGGATTTTTATCCAAAAACTATGTTTGTATATCTTAGAATGTCATATATAGTACATTCAACAAGTTGTAAATGTTTTGTTGTAATTTTATTATTCTTTTTTGTTTTGTTGTGAATAGTCCTTATATGTGTATATGTGTCTGTACATATATGTTTATGTAAATAAAAACGTTCACTCTAAGTTCTTTGCTTTCTTCTATAATTTACAATACATAATATTGATGCTATGTTACCAATTTCAAAATAACTTTACAAACAAAATAAGTGAAAATAAATAGATTTAAATAGATTTCTTTCATGTTATGTTGTAATATGTAAAATAAAATAATAAATTGAGAACCGTCGTGGCGCAGAGGCGCAACGTCTGCCTGTAACGCGACGGTTACTGGGTTCGATCCCAGTCGGAGAAGATGGATTTTTCTATTTCCATTTTCTTCGCTCTGGCATCTAAGGCAAAGCGCGGCGTTGAGTTCCGCCACTCAACACGCAATGCCTCGAAAACGGCGGAAAGTGGGGAAAGAGTAAGCAGGGACTAAGTAACGGAGTGTCTTAACACTAGGTTCTTATGGTTTCTGCAGTTCCCTCTGCCTACCCTGCCATGTGCGGGATAAAGCGTGAAGCTAAAAAAAAAATAAATAATAAAAATTTAAGCACACAACAATTTTACCTAATAATTAGGTATGTGGATAAATAATTTAAATAATATATATTTGTTGTATATAACAAAACGTAAGTATATCTACTGTGGTACTCTGCTAATATGTAATTTTAATTATTTTGTATCCATATTAATAAAAAACGTATAAATATCATCTTTTAGGGAAGCGATTAGCCGTTATTCAATCTAAATTAAAGCGATCACACGCCATATGAAGTCGCTCAAATATAGTATATTTATTATGTTTTATTGTGTATCCAGCACATACAAGGAAAAGGAACTTAGAGTCAAGATACATATAGTTTAGCTTGTGGAGAAACTGGTTTTGTCTACTAGAGTGAGGAAAGTCTTAGCATATCTTTTTTTTTTTTTTTAGCTTCACGCTTTATCCCGCACAAGGCAGGGTAGGCAGAGGGAACTGCAGGGACCGTGGAAACCTAGTGTTAAGACACTCCGTTGCTCAGTCCCTGCTTTCTCCGTCCCCGCTTTCCGCCGTTTTCGAGGCATTGCGTGTTGAGTGGCGGAACTCAACGCCGCGCTTTGCCTAGTTTACCAGAGCGAAGAAAATGGAAATAGAAAAATCCATCTTCTCCGACTGGGGATCGAACCCAGTAACCGTCGCGTTACAGGCACACGTTGCGCCTCTGCGCCACGACGGTCCTAAGCATGTCTTGTAATCGTTGAATAACGAAAAGCGTAGTGTCAAAACGTTCTAGTGTCCTCTTTATGTTCAAAATATAGATATTGTAATTAAATTTACGTTTTAGTATACTTTTTAGATTTAATGAATTCATCAATTGAAATATTTTACTTTCCTTTATGCTTAAGGCAGTCGTTTAATAAAGTTATCATTATAAAATTTATATTACAGTCTAATAAATCCCAGCACAATCTAGTTCTATTATAAATAAATTGTATTTACTCTAAAACTAAAGCATAATTATATAAAAGTAATCTGCAGTCATATCATAATTAAATTAATTCATAGGACCGTCGTGGCGCAGAGGCGTAAGCGTCTGCCTGTAAACGCGACGGTTTGAGGGTTCGATTCCCGCTCGGGGAAGATGGATTTTTCTATTTCCATTTTCTTCGCTCTGAAAATTAGGCAAAGCGCGGCGTTAAGTTTCGTCACTCAACACGCAATGCCTCGAAAAAAAAGGCGGAAAGCGGGGACAGAGAAAGCAGGAACTAAGCAACGGAGTGTCTTAACGTTAGGTTCCACGGTTCTTCCAGTTTCCTCTGCCTACTCTGCCATCTGCAGGATAAAGCGTGAAGCTAAAAAAAATAATTTAAAGTTAATTAAATTGTAACCGTTCAGCAATATCATAAATCCAAATTAAAACTTCTAGTTATCAAGAAAGTACTTAATATAAATATAATTTAAAAGCTAATGACGCTGTTATGGTACAATTGTTACTAGATTTAGCTTAGGTTCGTATCCGATTAATAATAATATATCTTAATTAGTATTACGTCCGCGGTTCCACTTGCTTACTTTTCTCTCTCTCTCTCTCTCTCTCTCTCTCTCTCTATATATATATATATATATATATATATATATATATATATATATATATATATATATATATATATATATATATATATATATATATATATATATATATATATATATATATATATATATATATATATATATATATATATATATATATATATATATATATATATATATATATATATATATATATATATATATATATATATATATATATATATATATATATATATATATATACGTATATATAAGTAAAGAAAGCAAAGTGGGGAACAAAGTGTCTAAATGTTGTTATAGATGTTAGCGTGAATATAAAAAAAATACAGAAAAACTATAAAGTCAAATTCATAGCCATCTAAATTTCAAAAGTTAGTTTAATAATATAAATCTATACTAAATACTAAAATATACTACAAATATAGGTATTGCTTTATAACCTTGTATACGTAATACTTTTTATTGTAAATGTTTTGCCTATTTTATGGGAATGTAAGGATTCTATGGTTGAACGCTACGTAAGTTGGTTTCGTGAAATGTGACTTGGGCATGCAACGTGAAATGCAAATATTTCTGTAATATATTTATTATTTATAGTATAGCAGAGAATATTTTTTTGCTTAGTATCGATTACAAGTTCCGAATTTTTATAAGAAAATAAACGAATTGATATGCTGTGGCTACATTTAGGTATTGATTACATTTTTATAGTTGATCGCCGTTGTGTCGCAGAGAGGTAGCGTCTACCTGTAAACGCGATAGTTTGTGGGTTCGATTCCCAGTCGGGGAAGATGAATTTTTCTACTTCCATTTTCTTCGGTCTGGTGAACTAGGCAAAGCGCGCCGTTGAGTTCCGTCACTCAACACGCAATGCTTCGAAAAGGTGGAAAGCAGAGACTAAGCAACGGATTGACTTAACACTAGGTTCCTATGGTTCTTGCAGTTCCTGTCATGTGAGTTTATATAACAGAGTGATATCAAGAATTTCTAATTTTATTTAAATTTGTAACTGTTGCAAAATAATGGCTGGTTAGCAGACAAAACAAGCAAACCTTTTATTTTCATTAACTTCACGCTGTCTGCATATAGCAGGGTATGCACGAAGAGTTTAGTGATAAGGCACTCCTTTATCCTGTATCCATTTTTTGAGACATTACGTTTGCCAACTCCGCGTTTTGTCTTATTACCAGAATAAATAAAATAAAAATGCCTAGAACAACATTTTTGACTTAGACATTAGAAATTTGAATTGTTGGGTCTAAAGTATGAAACGGTAAGCTTATTCCAATCATAGTAAGAAGAAAAACGAATTATTCTTATCCCATTTTTTTCCTATTTCAATCTTTAGGATTAAAAACTGCTTTAAATAAAAAAAGACGAAAAGCCCTTAAAAAAGCTAACAACAAACCAATCTCGGCATCGAAAAGCTCATAATAAAAACCAAACATAATTACTTCTTACCAACAAAATCGATCAATTACCGCTCCATGATATAATATAAATCCCATAGCGGGTTCTGAGATGGGGAATTTTAAAGCTTAGCAAGAATCCGGATCGAAAGTAAAGTGGCGGATAATCCCCGTACTGAATCCTGGGCCACGCGCGATTTGTTTAATTAACTATTTCTTACTACACATTGTTTTAGAGGAATGTAAACTGATCGGTGCTTTAATAGAGCTTTTTGAGATATTTGCGGGTAAAAGCTTCTTTATCTTTGTTGATTTTAATTGGAATAATTGTGTTTTTGTATGTATGAGTTTGATGGCTGGATTTATAATATAACTTTGTATATTATATATTGTGTAATATTCAATAATCGCACTAAGAGTATTATCAGTAAACTATATGCGACGGTTTCAGTGTTCGATTCTCACTCGGACAAGATGATTTTTTCTATTTCCATTTTCGTCGCTCTGGCAATTAGGCAAAACGCAACGTTGAGTTCCGCTGAAAAAGGCGGAAAGCGGGGACGGAGAAAGCAGGGACAAAGCAATGGAGTGTCTCTACACTAAAAGTGTGAAGATATATATATATATATATATATATATATATATATATATATATATATATATATATATATATATATATATATATATATATATATATATATATATATATATATATATATATATATATATATATATATATATATATATATATATATATATATATATATATATATATATATATATATATAAAACAAAAACATTGTATGAATTTCCTCGAAACGTGCTTTCTTTTATAAGAATTATATAGTTTCGTAAGTAAAAAGTCATGTACCTAAATATTGGATAGAGGTTAAGTCGTAATGTTAGTAAATTACTTCTAACATTGATGTCTTTTTATTTTAAATTCGACCTGAGGCGAGTTTGGTGTTAACGATTTTTATTATAAAGCGTGTTTTTTTATCAAACAAAGAATGTTATTATAATTTATTTCAATTTAAAAAAGTAATAAATAAAATTATTATATTTTTTTATAAAATATTGTGCACAAAAGTGGAAAAATATATGCGTAAAAAGTATTTGCTTGAACTTGAAACTATATATATAGTTAACAATAATATACTCTGGCTCGTAACAGGGTAAGCAATGGGAACCGTGGGAGCCTAGTGTAAAACCATTCCGTTCCCCACTTTTCGCCTTTGGAGGTATTGCATATTGAGTAGCTAGATTTAACACTGCGCTAACCTAGTAGCCAGAGCGAAAAAAATTGAAATAAAATAGTCCATCTACTCCGACCGCAAATCGAACCAAAACACCATCGCATTTGCAGGCAGACTCTGTGCCTCTGCACCACGACGGTCCTCTATTTTCTTTAAATTTTGTGAGTATAGCACAATAATATATGGAACTTATCTACCCCTCAACGAGATATCAATCGACTAAATATGTATTAAATATCACTTATTGTTATATACATATATATATATATATATATATATATATATATATATATATATATATATATATATATATATATATATATATATATATATATATATATATATATATATATATATATATATATATATATATATATATATATATATATATATATATATATATATATATATATATATATATATATATATATATATATATATATATATATATATATATTTGATATACAAAGAGGATTTAGTTCTAAAATTTTCTGAAATCTTATCTAGATTTCACTGCGAGTTGAGTGATGGAGAGAAAAATATCAATAATAAACTGTTTTATTTTTACTTTGAACATTTGTACGCAAGGATACATTTAGTCCAAGTGGAAACTATATATAGATATCCATTTAAGTGCATTGATACTACAATACTGTATAATACAGGCAACCCAGTCGGAAGTGTTATTGAGCTTCAAATTAGTTCTCATTTGGCTCGAATATACCTTAACATATCTGAGCGATTAAAGGTAAGCTGATTAGGTCCCAGATAGGAAATCCTCATCTGGCTGATAAGCAACAAATTTTTGTTTCACAAGTTTCTGATACAACTATCTTGGAGATAAACGCTTGTTTAAACTATTAGACTTTATCTGTCTTTAAGTGTTAGCGTTCCACTAAATTAATACTAAATTCTAAATTGGTAAACGAATTAATTTTATATTAATTATTAAATAAAATTAATTCGTTTAGCAATTTATAATAATTATTAAATAGAACAAATTGCATTAAATGGCGCGGTACTTAAACCCGCGCTTATGGAAATCGTCCAAGCGTTTTGACAACTAAGCCATGCGTTCTTCATCATGCTGTTTCAAAATTTTTACATGGTGGTTTTACATTACAAAATTTCGCTACCCAAACATTATTTGCCAAGGCAAGAGAGAATATATGTTATATTTTAATAAATATGTATTTCTTTTAATGATAGAAGTGCTAATCCAGACTAAAGGTAGAAAAAATACTGACGATAATTTTATCTATATTATTTTGTAAATAAAATATTATTCGTTCCAAAAAAAAGGATTATAAGAACACTAGTTGTTAAAAAACAAGAAGAAGTTGCAATGAAATGAAAATCGAGTGAGGAACAAACTCATGACAACTTCCTTTAATGTATATTGTACCTAGTGGTACGACTTAGTAGCCGTAATGGCAAATATACATAGATAGATACATGCAGAACTTTACGCTTTTCTCTAGAGGGTTAGCCAAAGAGAACGGACTCAAACTCAACCCAAACTCTGCGGTCCGTACATACTTCTTTCCCCTCATCCAAAGTAAATAGCCTCTTCATACATGCTTTCCGGGGAGTCCTCAAGCTTTTTACGTGACCTTCCTCCATGATCTTCGATACTGTGTTTTCAAAACCAACCAACCAACCAACCAACTCCCCTTACCTTTCTTACCACTCATTTTTGCTTCATTTATTTTCTAAGTTAATCTATAGCTAGCTCTAAAACTGTACTGTCCAAATTAATATAGCATTTTATTAAACAAATTAGAACGTCCTTTTCACAAAAATGGATGCATTAAGGTTACAATGGAAATTTTTACGCGTCACTGTGTGCTTACAAGCTATTCTTGTGATAGTATGGGAAGTTTTCACAATGAGCCTGTTTGCTGATCATAAAAGGATCTATTTAGAATGCATTAACGTACTTAGTACGGTCCTGCGGTTATATTTGAGTGAGCTTGATAGAATTTTTCGTGTAATGGTATTAAATTATGATTATAAGTATATTTTCATTTTTACGATCTAGAGCGAACAAAATGAAAATGAAAATATCCATCTTGGAAATCGAACCACAGACTGTCGCGCTTATAGGCTTATATATTTATTCTGCTATTAAATATGGTTATACCATTATATATTTAAAAGCAGAAAACTGTACATAAAGACAAAAAATATATAAAATTCTATACAATTTCTAACGTAATTAGTAATTAAATTGGCCATTTTCTGAAGCTTATGATAATAGCTTCGTGTTACACTTTACGTGTACAATTCATGTTGTATTCATGTTAAACATTTTTTATAATAGTCATTACGTAATAAAATTTTAATACAATAATTCGAAAGCTTTTTGAATAATGACTATAATATGTGTGAAAAATCGTCTCTTTTCGTCGGGATATTTATTATTCTATAATAAGCATTGTTAGAAAAAAATATTTTTCAATTAATCAGTTCCTGATATAAGAGATATCAATGAAAGTTAAAGATTTAATATGTAGTTGTAATTAATAGCAGGGGTCAGTTGCGGTGACAACGTCGCTATATATATATATATATATATATATATATATATATATATATATATATATATATATATATATATATATATATATATATATATATATATATATATATATATATATATATATATATATATATATATATATATATATATATATATATATATATATATATATATAATGCAGACATTGAACAAAAATAAAACAGAAAAAAGACAAAAATGTTTGGAATTTATCGTTACACATTTAGAAAATGACGTTATATGAAGAAAAAATAGATAGACTCTTCAGATTTATGTGATAGAAAATATCCAACGTCGAATCTAACGGCGCATTATATCTTTACAAGGGAAGTGCTATCTTAGAAGACTTTTATATGTAGTAATATTATAAAGCTACAGATTAGTTTATTTTGTTACAGTTAAATTTTTTATTACTAAAAATTCATTAAATTTATATATAAATTTTAAACTTTTTTAAATTCGACTTTCTAGATCAAGCCGGGACTTTAGTAATCTTTCAAAATTTCTTTAAGACCCTTACAAAATTTTTTTTTCTTTGCTTTCCCTCACGTCTTTTATATATGTATATCTTGTTTTCCTACTACTCTTGAGGGGCATTGCTTGTTTAGTCATTTAAATAGTTTATTCCTTCGAATGGGATTCGAACTCTAAACTGACAAGATGTTGGCTGCTGCACCATAGCATTCATTTTCAAATATAAATATTAAAAATTAATTATTACACCTTCCTGTTATAATAAAGTGTCACCTTGTATTCGATCTATAATAGATTCTACAATGCCTTTTGAGTAAGGAAGAAATAAAAGCATTCTTTGTTCAGAAAGTCCATTCGAATAACGTATTGATGCATTTAATCGACTTAATTTGTGCCAAAGCTTCTATATCCAATAAGTGCCGGATTTTCTTAAATAAATTATACTGGCGTATTTTTTATAGCTTATTTTTAAAATGCAGTGGACTGAAGTAAATCTTTTAAAAGCATTTTGTGCGAATACAAAAGAGAAGTGAGGTTTAGTGTATTTTTATGAATGTAGGCGTATATGTAGTCAGACGCTATACTACAATAATCCTATCTTATTAAGTAAACATAATCATTTTTTTTTTAATAAAACGTTAGTAGACTTGAGGGCAGTTGGCTTATGAGTTCGATTCCCACTCGGAATGAAATGAAAAAAATCCACCTCGATTTTTTTCATTTCCACTTTCTTCGCTCAGGTAACAAGGCAAAAGTGCAGCGTTGGTTTCCCGCAGTATCTACGGTTCCCTGTGCCCATCTTACTAAGTGTGAGATAATTCATGTAGCTAAACCAAATAAGTTACACAAGGTCACCAAAAAATATACGTAATGTAATAGTCAATCTAAAATCTATTTCATTAATAGTAAAATTTAAATAAATTACTATTTATAAGTTATTAATTTAAATCTTACGTTGCCGAGAGACAGACAAGAAAATAGTGTTAGCATTAGAAGACTGCAATTTGTCATATAGCGTTGTAGGTGCGTAATCTGTAGTAGGGGAGCTTTTCATTTTTCATTTATAAAATATAAAAAAACGAAGCACGGTATCAAGCTCCACTACTCAATATGTAATATCTTGAAAATTGCTCGAAAAACCTGAAACAGAGTGTTTTAACGACTTCTAAAATGTGATGATGATGAAATGATTTTGCACTATATTTATTCTGCCTACGTCTAGTTTATTTTTAAATTACGTATACAATGACTGTAGATAAGTATTCATTCGTGCTATAATAGTATCTAGATAATTCAATACCTAAAACACTCGGGAACAGAGGTTATTAAATATTTCTATGAAAATAACGTATTGTAGTAAGAAAATTGCCGATATCATACCCTCGCCTTCCAACACGTGTAACTGCCAGTTTTGCGCCAGTCATTGGGTTATAAGAATAAAGGGATAAAGAGCGATCTTGAATTTGCTCACATATTTGTATATTATAAAAAAGATATATATATATATATATATATATATATATATATATATATATATATATATATATATATATATATATATATATATATATATATATATATATATATATATATATATATATGTATATATATGTATATATATATATATATATATATATATATATATATATATATATATATATATATATATATATATATATATATATATATATATATATATATATATATATATATATATATATAATATATATATATATATATATATATATATATATATATATATATATATATATATATATATATATATATATATATATATATATATATATATATATATATATACTGCACTGCAGGGACCGTGCGAACCTAGTGTTAAGACACTCCGTTGCTTAGTCCTTGCTTTCTCCGTACTCGCTTTCCGCCTTTTTTTTCGAGACATTGCGTGTTGAGTAGCGGAACTCAACGCCGCGCTTTGCCTAGTTTGCCACAGCGAAGAAAATGGAAATAGAAAAATCCATCTTGCGCCTCTGCGCCTCTGCGCCACGACGGTCCTCATATATATATATATATATATATATATATATATATATATATATATATATATATATATATATATATATATATATATATATATATATATATATATATATATATATATATATATATATATATATATATATATATATATATATATATATATATATATATATATATATATATATATATATATATATATATATATATATATATATATATATATATATATATATATATATATATATATATATATATATATATATATATATATATATATATGTTAATTAGCTTTGCATCATCTTACACGGTTCGAACAACTCGAATAAGCCATGTATTTGGCATAATATGTATCGGCAGGCATTGAATCACCTACACGTAACAAGGAAACTGTATTGAAGGTAATTGTAATATACATTGTTTGAGAATACATTTTATCTGGAAAACACGCGACGGTTGTGGGTTCAATTCCAAAAAAAATAATTTATTATTAATTGGGGAAATCAAGTTTAACACCGCAATTTCTTCATAGAAAAGACGGAAGAGATAGGAGTTTGCTTTAAATAAAAATACCGAAACACGATTTTGTAGGTATATGCAAACGTTTCGAGTGTACTTACATAGAAATTGTAGGTACTTCAAATTGTAGTAAGTATACGGACCGTTGCCACCACGCAGCTCCAATTGACATAAATTCATTGCTTTTATAGTCATTATCATCTAATATCTCTTTTCCATAACATTCCTAACTATACAATATAATCAGCGCTAAGAATCCCTCAATAAAAATAATTTAACTAAAATAATTTAACTGAGGATCGTCGTGGCGGAGAGGCGCAACGTCTGCCTGTAACGTGACGGTTTATGGGTTCGATCCCCAGTCGGAGAAGATGGAATTTTCTATTTCCATTTCCTTCGCACTGGTAAACTAGGCAAAGTGCGGCATTAAGTTCCGCCATTCAACACGCAATGCCTCGAAAAAAAGGTGGTAAGCGGGGACGGAGAAAGCAGGGACTAAGCAACGGAGTGTCTTAACACTATGTTCCCACGGTCCCTGCAATTCCCTCTACCTACCCTGCCATGTGCGGAATAAAGCGTGAAGTTAAAAAACAATATTTTAATTCCCAAAATATAATACAAAAAACTTATTAAGCCAGCTTATTACGCTAGAAAACGTCAAGTATATACTAAAAGAAAACTCATAATAAATCTCCAATGTAAATAATCTCCTATTAAGATTGCTTATAACATGACATGTTTAGTAATTTAATACAATGACGCCTTAAAGCGTGAGGACGACAATCATTAGTGACGTAATAAAGTACAGTAATATTATTAAGAGAGGAGACGGAATCTGTAAAAGGCGTTCACGTTATAATACGATTGGACGGTCTAAGGTATGAGATGAAGAGATATGTACCAGCGTTTTATTGAATGAGGCTGAAATTGATTTTTTTTATTATGGTAGTACACTTAGAAATAATTCTACCGATCGATAAAGTATCACATAGTAAACTGATAGTTAATACTGTCTACCAGATAAATGCTGATAGTTCTGGTATCTGCTGGTTAGCTATATTGGTGATTTGTGAAACAAAAATATGTTGTTTATCTACAATACATTGAAAATATTTCTCAATAGTATATATTTCAAGCAAAGAAAATGATTACCTACATTTTTTTGTAGCTTAAGGCTTTTATCCCGCTCATAGGAACGTAGGCAGAGGAAACCACAAAAAACATGGAAATATAGTGTTAAGACACTCCGTTGCCTGCCTTCCGCCCATTCGAAGCTCTGCATGTTGAGTAGCAGAATTTAACGCCGCACTTTGCCAAGTTACCAGGAGCTGAAGAAAATGGAAATAGAAAAATTTTCCGAATGGAAATCAAATCCACTAATCGTCGCGTTTACAGGCTTTTATATCTACATATACATATATGCTAAAATTTAAACTTATATGGATTTGTACGACTTTTTTAGCAATTGTTGCTTGTTTCTCTAGTAGAAGGAAGGATCTTTGCGCCACGACGGTCCTCAAAAAAATCTTATATTTTTTTAATACGTCTTAACATTTGTACCACACATCTGAGCTCAGGGTTGTCAAAGCTGAGAATTACACGTTTACACGCTAACACATTGGGGTTTATCTTGTTTAGTCAGACGGCCCTACGCCTCGACTTCACATATTTGATTACCACTGTACTTGTAATATTGTTATATGAAAATGCTCGATTTGTAATACTCGATGTGTTACAGCTATTTATTTTGTTGATAAGAATCATCACTAAGGAAAATTAATAAATGCTGTTATCAACGCATTCTTTGTGTATTTTGGAAGAAAAGGGACTGATACTTTTTTACTATCAATTTAAAACATAATATAGTTTTTATACATTAGATACATTAAACGAGATCAAATAACAAAAAGATTTATAACAAATTTAATCCATGTACATATTAAATGATTGAAATTCTTCAAGACGAATAGAAATGCTATTATAACTAAAATTAAATCAGAATATTTAGGCATACTATAGTAAGAATTTAGTTCGTTACGTCTTATACAACTTTGCCACGAAGGCGTCATATTATATTAGTTCAAACGAATTTATATTCACTTTGCAGTGTTCATGCTAATTAATGTATAGCCCTCGGGCCTTTGGAGTTTTAGACTCATATATATATATATATATATATATATATATATATATATATATATATATATATATATATATATATATATATATATATATATATATATATATATATATATATATATATATATATATATATATATATATATATATATATATATATATATATATATATATATATATATATATATTGAGTGAGTGGTGACCTGGTGTTAAGACACTCTGTTCACTCTGCGTTGTGAATGTAGGAACTCAACAAACTTCTAATAGTGTTTAGTATAATAGAATCAATTTAAAAAAGTATATTTTAATCGTATAATAATAATTGGATTTATACAGTTTAATAGGTTTTTGCAAAGGCCACTCACTGTTCCCAGTTTAGGAATCCGGCTTTCCTGTAGCATATATGTAAAATTTAATAACAACTTTCAGCTTCCCTTATTTCGAGACATTATGTGGTGAAACTTAGCGCAGCGGTTTATTTTGTGACCAGGCCAATTAATAATAATGTAATTGTCCCCTTAATGGGAACTGAACCCACAACTGTCGCGTGTTTTACTGACAAAACGTATTCTCAAATCTTCAATAAAGGTTCTTAGTTACGTGTACGCGACGCATCGTCTTCACCTACATATACCAACTACATAGCTTACTAGCATTGCACAAATCATGTAGGGTGGTGCAAGGCTAATTAACACGTCTTAGATACGTCTCCTTAGCATATTACATGACATCTCTACTTATCATATACATATATATTTATATATATATATATATAGCTTCACGCTTTTATCCCGCATATATCAGGGTAGGCAGAGGGAACTGCAGGAACCATATGAACCTAGTGTTAAGATACTCCGTTGCTTAGTCCCTGCTTTCTCCGTCCCCACTTTCCGCCTTACTCGAGGCATTGCGTGTTGAGTGGCGGAACTCAACGCCGCGTTGTTTCCAGCCTACAACGCCTAGTTTCCAGAGCGAAGAAAATGGAAATAGAAAAATCCACCTTCTTCGAGTGGGAATCGAACCCTCAAACCGTCGCGTGTACAGGCAGATACTTACGCGTCTGCGCCACGACGGTCCTCATCATCATATGCATATATATTTAATATTTTTAATAATTTTTATGAAGATTTTTTTCACATTTCACATTTTATCTTTGAAATCGAATTATTTTTAGAAGAAAATTAGAAATAACTACCCAAAATAAACCCGCATTTCAAATAAAATGATATATTTTTAACTGAACACATTTAACTAATCATCAATATAAAAGAATTTCGTGCCTTTTCTTATGTGTTATGTATTTTCTACAGGTATAGAGTTCATCAAAATAATATCAAAGTTTCAATTTCTAGTTTGAATATTCACTAAATGCAATATGAAGTACAAATGTATCTCTGCATGTACGTATTCCCATATATGAACAAGAATTGTGGCGGTGCTTCCATTTCCCATCAGATCTCGCTTGCGGTTAATTAGACACCGATCCCTTTCAGAACAACTTCGTTAGTACCTACATAATAGAAATTATAAAAGCTTAGCGTTGGTTTATTTATATGATTTGAGTGTTGAGGGTGAGTGGCGGAACTCAGCGCCGCGCTTTGCCTAGTTTCCAGAGCGATAAAAATACACACACACACACACACACACACACACACACACACACACATACATATATATATATATATATATATATATATATATATATATATATATATATATATATATATATATATATATTATATATATATATATATATATATATATATATATATATATATATATATATATATATATATATATATATATATATATATATATATATATATATATATATCTCGGTGTATAATTCATCTCATTTAATATCAAAGCGGAATGATATTAAGCGATGCACAAAGCAATTCTAGGATTAGGTTGACTAGTTCTAACTTTACCATTATATGATTCTGAGATCGTGCTTATTAAACTAAGTCGTAATTACATTGAGGATAGTTTTCATGGAATATCATGATTTTGGTGTAAATATAATGTTAAATATTAGTGCTAGGTTTGGATTATGGTAAGGAATAAATTTACAATATCTTGTTTATTTTAAGTCTTCATGCTAGTGTTAAGACACTCCGTTGCTTAATCCTTACTTTACGCCTTTCAAAGCGTTGCGTGTTAAGTGGTGGAACTCAATGCCACGCTTTGCCAGAGCGAAGAAAATCAAAAGAGAAAAATCCATCTTCCTCGACTGGAAATCGAACCCACAAACCCTCGCGTTTACAGGTAGGCGCTATGCCTCTGCACCACGACGGTCCTCACATTTTTTTGTTCTGGTATTAAATAAATAACAAGGAGCGGCGTTGGTTTTCGCCAATCATCACACTCTCTAATGGCAGAAAACGGTAAACGGAGACTTTTGACACTAGATTTAATTTTATTTATCAAACCTGCGGGAAACGTGTTAAAAATGTTCATATAAGCTTAAGATTGTGTAATCTGTTTAATGTCTATCATACAGTTAGCGCAGGAAGAGAGAACTAGGTGGCATGTCATTATCACCTTCTTATTAATAGATTTATTTAATTTGGTCTTCATAGCACTATACTAACAAAACATTTAAAAGTACCATATCTAGTTCTAAGGCACTTTAAAAAAGTGGGACTTGAACCTTTGCCAACCGTTCAACTTGCTTCGTTCAAATTTTTATGTCTTCTATAATAATCTTTTCTATCCTTAGCTTGCACTTGCACTTGAAAAATCATGAAAATATTTTAAAAATATCAAATTATTTTTCCTCCAATAGGTACTTACAGGAAAAGGTCAGGTGATTATCCTTTTCATTTAACTCGACCCTATTCAATATGCAAATGTCCCTGACGAATTGTTACAATATATAAAAAAGTAAAATATATGAAGTTCAAGGACAACATAATAATACGTTAACCTTCGTAAAGTCAGCCGCTGACAATGAGACGCAGTAAAGTGAGGCCAAGATTGCCAGCTTTATTAGAACTATGTTACATTGTTTGCATAAAAGCTTAAGGTCAATGCTGTAAAGTTTTTCGTAATGGCTGTATTTTTTGTAGGAAATAGTGGAAATTAATGTATTAGTAAAGTTACTTGAGTGGTATATATATATATATATATATATATATATATATATATATATATATATATATATATATATATATATATATATATATATATATATATATATATATATATATATATATATATATATATATATATATATATATATATATATATATATATATATATATATATATATATATATATATATATATATATATATATATATATATATGTGTGTGAGTGTAAAAAAAAAAACATATATACCATACCATATATACCGTATATATTATTTCTTTTATTGCTCTCGAAAGATTTTTTTTCTGCTTAACATGGGCAGCTCTATGTAATTCTATGAAAATATCAAAGTTCTTTCAGGAAAATTAAAAAGTAATGAATAAAATTTCAATAAAATATATTTCAATAAATTACCATTAACATCGTGATTTTTTAGGTTTCAATGTCTATCTACGAATTATACTGAAGGGAATTGGAAATTAAGTTTTTCTTTTCTCGTAAATTGTATTCACCATTGAATAAACTTAATTGATACATTTAGTCATACTTAATTATATATTTTTCGAAAAACACGCTGCGTTCAAATTTTTATATGTTTTCTGACTCAAGAATTGTTATTTTGCGATTAACTACGAGAATTATTTGTTGTCAAAATGATGACTTTTTAGGAGAGTGTGAAATGTAGTTGGTTGGATTGCGAATTTCCCAAATATTTACCTCACTAAAAATTCCAACCATGGAATATCTTAACACGACCTACATTTCCCTCTGCCTGCCATAGTAGAACGATCAAAATAAACGATTCATTCATTTTCGTCATTCATAAAAGTTTTAAGTGAGAAATTACTTAAATCTGCTACAAGTTTTTACATTATATAAGCTGTAGTTTCACGCAATAACACACATTATGTATTTTATTACGGCACCGCCCTGATACTATCGGCGTTGTCGAGAAGTGTGAAAGTATGATTAATTTTCACTCTAGGATTTACTGTTGACATTAGTGTATCGAAGTGGACGTTTTGATGGATTTTTCACTTCTTCAGAATTTCCTTTATTTTATATCTCTATATATTATTTCCATACAAGGATAGGTTCTAGGAAATGGTAATTAGTTATTTTATTAAATTAAATAGTTAGTTATTTTGTTTTAAAGAAAGACAACGAAAAGAAACCAAACTGAGCCCTGTAATTTGGCGAAAAAAATGTAAATTCAGTGAAATGTGTATTTGTTGACCTTTAAGATATTTTTGTATGACACTGAAGGAACTGTAAAAAAATTGAAAACGCTCGAGGGCACTGTATGTGAAAGTCGACTATATCTAGGAAACACAGCGTTTTGTGTTTCGCCCCTTGTTACTATGTTGCTCTAAAATCATAAGCAATACTCATAAAAATCGAATTGGAAACAAATCTAATACAACCGTCACTTTATGTACTTCTACAATCAAATATTTTCTAACTTTACTTTATTGAAGTTTACCGCTTAGATCTAGTTCTATTGTAATATTAATTACATTGATGAAAATTTTGTATACAATAATATAGATTTGGTAAAAGTTAAAGCATAAGTAAAGTAAAGTATTTATTATTAAATAATTAAACAATATTAATAAAACTACTTAGACAATAATAAGTAAAAATTTTAAACATATAATATGAGAATCGTCGTGGCGCAGAGGCGTAAGCGTTTGCCTGTAAATGCGACGGTTTGTGAGTTCGATTCCCACACGGGGAAGATGTATTTTCTATTTTAATTTTCTTCGCTTTAGAAACTAGGCAAAGCACGGCGTTTAGTTCCGCCACTCAACACGCAATGCCTCGAAAAAGGCGAAAAGCGGAAACAGAGAAAGCAGTCCCTGCTTTGCAGCAACGGATTGTCTCAACACTAGGTTCATATGTTCCCTGCAGCTCCCTCTGCCTACCCTGCAATATGCGGTATAGAATATTTATTTATTTATTTATGTACCACAGAAAATTGCAGAAAATTATATAAATGAAAAATATGTACAAAGGGATAACTATAATATATAATTTTAAATATATAACTTTAAAAATAAAACATAACAGATTTTTCAAAATAGTGTTCAGACACTCTATCCTCAGCTTTTTACTCAAATTCGTAATATAACAAGTTAAGTGACGGAACTCAAGGCTAAATTTCACCTTTAAAGAGGTGAAAAATGGAAATTATTCTTTTATTGAATTGTTTTACGATGGTCTGTCATGTACATTTATAACTTATTTATCAATATTATTACAATCAATATACAATCTACTATCAAAACAATATTTTCCTCTATTTTTATGATTTCCAAAATGTAAAGTCACACTATGTGTAAAAAAATAATTTATAAAAATAGAAAAATAAATAATCTAAGAAAACACAAAAGTTCATATGCAGCATTATTTGAACTCGCAGCTCATGGAAACCGTTTCTCAAATTATTGATATTTTCCACATTTTTACTATATTACCTTCATTGTAACTAGTTTTTAATACACACAATATACAGAATGGTAGGTACCACGATGAGAATAAAAATAAATGTACTCGGATGGTAAAAAAGAGAAACCCCAGTTAACTTTCGAAAACACAACATCGAAGCTGGTTGCGTAAGAAGCGTGAAGACCTTTGGGAGAGAATGTATGAAGAGGCTAATGACAATGGTCGAGCCGAAAGAGATATACCGCAGCTTTTGGCGCTCCATTTCCCTTGACCACCTTGCTAGGGATAAAGCGCGAAGTTACGTATATATGTAGTTTTTGGTAATCGTACATTTTTTTTTAGCTTCACGCTTTAACCCGCACAAGGCAGGGTAGGCAGAGGGAACTGCAGGGACCGTGGGAACCTAGTGTTAAGACACTCCGTTGCTTAGTCCCTGCTTTCTCCGTCACCACTTTCCGCCGTTTTCGAGGCATTACGTGTTGAGTGGCGGAACCCAACGCCGCGCTTTGCCTAGTTTGCCAGAGCGAAGAAAATAGAAATAGAAAAATCCATCTTCTCCGACTGGGGATCGAACCCAGTAACCGTCGCGTTACAGGCAGACGTGGCGCCTCTGCGCCACGACGCAGTAATCGCGCGTAATCGTACATAATACCTTAAATGTATATAAATAAAATTGATAAAATACTTTATTAAATAACTACAAAAATGCTTAAATTGTAACCTAACTAACCTCTTACTAACTTAAAACTACAAAATAAGTTCATATGACAATAGAAACAACCTTTTGTAAAGAACCTGAAGGCTTTTTTCATTTGACTGTACACAGAATAATATACCTTGTAGTTCACTAAATAGACATGTAAATAGCATGTAAAAGCTTCTTAATGGTGTCGCGACAAAAGAAAGAAGTAACAAAGCTATCGGTAATAATTCATCGTTAGCATCAAATGGACGAAGTAACGATTGGGGTAAAAGTAGTTTTTCCATATAGATGGTTACGATTAATGTGTTAAAATATTATTTAGAATTAAAAGAACACAGTGTTCTGGAAAAGAATTGTAATATATTTATAGTAATATAAAATAATGAGGATCGTCGTGGCGAAGAGGCGCAGGGTCTGCTTGTAAACGCGATAGTTTGTAGATTCAATTCCCACTTGAGAGGATGAATCATTTAGTTTTCATTTACTTCGTTTTGGCAACTAGGCAAGAGTGGCGTTGAGTTCTGCAGCTCAACACGCATGAAAAGCGGAGAACGGAGTGTCTTAGCACAACGTTCCCACAGTTCCTGCGTTTCCCTCTTCCTACCCTGCTATAAGCGGACTAAAGCCTAAACCGCAAAAAAATATTACCTATATATTGTGATTTATATTTATTTAACTTTTTATATAACAGTCCAGTCAATACAAAAAAATAATTCATACATATAACTAAATATTTTGGGCACAGCAAAGATTATATTCATCAAGAAGCGCCGAAAAAGGAAACCGGGGAAAGGAGTGTCTTAACACTGGGTTTCCATGGTTTCTGCGGTTCCCTCTGCCTACGCTATCATGAGCGGCATATAACTTGAAGCATACATTTATAAAAGCAAATATTAAATGACTTAGACTAGTCAATATATATATATATATATATATATATATATATATATATATATATATATATATATATATATATATATATATATATATATATATATATATATATATATATATATATATATATATATATATATATATATATATACATATATCTATATATTTCTTAACAAAGCTTGACGAACCATTAATATTTTCTGTCGAGTAAGCAAAATGATAATTAAAAGAATAGCTAATGTAAAACGTAGCTATCGTTGCCTGGAAACCCTTCTGTGGCAAGTAAATATATTATGAAATAACTGAAGCATATACATTTAATTAATTAATTTGTCCTCTTGTAACAGAATAATTGGACAGACGTAGGGGCAAAGCGACGCCGATGGACAACGACAGTCCTGGGTTTGATTCTTAACTGAATGAACTTAAGTCGTTTTTCTAGTCCTGGTAGCGAAATAAAGTGTGGCGTTAAGTTCCGCAACTGTTGAGCTGCACTAAATATTTCAAAAAATAGTTGGAAAGTGAGGAATGAAGTGTTTTAGCAGATTCTACATAAATAAGATTCTGCTTCTTAAATAAATTACAATTTTAAGATAAATAAATCTTTTATAATATATCTTATAAGTAAATCATATTGTATGCTTGTGAGAAATAAATGATCTTAAGCTAAGGATATATGTTAGTAGAATGTGGATACGTAATATAATATTGATACAGATTTCTTTAATAACCTTTTTCCAATTTATCAGTAACGCTATCAGTAACTTTACAAAGCAACCATGTCCAAGGCAAAAAACGTCTTTTAAATTTATGAATACTGAAATAGCATTGTTTTTTCTATACAAAAATAAACTGAGTAACATTAACGTAGAAAACATTAATTCTGAATAAGCCATTATATATGTTATATAGTATTCAAATTACGCGCCGGATTGCAGTGACAGAGGAAATATCACTTCGATGGAACCGATAAATTTACTAAGCGAAGAAAAAAGTGTATGAAATGTAAGAACGTTGCATGAAACATTGATCTGTCGATTTTTGAAGAGTCGCGATTTCTTTATTGAATCAGGCTGCTTTTAAACTTGTATTATCGAATGGCGTACTTTGGATTGTTTTTGTTTTAGTTGATCTTTGAAAAATTATGGCACTTTATATTTTTCACTTCTTATAATATGTTAAATGGTTTTATTTTAAGATTGTAATAACGTTTTTTGAAAATATCCCTATCCCGATTCAGAAGATGGATTTTTTGATAGAAGCGCGGCGTTGAGTTGCGCCACACAACATGCAATGCCTCAAGCCGGAAAGCAGGGACCGGAATATCTTAATATTACGTTCCCATGGTTTTTGCGGTTTCGTCTATATACCCTATCATGTGTGGGATAAAGCGTCATCCCTTTCGGTTAAGTTAAATCATATATTATATGATGTATGTATCCATAACTGCAGTAAGTTTAGGGTTCTAGTCCCTAGACTTACTGCAGTTATGCTTAAATACTTTTCTAGATAAGAAAGTCAATTTCTTTTTATATTGAATATATTCTTATTAAAGAAAAAACTTAAACGTATCCTAAAATGATTTCTTTTTGATTTTCCTGGCTCATTAGTCAGTATGGGGGTCCCATAAGGATCTATTCTTGGTCCTTTCCTATTTCTTATCTATATAAATGATCTACCTCATCTAGTTGGAAGGGACCATGAGATAGTATTGTTTGCTGATGATACTTCTAACTAAACGTATATGACGATCTAAATAATGCTCTCTTAAAAATAGTACATTGATTTAGTATCAATAATTTACTACTGAATAGTAAAAAAAACTAATTGGGTACTATTCAGAACGCCGAATACAAAAACTGTTAAAGCCGATGTATTTTGAGTGGTGAAAATGTGGAACCTGTCGATTCTACGGTATTTCTAGGTATCACTATTGACTCTAAATTACAGTGGGGACCTCATATTGATAGATTGGCGAATAGTCTCAGCTCAGCGTTTGCTGTTTAATAAATTAGATTATTAACTGATGAGGACGGTTCGCCTTGTTGACTTTAGAAAGATTCCTTAAGACAAAAATTTCAGGAAATAAATATAATGACCGTTGCATCACAATATATCTTTGATAATTTAATGTATGTAAAACAAAATATTAACGATTTTACCAAATCGGTGATGTACACAATATTAATACAAGAAACAGGCATAAACTTACACTTAAAGGTTATTACCATATTAATGTTCGCTCCAGTCTAGTTCAAGAGTATAGTTGTCATTAATAAGAATTGTGAAATTATAATATCTGGAAAACTAAAAAAAAAGAAAATTAAAACAGATTAAGTCCCGCTTAGTTTTTTGCGCCGGTTCTTCTCAGGTCTTTGGCATTTACTTTAGCGAACCGTTGGTAAATTAAATCAAATTATTTGACGTTCAAAAAATGAAGCTTGTACTTCTTATTTTTAATAAAATTGTTTGACTTTGAAACTTATATCTACAATTAACGTACAATCGTACTATTCCTTTGAAATATAAAAATTTATTCTAGATATCTCGATAAGCGGAAAGCAAGAAACGGAACCTCTAACATTATGCTCCCTCTGCACGATATTTCATGTGAAGTATACAGTGTGAGGCTTAAAAAAAGCTTAAGAAGCTTTTAAAATACCATATAATATTCCATTTCCAATATAATTGATTAGAAATGTCATAATACTACGACAAAACCAATATTTATACGAGGCTATTAGTTAAATGAGTGTCGAGTAGAGTACTCGGTAGGTACTGGGTACGTACGAGTTGACTGAGGCGTGGCGGATTCCCATAATCGATGAGCAAACCGACGACTCGATTGAGTGATAATGTTACTGTTGACTTATTATATTTTTTTGTTTTTCTAGGCGTGTTATAACGTGGTTGAACTAGTTCGTAAAATTATATATTAAAAAAATCGGTTTTGTCTGTCCGCTAAACTGGAACATTGTGTAACAGTACAGTATATATTTTTTTAGCTTCACGCTTTATCCCGCACATAGCAAGGTAGGCGGAGGGAACCGCAGGAACCGAGGGAACCTGGTGCTAAGTCACTCCATTCCTCGCTTTCCGCCTTTTTTCAAGACATGGCGTGTTGAGTGGTGAGTTTTATTATTTATTTTCAATATTAATTTATATCATTGCAAATATCCCACATGTAATCCAATTTTGTTAAAAGGTTACTTCTTTATTTCTCGTATTTTTTCTAGCTTATTATAATTTATAAACAATTATGCCGTATGTTATTTTCAAGCCTAATTGTTATTTTTATATGTTGAAAAGAAAATATTAAATCATAATAATGCTTACCATATTTTGGAATATATTAAAAATATTGATAATAAAAATATACAATAATTTTAATTATTACTCAACGGGAAAGGCACTTGTCAACTTTATTCTACATAGAGCATCGATCGATATAATATACGTACATAGGTACATAGTTATGATATATAGTTATTGAATAAACAGCAAATGTCGGAGCGAAATTCACACAAATATTATTTGTGTAAACATAAATTGTATTTGGTTCGGAATTCTACAAGCCCTTCAGTATGCGTTTTAAAGTAAATATAGTGAAATAGTTGATGAAAGTTATTATATGCGTATAAAACAAGTAGTATAGAACGATGATACTTATAAAATATGTAATATGTTAGTAGTGAATTTACATATGTTCAACATAATTAACATAATATATAGCACACAAACATAATATATGTTAGGTTTTTGTTACTTGAAAGATTTGTGTTGCGGCAACAAAACTGAACTGTACAATGCAATGACAATGTGAAGTCAAGTATGAAATATAGTCCATTAACAAGTAAAGAAGAAAGTTATCAGCAATAACTAATGCAGATTTTGATCTACAAGATCATGATATCGCACAAAAATGTTCTATTATTTAGCCTCCTCAAAAATTCTGCCCCCAAAAGGACAGACAGATGATGATGAGAAAAAAGCTTTATTGGTTCCCTTTTTCCTTTTTAAGCATCCTAAATAATCGTAAATTAATAATTTTTATACATGCATACATACACCGACCAAATGCTTTGATATTTGCATACCTCTTTGGCCTCGTCAATTATCATTATCCTCTTCATACATGTTTTCCTGGGAGTCCTCATGCTGTCTACGTGATCTTCCTCCACTCTCTTCGATACTGTGTTTCCGAGGTCTCCCCTTACATCTCTTACCACTCACTATTGCTTTTATATATCATTTTTACCATTTTTCATTGCTCATACTTTCAACGTGAGCAAATTATCTGAGCACGCCCTGTGACATCCTTATCTCTTCGTTGCGGATTCGGTCAGCTAAGCTGACTCCGCAAGATATATATTTTTGTTTTTTGTATGCATGTATTATTTTCAATAATCACGTTCAGTATCTAATCTCGTGTAGTGAGTCGATCCTACTAGATGGAGAAGAAATATTTATTTTTTCTGGTATATAAGTGAAGAGATAGTTCTGACGACTTCTGAAAAGGGAAAATCGAAGTGACTTTTTATAATTTAATATGATTTCTATCAATAATTTTAATGAAATCTACATTTCTATACAATATTGTATAGCAATAGAAAACTTATTATAATCCAATTTATCTAAAAACATTTAATTTACTAACAAAACGTTTAGGAACCCTCAAGTTCTCAACTCAATAAAGGTAAACAAACAATATAATGTTAATAACTCAATTATTTGACTCCGGGTCAAAAACTGTTCAATAAATGTTTAATTAAATGTAAATTCTCTACAAAGTTGCTCTGTGGATTTCTAATATAAGTACAATGAACTTATATTATTAATGTAAGTTCGTACATTAAATGGTTTACATTTATATATTTTGTACATATTCTCCATTTTACATGTATAAAATCATATTTTTTTGACTTCTTGGAATAGATAGCTTATTTTATTAAGACAGAGAATAAATAAGAAGTAATTACATAGCACTTCATGGATTCACCGTGTGGATACCGGGCCCATCGTGTTATAGGAAGAGGAGCTCCGAGCAGCTTGGGACTTGCGCCTTGGGACATGACTCTACTAGTGCCGCTTTCTAAGTGTGTTCTAGAAATGAATTTGTAATAGTTCTAGATCTAGCCGAGATCTTTTAGCAAACTATAGAGAGATTTCGCTGTTATACCTTTCGCACCTGCTTCAACCACATATAAATTAGCTCTAAATCTATTCCTGGTCAGTTCGTTAGTAACACCGAATTACTTGTTAAATTTTAAGTGATATGTTTTTTCATGAAACTCTAAGTTCTACCAGTACCGGTTTCGATCACAAAACATCAACATCTTTATTGATTCTATACAGTTTCTCATACGTGCCCATCCAAAGTCCAATCAGGAGCTGGATCTAATATTGACAAAGGCTTTTGAGAAATTTGTTAAAAAACCCCCTTTTTTAAATTTCTGAGTTAAGAGAAATATTTTTTAAATAAATAAACTATAATTATAACATTGGTGCCAACACAAAATTACTTTATAAATCATTTACTTTCAGAATTAAATAAATAATATTTGAAAACGGGTTTAAATATAACTAATTTTAGAATTTTTATACGGCGATACCATATCTTCGATAGTGCTTGACTCATTAAAGTACCCCGTTTAAATTGAAAATCAATTCTATTGTTCACATAATAGTCCTACAATCACGACATGCAATTACTAGACACGTGCATATAATACTATTCTAGGGTTATAAGTTAGAAGCGATTTATTTATGTAGAGCGAATTAAATTTATAATATTTTTTTATAGCTTCACGCTTTATCCCGCACATGGCAGGGTAGGCACAGGGAACTGCAGGAACCATACGAACCTAGTGTTAAGACACTCCGTTGCTTAGTCCCTGCTTTTTTCCGTTCCAGCTTTCCGCCTAAAAAATATATAATATTAAGTATAAAGATTTTGAACGTATGGCTTAGTGGACAGGAGGCTTGGACGATTTTCAGGAGGCACGGGTTCAAATATGCGTTCAAACTTTTTATTTTCCTTAAATATTATTTTTCCTTGGTTTATATCAATATATTAAAAAATTATAAAATATAAATACTGCTCTACTGTTGTAGAAGAAATCAACTTCACACTGTAGAGAGCTGAGATCAAGAGACCTATCGTTTGGTAATAGGAAGCTAGATATTATTTAAAAGCCATAAATAATTCTAGACTTTTAATAAAAAAACAGTATTGCTCGTATTGGCATAGTTGTATCTTTTTAGAACAATATGATACAATGATAAAGTAAAGTTATTTTATTAGTAAATTATATAAAAATATACATAATATATATATATATATATATATATATATATATATATATATATATATATATATATATATATATATATATATATATATATATATATATATATATATATATATATATATATATATATATATATATATATATATATATATATATATATATATATATATATATATATATATATATATATATATATATATATATATATATTAGCTTCACGCTGTATCCCGCACATGGGCAGGGTAGGCAGAGGGAACTGCAGGAACCATACGAACCTAATGTTAAGACACTCCGTTGCTTAGTCCCTGCTTTTATCCGTCCCCACTTTCCGCCATTTTCGAGGCATTGCGTGTTGAGTGGCGGAACTCAACGCCGCGCTTTGCCTAGTTTGCCAGAGCGAAGAAAATGGAAATAGAAAAATCCATCTTCTCCGACTGGGAATCGAACCCAGAAACCGTCGCGTTACAGGCGGACGTTGCGCCTTTGCACCACGACGGTCCTCATACATAATATATGTACATATTAAATTATTCATAATATATATTTTTATGCCTGTCCAAGTAAGCGTCTAACATCAGCTTTGTTCGGGAGTATAGTACCGAAATCGATATCGTACCAAGTCAAAAAATAGAAACAGTCACTGCCTTTTAAAGTAACTTATATTTAAATAACATTATAAGACGACTAATGTGGATCAAAAATATATAAATTTTTCTATTTTTTAGCTTCACGCTGCTTCGCTGCTTCTTCACGCTGTTTCACGCTAGTTCTATTCTGTTCTCACTTTGTCTTCAAGATATTACGTGTTAAGTAGCGGAACTCAACGCCGCACTTTGTTTTTATATTAGAATAGGCCATTCATTCTTCTCCAGGGGGAATGAAGTCCAAAACCGTCACGTCGTTACTCCACGACATCCTACTTATCATAATTAAAACAAACCTGTCATCAATGTTCAACAACTATGAAACTTATGAAATATGGTAAGTTTAATCTCAATAGGCTTATCCTTTCATGTTACACGCGATTCGATAAAGTTTTAAGCTTTATAATGACTTTTAAATGATTTCACTGATTCTGATTGTGATATCTAATGGTCTATCAATATTATTTATGTATGAAACGATATGACAGTAATTGTTATTCACAGAACTTGCGTTTTATTAATGGTTTTTTTTTCATTGATTCGAAAAAAGATTGTACTGTGTGTAATATCATACGTATTGTATAAAATACAATGTATTTTACACACATACACACACACACACACATACACACACACACACATACACACACACACACACATACACACATATTAAGAAAGAAGAAAGAAAGAAAGAGAAGAGAAAAGAAAATTTTATCTTAGAATATACAATTATATTCTAAGTTAAAAATCTCCCAAGCTTCTTATATAAGTGGGGACGGAGAAAGCAGGGGCTAAGCAACGGAGTGTCTTAACACTAGGTTCCCACGGTCCCTGCAGTTCCCTCTGCCTACTCTGCCTTGTGCGGGATAAAGCGTGAAGCTAAAACAAACAAAACTTCTTATATAGTAATAGTGACGACTTTACATATAATTAAACTTAAAGCTGAAAACTATTAAGTAATTTCAAAAAAGCTTGAACTTATAATTATTTAAAATTTTATTTTTCTCATTATTATATTAAAAAAAACTTTCTTAACATTTTAAATTCAAGTGTGCACTTATTATCATATTGACTAAGGCTAGTACACTCGGCGCTACAAATCTACCCTACGTACAAGACAACAACAGTTTAGAACTAAGATTTCACCTAGAAAGTCACATCATGATACTATTGCATAATTAAAAAAAACAGTCTGACAAATATAATGTGCAAACAACCTAATAATTAGCTTTCAAAAATTTATAACAGCCTTTTAAATGGGTTAAAATAGATTTAAAGAATAAGAACGAATGTTAAAAGACTCTCTAGTGTGTTTAACGCTTTATTGAAGCAAGTTTATTATATCTTTTCGTGTCAGCTGTAAAGTCGACTCGACTATAATTTGTTCTGTCAACGCTAGTAGGGGAATGCGATAATAAATAGTTGAGGAAAAATATGTCTTAATATACACGGAGTAAGCTCATATTGGTTTGAAAGTGACAAGTGCATTCTACGAAAAATGCAATGTCAGTTTAAAAAGTTTGGTATAGATTAAAAATACTATGTGTTTTTTGTAGATTATAGATCGTGTACAAGAGGGTTGTTTACTTTAAATAGTTTTTGTTTAGGTTTTCTAGATATTTTTAGGGAATATGGAACCTTATTATTGGAAACGAAATTAATCTTGGTAATAATATAAGCCTAATAATATTTAATATTGGCTTTTGTATTCTTAAAAATATTTTAAATATTTGTATATTTAAATTACTGCAATATGATTCGAATCCAACTAAGTATACAGAGGATACTTGAGGAACCAGGAACTGTGGGAACCTAGTGTTAAAACACTACGTTCCCCGCTTTCCACCTTTTAAGGAATAACGTGTTGAGTGGATGTGGAGATTTAACGCTGCGCTTGCCTAGTTTCCAAAGCGAAGAAAATGGAAATTAATTAATCCATATTCTCCAAGTGGGAATCAAACCCATAAGTCATCGCGTTTAAAGACAGACGCTACGCCTCAGCGACACGACGGTCGATGGAAGTAAATTTTATTATTTTTATTTTTTGATGAAAAAAATCATATATTTCGTTCATATTTACATGTAAGCTTTCATTACACCAATGTCAAATATTCCGCCAGCCGTATAAGTAGCTAAATCAAGGTACATAAAAGCCATGTATACGACATGACTGACAGTCGGACTAGCGTCGCTTTACAATTTACGTTCACTTACAAAGGGAATACGTTAAAATTATATTCATAGCTATTTCTGACATTTACTTCTATACGTTTGTATTAACCAAATAGGTTTTTTATATGTAAAACACATATTTTCGTATGAGTAGAAAAAAACATTTATATTAATTAAGTTTTTAATTTCAATTTTGATAGAAAAATGGAGATAGACTTTTTTTAAGAAATGGTTTTTTCTCCCATAAAATATAAGCATAAAATATAAGTACATAAAGTGTATTAAAAGGGAAGGACCGGCGTGGCGCAGAGGTGCAACCTCTGCCTGTAAAGTGACGGTGTCTGGGTTCGATCCCCAGTCGGGGAAGATGGATTTTTCTATTTCCATTTTCTTCGTTCTGGCAAATTAGGCAAAGCGCGGCGTTGAGTTCCACCACTCAACACGCAATGCCTCGAAAAAGGCGGAAAGCTGGGACGGAGAAAGCAGGGACTAAGCAACGGAGTGTCTTAACACTAGTTTCCCACCCTGCAGCACCCTATGCCTACCCTGCCATGTGCGGGATAAAGAGTAAAGCGAAAAAAAAATGTAAAGTGATTTTATTCTCCAGCTTTATATTATTTAATTTTTTTAATTCAATATACTATTTTTGAATGCTCATAGTCATATTTGGCAATATATTATAGACTGTAAACGCACTCATTGAGGGTTCGATTCCTAATCGAGGAATTAATTAATATTTCACTAATTCACTAATTTCCACCAATATAATTTTGTCTCAAATTCAGGCTAGTATGGAGAAAAGATCATGAAAAAAACCTAACATAAAATATTATATTTTGTAATTTCTTAGCACAAAATCAAACCTACGAACCACAGTGAAATCGAAAATGTCATATTATTCTCTGTAACAACAATTCATCAGATTTTTTTGAGGAAGATTAATGAATTATGAGAATGGAACAATTTCGTAGAAAAAAAATTAGATTATATTGCTCGGTAAAGTTGAAGAGGTCAATTTTTGTAGAAAATAGGCTTTTCACAACTTTTTATTTGGGTCAAACGGTAAATGCTTTTAAATGTAAGAAGACCGAGTATAATATTATAAAATAGATTCACGTTTGCATAATGATGTGACCTACATAATGAAGATTGTAAGCAAATAAAAAATACGAGCAAGATTGAAACTCACTCACTTGAAAAAAATCTTAGATAAGACGTAGATGAAGAACAAAACGCTTTCCACATCTTATTTTTTACGGAGAACATAATTATGACACTCTGTTCTCCATTTTTAACTTAAGTTCAAAGTTAAAGTTCGAATAATATATAATATATGGCTTATTTTTTTGCACTAGAGAGAAATGAAACGTGGCCGTCGGGATTACAGCCAACATATACTTGGACGCAGTATTTTTTGCGAAAGTTCTTTTATAAGAAGCGATATCAAAAAAAGACAGTAAAAATTCTATACAAACAAAATTATTATTTCAAAAGCTCAACTTCGGTACAAATCAATCGCTTATTCTGTCCGACCAGGTTTCTAGGGAATATTCAATTAGATCAAAGTTCCAAGCAAATACTCGTAGGCAAGTAGCCAATGAAAACTTACTGAAAGCTTAGATCTTAGAATTTCTTATCACTTTGGTATTGACTTGTTTCTGTTACTTCTCCAATTTATAAACCTTTGAATGATATAGTTACTCATCACGTAGCTAAATATTATTATTGATTATTTTTGTGGTAATTTTTTTCTTTGAATTTTATTAAAAATATATGAAATACCTAATAAAGGAGCATGTACCAATATTTTATAAAAATTAATAATAATATCGAACAAGCGCAAGTTGTAATTATGTACCAATCATTTTTTCATGATAGTAAGTCTACGGAAAGAAGATACAGCTTATAAAAGTTTACAAATATAAATTTATGAGGTTGTGCACTCTTTTTGTATTAAATGAACTACAGGAGATGTAATTTTATCAAAGATTTTTTTCTGTGTTATATGTAAATTATGAATGAAGAAAGAGAAAATATTTATAATATTCTTCTCTGTTGTTTTAATTTTTTTTGTTTAAGGTTAGGGTTAAGGGTTCGGATTTTTCTTTTGAGTTATATAAATTATAAATTATACTATTACTCACTTTGATTTAATTTTATGTCGGTATTCACGCTATATATATATATATATATATATATATATATATATATATATATATATATATATATATATATATATATATATATATATATATATATATATATATATATATATATATATATATCTATATATATATATATATATATATATATATATATATATATATATATATATATATATATATAATATACATACAGTTACAGTTTCAATAACTGTAACTATATTTAAATTGTCACTCTCCATACCAAAAAATAAATAAAGATTGACGTTTCTCATATACGAATAAAAACGTTAAAGGAAAAATACAAAAAATATACAACCAACCGCTAATAGAGACATGGCAGGGTAAAATTAACCCTTTCAACGGGGCCTCTGACATTTGGAATTGCTGCCAAGATGTCGGATGTTTATAAAATGTATATGATGGAAAATACGTTGAACTAAAGTTGAAATTCTGCGTACCTAATGTATGGTTGAGTTATGTAAATAAAAGATAATTTAGGGTTTGGTGTTTAAATTTCGGTTGAGAACTGTTTCGTTGTTGTTAATTCAATTCTGTGTTGGGAAACAGAAAATGGGGAACGAAGTGTTTTAACACTTACGTCCCTTCTGCCTACGATTCCCTCTACTTACCTTTCTGGACTGGCTTGCTACCTTGGTGGACAAAAATTGTTCAGTTGTTGTGTTTAGCTTAAGGCTTTAAAACCTATACATATAGCAAGATAGATAAGGGAATCTATTATTTATTTACTGTTACTCGCTTTCCGCTAGTCAAGATATACGTAGCGGAACTAAACGCCGCGCTTTGTTCGTTACCAGATCGAGGAAACGAAAATATTGCACTGCACACATGTTATGTTTATAACTTATCTTAATTTAAATTGTTCCTCCTTTCAGTTCTAATTTTAATTTTTAATCATAAGCAGATCGATCGATAGCCGTGCCTGAAGCTTTCGACTTTGGATTCTTATAAGATTTTTTAGCTTAAAACTTAATCCCGTAAAGCAGGTAGATATAAAATAGTGACGTGCACTTCCCACTTAAACTGAATTCAAGACATTGCGTACGAAGTAATGTAGTTTAACGCTACCTCAGCAAAGAAAAATAATCATAGTTAATACATAGTCTACAGTAATGTGTGATATGATAACATCCAAGACGATATCATCCAATAATACTATACAATGAAACTATAGGTGCTTTGTAAAATGAATACCTGACGTAATATATCAATAAATGAAAATTATTATATGAAAATAATTAATATAGATATAAAACAATAATGGAAGTTATTACTTTTTTTTTTTTTTTTTTTTTTTTTTTTTTTTTTTTAAGCTTCACGCATTATCCAGTCCCTGCAGTAGTCCCTGCAGTTCCCTCTGCCTACACAAGGCAGGGTAGGCAGAGGGAACTGCAGGGACTGTGGGAACCTAGTGTTAAGACACTCCGTTGCTTAGCCCCTGCTTTCTCCGTCCCCACTTTCCGCCGTTTTTGAGGCATTGCGTGTTGAGTGGCGGAACTCAACGCCGCGCTTTGCCTAGTTTGCCAGAGCGAAGAAAATGGAAATAGAAAAATCCATCTTCTCCGACTGGGGATCGAACCCAGTAACCGTCGCGTTTACAGGCAGACGCTTACGCCTCTGCGCCACGACGGTCCTCTAGTTATTACTTATAGGTATTTATATATGTATATGGTCATATATACCTATTCGTATAGTTATAGCGTAACTTCATTTTAATAAAGCATATGTCGCATAATTTAAAAGCATTGTCCTCGACCAAGCCATCAAATTAATGTGACATAAATAATTCAAAAATTAATCAAGAGGAAAGATCGTCGCTTACACTAGAATTTCAATATTCGTGTCCCAAATCGCTTATTTTCCAAAAGAATGATTTCAACGTTCATTTTAAAAGAAAATCTTTATTAATTCCGCTTAAAAATGTAACTTCTGAAGTAAAAACTAAACAAACCAGTACAGTCGATGATAAAGGCGTTGATAAGCAAACAATCTTTGAATATAATAGCCTCTTAATCTAAAGCACAGCGACGTAATTTAAAGAAAAATAACATTAGCAATTCAGATTACGCCCGTATCGGGCTTTTATTAACCGTCAAACTGGAGGGGAGGGTGGGGGTAAATTGACTTTTTAGAAGGTCGCCTCTGATCGTGGAACTCGATTTATCTGACCGGTTGATGTCAAATTTCGTAACACTCTACATTTTATTATGGATTGAACTTTTTCCTTGTTTTTGTGAAGAATTTTTAGTTTAATAATCTGGTATCTTGGAGCATATTAATGTAGGTACAGCTTAGATGTATCAGTTTATTATTTTATATCAGAAAATATATTCTACTAAGTAATTCAATAAAGCATCATATTGAAATTAAAAATTAATAAAAGTATACTATATTGTACTTTACTAGAACTGGAGATGAAAATCAAAGATACATTTAATACGTGTAAAAGTAAATTGTCAACAAATTCAACTGTTGCAAAGTTGTTGCTTGTTGTCAAATATATTTTTATATTAAATTCTATTTTTTTTTAGTATGTGTTTTTTAATTAGTAGTTTTTAAGCCATACGTTGTTTCTCGCGTATAACAGAGAGAACTTAATCATACTATATTGCAAATTGTGTGCCAAAACTTAACGCAGTGTCATGTTTTAGTATCAGCACGAGGAAAATAAGAATAATTTGTTCTCCATGAGAGTGAATTGAAGTTATACCTGTCGCATTTATAATCCTCAGGATTTTCCAGATTTTCTCGACTGGCTCATTTGGTTTTTGTATAGTACCGTACGTCTTTACGTCCTTAAATATACATTGGAATATATAGCTTTCATATGTAAGAAATATTAACATCTTTTCTTATTCTACACTTATAAGTATAGTAAGTTACTCTTGAGATAAGGATACATTAGCCCTTGAATCTGGTCACTAAAGCTTTGATAAAGTTAAGCTCACGTGAGATAGGGCCCATCTGCTAAATAAGGCTTGGGTTTATTACGTTAGATACTGAGAGTATTTATTATGTAAACTCATTTATTTAACCATATTTTCTTCCTTTTCTTTAAAAAGCATTGGAATATTTATTTATTTTTGAACGATTTGCTTAATTTAACCATTTATTTAAATTTAAATTTAAACAATGAAAATAAGGTTCAAAAAAACTTTGTAGTTAAAGAAGATGAATTTAATGAGTACAAAATGATTTTAAATTCTAATAATCGCAAAGTAGACCTTCTAGGGGGAAAGTAAGGAGTGTCTTAACGCTAAGTTTTTTCAGCTACTATGTGAGGATTACAGCGTGAAGGTAGAAAAAAAATACCAATTAACATAAACTACGTACATATATATGATAAAATTAATTATTATTTTCTTGATGTGATTTTATTATTATTTCGTAAAATTTATATTTGCAACTAAAATTACGTTGGTATGTGCCTGTTAAAAATATACGTTGACCTTATCTTTTTATATTTTTAGCTTTAACATCAAGTACTTATGAAGCACATTTTAGTTTTGTTGGCACCACTGTCTCATTATAATGAGTTTTTTAGTTTCTATCATTTAGTAGCCATGATTTCAAATTCGACGTGAAATCTTCCTCATATTTCAGGATAATATCATTTGGATACCTAAAATTATATATATTCGATTTGGTCCCAGTGGAAAACCTCTTTCCCACTTATCGATTGTTTCACGGTTGATACTGTTGGCATGTGTTTTGAATGCATGTGAAAGTTATATTATTATATTTTTTTTTTAGCTTCACGTTTTATACCGCATATGGCATGGTAGGCAAAGGGAACTGCAGGAACCGTGGGAACCTAGTGTTAAGACACTCCGTTGCTTAGTCCCTGCTTTCTCCGTCCCCGTATATGTTAGATGAAATCTAAAATCAGAACTAAATTATATCAACTTAGAATTTCTTTTATTTTCTTATGTATCTATATTTTTAGTTAGCGTTTCGTATTATTTTTTTTTATATAATATAAATAATAATAAATTTATTTACTATAGTGAAATTTCACATTTGAATTATCCAAAAAAGTTCTTCTTTTATGTGTTTTTGGACTGCCGAGGATTGGTAGGTTCGATTTCTAGTAATGTAAGATGAATTATCTAATTTCCATTTTCTTTACTCTAGCAAGGAGGCAAATGGGACGTTGAGTTCCACTACTCAACACGCAATGCCTACAAAAACCGGAAAGCAGGGAGGGTCTTATCACTAGATTTCGACAACTCTTGCGGTTCCCTCTGTCTACACTGTCAAGAGGGGGTAAAAGCGCGAAGTAAAAAAAATATTTATCGAATATAGCAGACTAAGCAAAAAAAAATTAATATTATGACACTCTCTTGCATTATTTTCGTTACATTGCGTATTTAGTCGCGGAACTTAACACCGCGCTTCTTGGTATCAGATAGAAAAGACAAAAATTTAATTCCTATGACTGGGAATTGAACCTACACTTGTCATACTTGCCAACATAATTCCATATATTTCCATTTTATTTAATTAAAATTTCAATCCAGCTTAAGTATTAAAGTATTAAAAAGGAATCACTTAAGATATATGATTTTGGCACCTCCCAAGGCGGTCACTTACCGGTTGATAAAACAGTTTCCTCCGAGCGTGGGTTAATGGCGCGTAGGAAGATTGCGGCTCTTATATCGTAAATTAGAAGGGTTTTACACCATTTGCTTGTACTTATATAGGTCGTGTAAAGCTTATTTGCTATTAAATGTTTATTTAAGCCATTTTGTCGTTTATTGTCTTTTATAACATTATTTTAGTATATATGGATGGTTGTAAAATATTTTTGTAACTTAGTTTCAAATTAAGTTGTAATTCAAGTCAAACGTGGTAAGTAGGTAAGTTACTGTAAAATAATATACACATTCAACTGTTTTGAATGGTGAAGACTAAGCTTTAGTAACTTAACTACTTGTTTAACTGAATCTTCTCAGGATTTAAATTAAAGAACCAAAAATATCGATAAAACAAAACAAAATAATATGTTTTCAACAATTTGAAAATTTTCCCCGAACGGGATTCAAATCTTTAACCAAGAAACATAACAAACTATACATCTACTATGCAACGATGGCGTCTGAGATATAATTACGGATCCAGTAGAGAACAAGCATTTGGGTCAAGTTTGTAAAGGGCAACTGCAATTGGCCTCAGAATTCTCAGAATGAGAGAGCACTTGCTATAATAAGCTTGACGATTTTCATAGCAATTTATATTTAAATTTTCATTCAGGGTCTCTTTTATTATATCGTAATAAATAGTTCTTGATGTACCGTTGGAGATCTATATTTCTTAATTAATTGATTTATACTTCTTCATCGTTTTCTTCGTTCTTCAAGATTTGGAGGAGCAATTTTTTTATATTTAAAATTCATTTTGTATCTAAAACATGACACGTCATGAGTTTATTCTTTATACTTTGATTAAGTACATTGGTAATATATTAGAATTATGTAATTTAGTAGTTATTGAAACTCAAACTCTGAAACTTGAAATAATTTTTTATTAAATCTTACGTTAAGACACTTGGCTTTCCATTTTCTTTTTAAATTTGAGAAATTTTGAATTCAATAACGGAGTTTAACACCGCAATTTGTCTTATGGGAGTGAAAAAATAAAAATATTTGATTCTTCAAAATCTTTTCAACCATCACGTATATAGGCATACGCTGTCTGACTACGCCATTGTGGCGTCATAAATTGTATTGACGTAAACAAATTAATGACGAGTGTTCTGTTAAGACAAAAGCCAATATAAAACGACACATAAGCTTTAAATATGAATTTGAGTTAATTTAAATCCATGTAGCATGTAGCATGTAGAGGACCGTCGTGGCGCAGAGGCGTAAGCGTCTGCCTGTAGACGTGACGGTTACTGGGTTCGATCCCCAGTCGGAGAAAATGGATTTTTCTATTTCCATTTTCTTCGCTCTGGCAAACTAGGCAAAGCGCGGCGTTGAGTTCCGCCACTCAACACGCAATGCCTCAAAAACGGCGGAAAGCGGGGACGGAGAAAGCAGGGGCTAAGCAACGGAGTGTCTTAACACTAGGTTCCCACGGTCCCTGCAGTTCCCTCTGCCTACCCTGCCTTGTGCGGGATAAAGCGTGAAGCTAAAAAAAAAAATGTAGCTTTCAATATCTTATTACTACAAAATAATTTGTTTTTAAGGACTATGTTAATAAAGAATGAAATATTTAGCTTTTGGCATTTATGAAATCTTTGTGATGCAAGCGAAGGTGTTTTTGAATAAAATAACGTTGTAAATTTATATTGAATATTGTTATCTGGATATGCTTAAATAAAATGTTTTAAATGCTTATGTATATATTTCTAATTATATGATATATTCCACACATCAGTCATTAGTCAGTGGCATATTTTGTAACAATAAATTGACGTTTGTGAGTTTGATTCCCATGGGCTGCGAATTTGTTCTTTTCATATAAAACAATTTAAACATAATTCGCCTATATATGTATATGTTTTTTTCATTTTGCTCTGTGTCAAACCGAAAAAACGCGTCTTTGAGCTTCTCTGCTCAACACGCTGTCTCTCCTTTCGTTATATGCAGATTAAAGTGGGCCGTTTAAATTATTTTGTTTAAAATGTATAAAAATCGCGAAAATCAAAGAACTTATTAAAGTGTGAAGCTAATTTCTTTATATAATTCCCTACAAAGTAATATTTAAAACGACTTTCCAGCTAGCCGATAATCCTTTAAATCTTAAAGTAAAAATTTAAAACGTCAAAAACTTCCACGATTATCTCATACTTGGAATATAGACGTTTTCTCTGATTTATGGGGCCGTAGTTATTAAGATAGCCATCCCGCGTGATAAATCATAGCTGGGAATGGCGTCTGCGGGAATCACGACAGTGTTTTTGCACTTGTCGATATTGGATGTAGAAGTGGGAAATTGAATGAATTATTCACATATGTTCTCTCTCATAATGTATTATGTTATCTATGCTAGGCCAAATGGTAGATCAAATTTATGTTATATGTATTTATTTCGTACCTATAATGCCAATCAAATAAGTTCTTTTTGTATGTCTTCACGCTTTATGGCAAGGGTAGGCAGAGGTAACTGCAGCAACCATAGGAACCCAGTGTTTAGACACTCTGTTGCTTAGTCGTTGCTTTCTCCGTCCTCGCTATCCACATTTTTAAGGCGTGCGTGTTGAGTGGCAGATCTCAACGCCACGATTTTTGCCTAGTTGCCAGAGCGAAGAAAATGGACATAGAAAAGTCCATCTTCCCCGAGTGGAAATCGAACCCATAAACGACTACGACGACAGCACGACGACGACGACCTGTTTTAGTAAATTCATAACACGTGTACAAAAAAGTTATCTTACCTAGAAATGCCTCATTCAGCGAGAAAAGAACTAGATTCGTATAAATGACAACAAAGATAAAACGAGGCTATAAGTATATTTCTTACTTTTTTCCCTGACATTTGTAGTTATATGGGAATACCCTAAATATTTATTTTATTGCTATTTTTAATTATTTTCTTTAAAAATTAATAGACTAGTAAAATTCTGCGAAGATTTTAATATTTTATTTGTTTTTTGTATTTGTTGTTATAGCGGCAACGAAAATACATAATTTGTGAAAATTTCAGCTTTCTAGTTATCACGATTCATGAGATATAACCTGGAGACAGACAGACAGCGGACTAACTAACAGCGGCTAACTTTTTGGCTAAATACAGAGACACAGAACTTAGTGTTAAAATTCTCCTTCCACTTTTGAGTGGAGGAAGTGAAATATTACATTACCTCAGCGAGAATCAAACTCATATACGTTGCGCTTGTAGTAAAACCCAGTGCTATAATGGCCTCTAATAATTAAAATTAACAAATAAGAAGAGAAGAAACTGCTTAGCATTCGATGGATCGCGGTTAATCCATCGAATGCTAAGCAGGTGCTGGGCTTATCGCTTTGTAGGAAGGGAAGCATCGAGCAGCAGCATTGGGAGTTGCGAGCCAAGTGTAGGCTTAAAGTGTTCCGCTAATGCTGCCCTTTAATGTTCTAAAAATGTATTAATAGTAGTTCTAGACAGGCCGAGATCTTATAGTAAGGTATAGAGAGATTTCGCTGTTATACCTCTCGCTCCTACTTTAACCGCATTTGAATTTACTCTAAACCTATTCCTGGTCAGTTCGTTAGTAAGCTCGAAATACTTGTTAAGCTTGAAGTTATGACTTTTAGGGACATTTGTTTCCCTCGTAACTATAAGTTCTACCACTAGTTTAAGTAGGTACTAGGTAACGTAAATTTGGACTAAAAAAACGCCATTTAAGATATTTCGATAATTATTGTTGCGGAATAACTAAAAATACCTAATATTTTTTATCACAAATGGGAATCGAACCCACTACCAGCTTGATAACCACAATAAAACAGTAATTTTAGAACTTTAACTATTGATTAGAAACGTAGGTCTCTACATACATCTCAACAAAATGGATTCCCCGAATCCCACCAGATTGACAATATTGACTTTTAAAAAGTAAGTTTGACAGTTTAAAAGTGCTTCGAATAGTCTATTTCAATAAGGTATGTTGAATTTGAGTTATTAGGTTCAATAGAAAAAGTATATTCGGAATACGACAGTTGACTGTTTGATTTGGCTGTCGTTTAAAGCTTTTTAGTTTCATTCTGTCAAAAATTGTAACTATCTAAAATTTAAAAATAAAGTTTTTTTATATATATATTTCTCGAGCATAGTGGAGTGGACGGAGAACTTAGACATTCTCTGTGTTTCTGTGTGTACTCTCGACACACACTGGTAACTATAATTGCAAAATTGAAAGACTAAGAAGAAGAATATATATATATATATATATATATATATATATATATATATATATATATATATATATATATATATATATATATATATATATATATATATATATATATATATATATATATATATATATATATATATATATATATATACATATATATATATATATATATATATATATATATATATATATATATATATATATATATATATATATATATATATATATATATATATATATATATATATATATATATATATATATATATATATATATATATATATATATATATATATATATATATATATATATATATATATATATATATATATATATATATATATATATATATATTATAGGTAAATCACTAATTTCTTTATGACCTAAAACCAAACACAACACGCTAAACATAATAAATATGCTATAAAATGTTAAACAAGTTCCATATATTTTATTAGTTAATCCCCCAAAACCGTATCTCGACCCTCCATAACGGGGTGTAAAGGGCCCAACTATCGCCTTTTTATGGGCGTCGATAAATGACTACCGCGTCGGAGCTATAGCTTCCTGAGTAGGGGAAATGAAAATGAAAGTCATGTTCAGTTTTTTGTTCTCTAAGATAAGTGTTGTACGTGAAAATGGGGTCTCTTTGCACATTCACTTATAGGACTTAGTGTAGGGTAAGCCTACGTCATTGTAAGGGTTGAGTGGGGATGATATTGTATTTTCCCTGAATTTAGTACAGTGACTTAAGTTTTTTTAATGGTTTGTATGTAAAAGGGTGTCTTTATTGTAATGAATAATATATAATTGTTTGATGATATTTATTATAGATTTCATTTACCTTTTGAATTTGTTTTATGTCTAGTATACATGAAATAACATTTAATAATAATTTTGTTATTAAAGGCAAAAAAATAAAAAAAAACAAATATAAAAAAACACATACTGTAAAAGAAACCTATTTAGTCCCTGCTTTCTCCGTCCCCGCTTTCCGCTTTTTACGAGGCATTGCGTGTTGAGTGGCGGAACTCAACGCCGCGCTTTGCCTAGTTTGCCAGAGCGAAGAAAATGGAAATAGAAAAATCCATCTACCCCGACTGGGGATCGAACCCAGAAGCCGTCGCGTTATAGGCAGACGTTGCGCCGGTCCTCACTTATTTCTTTCTATTTGTGGAAACTGATATGTTAAAGATATATATATATATATACGAGTATATATAAAGAATTTCCCTTTCCGTCTTATTCTGAGTTAAGCGTCTTTTGGCCATTTAGCTACTTTCAACGACCAGACCTTTACCTTTACTCGTAAGTAGATAGTGAAATTTATAGATTTTAACAAACTGAGTTAGTTATTTAGAGACAATTTAGCTCATGTTTATTTATTTTTTCATTTATGCGTACACTTTGTAAGTGACAACTTACACTTTGTAAGTGAAATCGCTTTATTACTACGAAGTAAAATTAAAACAATTTAATAAACGTAATTTAATTTACTATAATAAGAAAATGTTTTGAATAATTAATAAATCAACTACCTCGTTTTTCCACTGAATTCTACATAATGTATATTATGTAGAATTCACTGGAAAAACGAGGAAAAGAGTTTGTCATCAGTAATTTTCTAGATACAGTGTGAACTTAGTATTACATATTTTGTACCCATATATATTCTTATAAGTTAACGTAAAAAGTAACGATATCATCAGATTACAAGCTTAAGTTATTAATATTTTTATGATTTTTATATGTTTTGTTTAAGTATTAAGCTTGAGTTAAGTTAACTTTGAGATAATAAAAAAAATAAAAAACATATATTCAATTTAATCATTTGTATAATTGTATTGAAATTTATTTTATTCAATGCAAGTAGAAGTCAACTTTTTACTCAACAAACGGTAAAGTCAAGTAGCGTCTGTAATCCACCGTCCATTTCCTCCAGCGAAACGTTTAGTCGCAAATTGTTCTAGGGTGCGAATGGCCGGCTTAAAAGCCACCTCTAATAGTTGTTTCCAAACCGTAATGGGACGATTAGACCGTTACGTATAAAAGAAAAGCGGAAATGTATACGGATTTATGTATTTTGAATATTTTGTATGGAAAGCTTTATGTGTGAGCTTTTGGAGCTTTATGCCCTAAGTAGATATATATGTATATAAATAAAATAAGTATTTGTTTATGTCTCCATATTACATATTAAACGTTTAAAAATTTTATATATTTGTATCAAGGATCTAAATTATAAAAAAGACATTATTAAAGTATATAAAAGATTGTTTTGCATTATCTTCGCTGGTAGCATAATAGGAAGAGGGAACCGCAGGAACCATTGGAGAGAACCTAGTGTTAAGACACTCCATTCCACGTTTTCTATCTTTAGAGGCTTAACACCGCGCTTTACTTAGTTTCCAGAACGAATAAAATAGAAATGAGATTATTCATGCTCCCGAGTGTGATCGAACCCAAAAACTGTCGATTATACAGGCAGATGCTACGCTTCTGCGCAACGACGTTTCTCTTTTCTTTCGCTTCTCATTGCATTAGACTGTAATTGTATTTTTAACAGACTTTTAGATCAACATCTGGTAAATATTTTTTTTTATTTTTTTTGTATAGTAGTGTTATTACAAGGCAACGTTTGTTTGTGTGTAATGCTAACTACTATGGTGAATGAGAAACTAAACAAAGATAAATTATTTTGTTTATTATGTCTTCTGAATAAAAGTAAATAAAATGAATTACACAGTTTAAGCTTCTAGGTTTATCTCTTAGCTGTTAAAAAATAGGATTTCTTTCTTTGTTTTCAGTATATAAAATAAAGTCGATAATCATTATAATAGCAAGATTATTTTATACTAACTTTATAGTTACTAATTAAATACACGGAAGCACCTTTCACTCTTAATACAGTAAGCTATATACAAAAGCTTTTTGCTGGAAAGCTCTCGCTATATCTATAATAAGATATACATAGTAACACGCGTTAAAACCAACCGTATTTTCATTCCACTTATTATCAGGAAGGAAAACGGGAACCAGGAAAGCTTCATCGCTTATAAATTTTTCGAAAGCTCACACTGAATAAATAATGATATTTACAAACAAGTAAAGTGTCTTATTAATATTCCACAGCGACGTCCGATGTAATCAGATAGAAATGAAATCGTCAGAAGTAGGTATATCTGTTATTCATTGATTGTACGTAAGAAATATATTTCTCGAACCAGAGCTTCGGTAAAAAATATTTATATTAGAAAGATATATTATTTTTATTGATTTAGTAAAATATAAATAGAAATTTGGCAAATTTTGTGGTATAATTTATGAGAAGCTTTTTGCTCGATATTAATAATAGAATATGAAGTTATAACGCCACAGTTTGTAGGACCGATTCTTACCTGGGTAAGATGGATCTTTGCTCTGGCAACTAGGCAAAACGCGGCGTTGAGTTTCGCCACTCGAAAAAGGCAAAAAAAGCGGGGAACAAAGTGTCTTAACACTAGGTTCTCATATGCGGGATAAAGAGATTGGTATTCTCATTGCGGAAGCGTTTTTTATTATAAAAACTTTCGTACAATAATAAAATAAATATTTGTAATTAATGTGTGTAGAGGGCACCAACATGGGTTAAGTCAATAATCGCTAATTATTTAGTATAGAGCTTTAAAGACGTTTTATTAAATAGGAATATTTTGGTGCCGGCTCTTGTCTTTCATAAAAAACAAAAAGGCCGTTTTCCACGATAATCACAATTTTTCTTTTAATCTTCACGCGTTATCTCGCTCGTAGCAAAATAGGCAGAGGGAACCGAACCATAAGGACCTAGTGTTTAGACATGTCGAGTAGCGAAGAAAATTAAAATAAAATAATTCATCCATCCTGAGTGGGAATCGAACCTACAAACCAGTCCAGTGATAGTTTTAACCTTAAATTTTAACTAACCTTTATAACCACATCATGTAAACTAACATGCTTCATACATATAATAAAGCTTACATCATATACGATTGTATGATAAAATACTGTTATACAAATACACATAAACATATACTATATATATTAAATGTTATAATGAAACCAACGAGGATTATTTAATATCTATAATCTCTCAGACCTTAAGGCTTTTCGTAAGATTTAATCTACTAAGTGGTTTTCTATTTTCATCCTAAAACCTTACATTTAAGGCATTCAAGAGCAAACTTAATGTAATATTTGCCGAACAAAATTTGAAAATTTAATTGAAATTAGTTAATATATTATTCGTTTATTAAAGTATTACTCGTTTAGGGTTTTTCGTGTAGGGATTAACAGACTGTTATATATATATATATATATATATATATATATATATATATATATATATATATATATATATATATATATATATATATATATATATATATATATATATATATATATATATATATATATATATATATATATATATATATATATATATATATATATATATATATATATATATATATATATATATATATATATATATATATATATATATATATATATATATATATATATATATATATATATATATATATATATATATATATATATATATATATATATATATATATATATATATATATATATATATATATATATATATATATGTATATATATATGTATATATATATATATATATATATATATATATATATATATATATATATATATATATATATATATATATATATATATATATATATATATATATATATATATATATATATATATATATATATATATATATATATATATATATATATATATATATATATATATATATATATATATATATATATATGTCCATCTTATGCTGTCTCCTTATAGGGATATTATATACTTACATAGATTTACCTATCACTTTATAACACGAACTATCAACATTCAAAAAATTCAAATATATATAATAATACTGGGTGTGAAGAAACACATCCCACTATTGGCCTCTACTGTATGTATAAAAAATCATACCGTATAATTATATATAATTCATGTTATAGGGTAGGGTAGGTACTACAACAATTATTATTCAATATAATAATCTCTAAGATACTTTCCGAGCGAGATTGAACGCGGCGTGGCTCTGACACTTTTGTTGGTGGAACAATGAATGATAGGGTTTTACAGTTTTTCCATTTCTCTATGCCAGATGTTTTCAATTGATGTTTTTTTATAGTTTTAAATTTTTGCTTCAAAAAATGTTTTATAACCTAATGATAAATATTGCTACACACACACATACGCATACACACACTCACACACACACACAAACTCACATACACATATACATATACACACATCACACTCTATACCTAGCGGGGTAGTCAGAGAGAACAAAGGGCCAAACGCAACGGTCTCTACATACTTCTTTCGCCTCTACCATTGTCATTAACCTCTTCATATGCTTTTGCAGAGAGTCCTCATGCTTTTGCGTGACCTTCCTCCAGTATCTTTGATACTTTTCAATCGATCAATATTATTATTTAAATAAAACTCATAGGTATAAAAATCGGTAATAATTCAATAATACATCCACATATAGCACATTGGACAGTGGAAACCTAGTCTTAAATTAGTCAACGATTAAGTAACTTTAGGTTTATGAGGGAACTAAAGATAACTAAAAAAATATTGTAAATGGACAACAAATGAAGAACAAATGAATGAAGATAAAATTATTTATATTAATTTTATATACTTAGAGTTATGTCAAAATCCATATGAAATATGTGTCTGAAGTCCATAGATCATTTATTTGAAGAAAAAAAAAATTATCGTTCCAATTATAATTTTTTTTTCTTCAAATAAATGATCTATGGACTTCAGACACATATTTCATATGGATTTTGATATATATATATATATATATATATATATATATATATATATATATATATATATATATATATATATATATATATATATATATATATATATATATATATATATATATATATATATATATATATATATATATATATATATATATATATATATATATATATATATATATATATATATATATATATATATATATATATATATATATATATATATATATATATATATATATATATATATATATATATATATATATATATATATATATATATATATATATATATATATATATATATATATATATATATATATATATATATATATATATATATATATATATATATATATATATATATATATATATATATATATATATATATATATATATATATATATATATATATATATATATATATATATATATGTCAAAATCCATATGAAATATGTGTCTGAAGTCCATAGATCATTTATTTGAAGAAAAAAAAAATTATAATTGGAACGAAAGAATATAATCATACTCTAGATATTAAAAGTAATCTATACCTACCTCTATGTTAATATCCTAAAAGTATAAAAAGTTTAAATTGAACTCAATAACCTTTAAAATTACTGGTTTAATTTGAATTAAAAAATGTTTTATTTAGCTTACATTATACCATGTTAACTGTTGCAATATAACTCACTTTACGCTAACTTAAGACACCTAAGACATGTCATATGTCACACACAGTTCCAACTTGTTTTAATATTACTGTGGAGGTGAAGCCACAGATATATGTAAGCTTATAATAATATCTTATGTTAAAATTTGTATTAATATTTCATCTTAATTAACGCAGGAACCGTGGGAACCTAGGGTTAAGACACTCTGCTCTCCGCTTTCCACCTTCTTTTTTGTAATGGAACTCAACGCTGCCTTATTAATTAAGTTCTTTAAAATTATAAGATATTAATGCAAGAGTTCAATTCTGCCATTTCTGTATATGTACTTCGACAAATTCATGTCATCAAGTTTTTTCTCTAGCTTTGTATAATATTTATGTTTTAAAAACAAAAGCATTTCAAAGTACTACCAATGTAAAAATGGTATCATAGTCGATACTTCGACATTTTATTGTCTGTGGCATTTGTCATTTTGTTTTTTATTTAGAGAATCTGTAAAAGAAATTTGTTCTTGCTGCTGTTGCTCAAAAGATCAATAGTTTAGTTCTTGATATTAAAATATTGTGAAAGCTGTGCCTATTGTCTCTAGTTTTAATATTAAATAGTAATAGATAAAAAAAATTAAAAGTAAAATCCAGTCTGCAAAGTTTCGAAGTTAAATTTATATATATATAAGATTTTCTAATCGTTTTGATTTATTTACACGTTTTAAAGACAGACAGATCAAAGTACCTGTTGATGTCATATACTAAGAATTGAAATTCCTGCCCGGTTCGCAAGAGAGCGCGGGATCAAATCCTGCTGCGTTCAAATTTTTATATATTTTCTTTAAGTATTAAGACTCCTGTTAAATTTGTGAAATGTGTTTTCTGAATGCTATGTTCGTATACCCTATTTAACATAGCTTTCTGTAATAAGTTATAAATAAAAAAACCATATATGTTCTATATAAACATATATAACTTAAATATTGTACAAATTAATCATATTAATTTTAGAATTAAATCCAAAATTTTAATGAATGATTACAACGATGTAAAATGACATTTGTGAATATATGTATGTATATATATATATATATATATATATATATATATATATATATATATATATATATATATATATATATATATATATATATATATATATATATATATATATATATATATATATATATATATATATATATATATATATATATATATATATATATATATATATATATATATATATATATATATATATATATATATATATATATATATATATATATATATATATATATATATATATATATATATATATATATATATTCCCATATTAAAAAGAGTCACTGGTCGTTTTAATATAACACGTTACACAAATCAAATTAACAGCGAAAACACGAATGACACCCACGCCCGGAATTAATTTTATTCGCTCCAGGAATCATTTGCCACAGTGAATGCGGTCGTATAGCTCAAGCCAACTTTGTTTATAATAAAAATACGCTTAAAATTTGCTGAAACACAAACATATACCTAAAGACCGGCAATGCCTGTAACGTTAGAAACTTGTTGTTGTAGTTGTTAGAAAGTTATATATAATTAAGAGTGAACAGACTGCCATTTTCTCTCTACGTATTTGAGAAATTAAAAAAATGCGAAAAAAAAACTGCGAATAAAAATTGATTTAAGCCAGAACTGGGAGGAATAGGCAAAGGCAAAAGAGCCCTAGGCGAAAGGAACCCTAGGCGAAAGGAACCTAGTCTTAAGACACTCCGTTCCTTACTTTGCACCTTTATAGATATTTCGTATACAGTAGATTTTTTAAATTTCTTTTTACACACACCTACAAATTAACTCATACATTTTACAATACATTAACATTGAAAATGTATGCATTATTCATTATTACATTAACTTTTTTATTATTTTGTAAGTTATTTGTTTCCTAAGCAAGTTTGTTAAAGCAATAATCACTACCAAACTTCGCCAAAATTTAAAAAAAATGTATACTGTATGAGTATAGAGATATTACAATATATTCAATAATACTGAATCTAAGCAAAAAATACCGAAGATATGTTATAATGTCTTAAGAAACCTTTCTATTGTACAATTACTAGGAGAAGGATGCAGTTCAGGAAAGCGAAGCCGCATAATGAATATTAGTTTAAACATAAAAGAGAATGAAATCATATTTTTTTATATTTCAAACAAAGCAATTAAATTATATCATTTATTTGTTATATTTATTATATCAAAAACTAGAATTTCTAATTGAACTGCCAGTTCAAGAAAACCTATAAGTCGAAGTACTTTTATTAATAAAATTCTTATATTCCGTCGAAATGCTGCGTAAAGTCAGATCGAACAATGAATGAATATTTGGACGAATAACTCGTGGTATTAAATTACACTCGAGTCCCTTTTTGTATTAAGATTTCTAAGTTTTCTATTTATTAAAGTCTGTATTATATTGCATTGAAATTTTGATATAGAAAAATAGTACAATGGTTTCATTTATTGTAGTTTCACGTTGTTGTTGTAATGCAGCAGCACTATAGGTGTTCCCGCTGCCTAATAATAAGACACTCCTCACTTTCAAGACAATTTTCAAATTGTCAAGTGTTGAACGAATGGCGAAACTTAACGCCTCCTGCTTAAAGTAAAGACGAACGAAAGAACTAAGATATACAAATACAACATATTATAAAAATATTAATATTCGTGTAAATTAATTTTTAGAAACTACTTCTAAGGTTGCCCATATTCCAAATTAAGTTAAAAAGTATAGTGTTACGACTCTACATTTATGTATTCTGTTTTAAAAAAGAAAAAATCTATTAAAAATATGTTTAGCACAATTTAATCTACACAATTATTATATATATGTATATATATATATATATATATATATATATATATATATATATATATATATATATATATATATATATATATATATATATATATATATATATATATATATATATATATATATATATATATATATATATATATATATATATATATATATATATATATATATATATATATATATATATATATATATATATATATATATATATATATATATATATATATATATATAATATATATATATATATATATATATATATATATATATATATACATATAACACGGTAAGTAACACGTACATATACATGCTGGGTAAGAATATAAAATCCAGCGTTGAGTTACTCAACAACAACTCATTGTACTGAAAATGTAGCTATAAGCGGGAACCGGTTACTACTAAATTCCCTTTATTTGTTCTACTTTATGCGGGAAATTGCATGACTTTTTTTTTAAAAAAACATATACAATAAAAAAGTCTATTTTTAAATGTTAGCCATTACCTCTCAGTTGAATTATATTAAGAGTCCGCGAAATAACGAAATAATCACTTTCATTACTTACTTGAGTCAACACCGCGACAATGAATGTCTGAAGTGTGTCTGAAGAACAAGTTATATTTACCAAATTAAATTCTATTTAATAAAATTAGGAATCAAAAGCTTTTCAAATGTATTTTTTTCTATAGAAAATAACATCTTTCATTAAATTTGAAAGACTTGAATATTTCTTTTAGAACTAATGTATATAAGAAAAAAAAAAGAACAGCGATTACATTGAGGACCCTCGTGGCGCAGAGGTGCAGCATCTGCCTGTAAACGCGACGATTTTTGGGTTCGATTAACATTCGAGGAAGATGGACGGATTTTCTATTTCCATTTTCTTTGCTCTGGAAACTAGGCAAAGCGCGGCGTTGAGTTTCGCCACTCAACACGCAATGCCTCGAAAACGGGAAAAAAAAGGGACTAAGCAACGGAGTGGTTTAACACTAGGTTCATATGGTTCCTGCAGTTCTCTCTGCCTACTCTGCCAAGTGCGGGATAAAGCGTGATGTTAAAAAAGAAGAACAGCGGTACAGCGTCTGACTGTAAATAAAGGGGCTGTTTGTTCGATTCCTAATCGGGGATGGTTATTATTATAATATATTATTTTATTTCTTCGTTCTGTTATCAAGGCAAAGCTCGGCGTTGACTTCCCAGGCCGGAGAGTTTTTTGTTTTATCTTTAAGGTATGTAAGATAGATATATAGATTTTTATAAAATGGATTGTTCTTCAAAATTTCACTATATATTAAACAACATAGGAGTTCGATATGGAGTAATGTTAAAAAAATCTACATTATATACGCCAGATCTTTAAAATGTTATAAATTTCATGTATTTTCCTTGTATAACAATGTAGGAGAGACACTTTCTGTACAAATTTTGTAAAATTGCATCTAACATAACTAACAACTGGACTCATAGGTCCTATTATAGCTAGAAGAAAAATATTAATATCTCCAAATTGCAAGCGAACTCACGACAACTGTATTAACAAGCACTAACCATTCCAAAAATTCACCACAAGTGTATAAAATAAAACTAAATTAAGCAACTACGTTATTACTCCAAATGAAAGATACACAATAATAAAAACAAGTAGCAACTCAGCCAAAATATTATACAAACATTATCATCTACGTGAAATGTGTAATTTGCGAATATTTTCGGCATAAAATTATGAACGAGCCCCATCAAGCGGGCCGTTCATTAATTTTATGACGCTAATAAACATGGAAAGTACACTATATGCGATAAATTCAGCGAACCTACCTGTGAATTAACTCATGTTGACTGTTATTGTGTAAACATTGAATAATCAAGTCGTTTAATTTATCTTCAATCAATTTTATGGGTTATTTAGTCACTACTTTACTCACTTTTTTTTTAAATGTCCTATTTTTAAGTTCGGTAACCCAAAACAATATATTGAACTGTTATAGAATAACTCTGTTGTTTTAATTTTTATTTAAATATAATTTACTCTACAGACACTTGGCCCGTACCTTTTTTAGCTTATACTAAATGTTCTCATCATAAGTAATGATTATATTAATATTTTTTTTATCTTCACTCTTTATCCCACACATGGCAGGGTAGGCAGAGGGAACTGCAGGAACCATATGAACCTAGTGTTAAGACACTCCGTTGCTTAGTCCTTGCTTTTCTCCGTCCCCGCTTTCCGCCTTTTTTCGAGGTATTGCGTGTTAAGTGGCGGAACTCAACGCCGCGCTTTGCCTAGTTGCCAGAGCGAAGAAAATGTAAATAGAAAAAACCATCTTCCTCAAGTGGGAATCTAACCCAGAAACTGTCGCGTTACAGGCAGACGTTGCGCCTCTTCGCCACGATGGTCCTCAATATATTAATATTAATACATAATATATCGAAATAATATTTATCATAATGAATGATAAATTTAGTTATTTCCACAGCATTATGTCATATGGGGTAATGCTGCTGATATTGATACTATATTTGTTCTTCAGAAACGGGCTGTTCGAGCAATCTATAACATGAGGCCCAGAGATTCCCTTAGGGATAAATTAAAAAAAATTAAAATTATGACTCTTCACAGTCAACATATATTCGAGAATTTAATATATGTTCATAAAAATATTGATAAATTTAGAATGAATTGTGATGTTCACAATATTAATACGCGGAATAAGTGTAAACTTGTTATGCCCACCACTAGGCTCCATAAAATAGGCAACTCCTTCCCATGTAATTGTGTCCGTTTCTACAATAAACTGCCGAAAGAAGTATTTGATCTCTCGTTAAATAAATTTAAAATCTTTATTAAACGGCAATTAATTAGTAAATCCTATTATAGTGTAAAGGATTACATTAATGATAAAACGGCATGGAATTAATGAATTGCTCATAAGTTAGAATGACGTTTGTGAAGTGATCACAATAGGTTTAGGGAAACCTGGCTGAGTTTGTTGTGGGCTCTTCTCACCAGGCCGCGCTTGGAACCCTCGTAACTTTAGTTTTAATACGTGGAGTGTGTAGGTTTCAGAGGGGCTCAATTTGATATTTATTATCAAATTGGGCTCCTTTGACACTCCTACGTTCGCTCTATTTGACGTACACAAGTGATCATCTTATTGATTCTAAGTGGAAAACAAAAAATAAATAAATAAAAAAAGAAATAATAACAAAAAATAATAAAAAAAAAAAAGAACATCTATAATAATCTTTACATTTTTTTTATATTTAATATTACTAAATATATAAGTTCACACATTCAATTTTTGGCGTTATAAATAAAATAAATTTATATAGTAAATTAGGGTCACTTGATGGCGAAGTCACACAATAATGATTCTGTAGTTTATTAGTAAATGTATGACTGTAATTTTCTCGAAATTATGTAGAAGAATCTACCGGAAATTAATATCATATATTCATATCCTGATAACTTCTTAAAATCAGTACTCATCAAACTTTTATGTCAATGCAAACAAATATAGTAATATTTATATTTAGTTTGTTTCGTAAAGATTATCGTATAATTAAAACCTACAGGGTACTATTCCTGACCTAGCCGCAGTGTAACTAGTTTTTATTATAACTAAGGGCAAGATACGAAAATTTAAAATTTTTACATATCTCAGAAAAAAATCATTATAAACGTGTACTTACTGTAGTTCATTTCATATAAAATGAGTGCACACAATTGTAATTTAAGTTTGACGACTTATATTAGTAGTATTTCATTTAGCTAGACTTATAAAATTTTATTAAAAGTCAGATTTTGTAATATATATATATATATATATATATATATATATATATATATATATATATATATATATATATATATATATATATATATATATATATATATATATATATATATATATATATATATATATATATATATATATATATATATATATATATATATATATATATATATATATATATATATAGAAGAAAATCTCAAATTTGGTAAATTATTAGTAAGCCATAGAAAAATACCATAACAAACTATATTAGTAATGTATACCTACACATATATATATACATACATACATACATACATACATACATAGATACATAACTTCACGCTCTATCCCTAGCGGAGTAGTCAGAGAGAAATCTACAAGTGTAATCATATTACTTAATATTTCTGTAGGTAGTCTCAATATGTCCTTTGTTACTAAAAATATAAAAATAATTAAGAAACACGTTAAACAAATATAATGAACACTTACATATAACTATTTTCGTCAATTTCCACAGACGCAAATAAATTCTATAAATAAAATATATAGGCAAAAGATACTATTTATGTCTGGAAATGTTTTGTTAAAATAGTATTTTATTTACATTTCTATAATCATTATAGAAATATAATCGTGAAATTTGTGATTTATTTTATTTCGAATAAATCTTATCGCTAACAACTATGTATCATAAAGATGAGTGAATACGTTCTCCACTTACCGTTCATTCGGATTTCTCCACTTACCGTTCATTTAGATGATTTTTCGTGTCAAAACAATCGTAGTAAGTTTTTTTTCATTTTCACTGTAACATCCTCACTGATACCTCTAATCTGTGTATCTATACACTGTGAATTTGGTCAGTTAAATTGACCCATATCCTCCGAAGAGATCACATCTCGTATCATAGCAATTATTTTTCTTAAGTTCTTCTTCTGTAATACCCACGTTTCACTGCCGTATAACCGCGTCGGAACCAGAACTGCATTGTGTACGGCCAAACGTGCAGCGACGTTGGCGTTCTGTCGTCTCAACAACGCAGCTAAGGCACTGTTCATTCTGTTACCGGCAGCAACACGTCCTTCCACATTCATTTCGTATCTACCATCACTACTTAGCAAATTTACCAATTATACCATTTCATTCACTTGTCTTAATAAGATTCCATTCACAAACTGTTGCATTTCATCTTTCAAATACCAGAAACTTTATCTTACTTGCATTCATGCTTAGTCCATTATTTTTTAGAATAATAACCCTTCAGAATAAAACCTGCAACTCGTATTCTGATGATACAATAAGCACTACATCATTTGCGTACAGGAAGCAATTTACTTTCAAGTCACCCACTTTCACTCCCATTTCGCCTTGTTAGTCAATTACACAGTTCAATAATTATACCGCATACGTACACCTCGTCGGTGACTGGGCAAAAATATCTAACTAAATTATAATACTGCATTACCCGCCGTTTAATGCTATGTAATAAAGCTAGCTATTAATATATCATGTCAAAACCGATGGTGTATTAACGCAGTCGTGAAATATGGCCGAGTAATCCGTTTTGGGTTTAGTTAATCTAAATAACTATTTTTCAATAAAGCCTCTAATATCTGCCTTATGAATTTTCGTCCGAAACGTGCTTCAAATATTAATTCACCACTCACCTAGTGGAGGCAACTTTACTATCGAAATCCTTGTCGCCTAGCTGAGATATGTATTATTAAAGGGGGTAGTTTACGGTTCGATTACCACTTAAGGTAAAAAATTGTATATATTTTAAAATATAGTAGATTTTTGATATCATATATAATTCAGTATAGCTCAAAATACTGTATAGTAAGAATTTCAAATGTTTTTTTATCACATGATATCAATTAGCATATGATAACAAACATTCAAAATTCTCATATAAATAAGTAAATAGAAAAAAATGTAACTGATAAGACACTACCTTCCCCATTTTTTGCTTCGTTTTGAGATACTACATATGTATTATTCTAGTAGCAGTTCTAAACACCTTGCATTGCCTTGTCACCAGAGCATGAGAAATTAAATAATTCTTCCTATTCAAGTGGAAATTGAACTCACAATCGTTATATTTTCAGATGCTGTACAAGTATGTAACGGCAGTCTAGATAAGTGCTATACCAGTTTTTCGTAATTTTATATATTAAAAACTATGATTTTTTATTTTCAATGAAGGTTGACGGATTCAAATCAAAATTTATTTAAATGAAATGATGATGAAATGACTTTTACAAAAATTTTCGGATCGTGGAATAAACCCCCACTGTACGCCAGTTCAGAAGACAGTTCCGATGCGAAGGACCAGCAAGAGGATCTGCAATAGTTAGAATATCAATAATGGTATTCTATATGATACAAAGTCCTTAAGGACCTTATGAATTTTCCCGCTTGATGCGAAAAGCCGACGAAAGCTTTAATTTTAACTTTTCGATTGTAAATTTTTAAAATTTATTTACACTATATACTGTGCTATAATATTTTAGAAAGTTTGTTTCATATTTTCACAGCCATTTAAAAGCGAGGCACAGATAGTTTTTGCAAACTTGCACCGACAGAATTTATGATCATTCACTTGACTTATCAACATGAATTACTATTTTAAAAATTTTGTATGATGTTAAAATAAACATAAATATATGTGTAATAAATATACATGGTTTTCATTTATATTTATGAAAAACGGAGATATACCTATATACTTTATTTTAGCATTTCGTTTTTAAAAGTTAAGAAAACATTACTACCGTCGTGGCGCAGAGGCGCAACGTCTGCCTGTAACGCGACGGTTTCTGGGTTCGATCGGTTCCAGCCACAGAAGATGGATTTTTCTGTTTCCATTTTCTTCGCTCTGGCAAATTAGGCAAAGCGCGGCGTTAAGTTCCGCCGCAATGCCTCGCAATGCCAACACGCAATGCCTCGAAAAAGGCGGAAAGCGGGGACGGAGAAAGCAGGGACTAAGCAAGGGAGTGTCTTAAAACTAGGTTCCTACGGTCCCTGCAGTTCTATCTACCTACCTTGCCATGTGCGGGATAAAGCGTGAAGCTAAAAAAAATAACTTTACTAAGCCTCCGCTGTCTGTTGGTCCGTCTGATTATTTGTCACCAGGCTGTATCTCATAAACCGTGATAGGTAGGAAGCTGAAATTTTCATAAACTATTTTCATTGCTGCTAACACAACAAGTATTAAAAATAACAACATTAATGAAATAGAACCCTTGGTGAGCGATAACTAAATTTGACCAATACTTTTTATCAAATGAATGGGCCGGATATAACGTGAAGCTAAAATATTCAGTAGTAAGTGTAAATTAAAGACAACCGGTTTGAAATGTACAAATATGAAATTAACCAATTGTACGTACGGCTCCTTATATTATTAAGATATTTCGTTTTAAAAAATATAAATATTCGAATCCTTACATGATTAGTCAATTAACTGTGTTTTTAATATAACGTTCAGGTATTAAACTAATATTGAAATAAAAATCTTAAAAACTGGAAAAAAGAAATTTGTTAGGGCAACCAAATTAAATTTTAATTTAATTTTGGTTTTATGCTTCATTTTTGCTGTTTTTTTTTAGTTTCACGCTTTATCCCGCATGGCAGGGTAGGTAGAGGGAACTGCAGGGACCGTGGAAACCTAGTGTTAAGACACTCCGTTGCTTAGTCCCTACTTTCTTCGTCCCTACTTTCCGTCTTTTTTCGAGGCATTGCGTGTTGAGTGGCGGAACTCAATGCCGTGCTTCACCTAGTTTGCCAGAGCGAAGAAAATGGAAAGAAAAGAAGAAAAAATCCATTTTCCCCGACTAGGGATCGAACCCAGAAACGGTCGCGTTACAGGCAGACACGACGGTCCTTACGGTCTTGCTGTATATTTTGTGAAATTTTTACCTGGCGCTATGAAACTTGGTAATAAGTCTTTATACAAAGATAAATGTTTGAAAATTATATGTATACCACAGAGAAAAATGTTATACACTTATTATTTTTGTAATTCACGCAAATTATTGAAGATACGTTTACGAGATTTTTTATTTTATAGGGTATATTTCCTGTGACTTACAATTATGAGTTTTGCCAATCTGCCATGAATTCTAGTTGCACTCAACTGAATCTTTATTGCTATATTAAACAGTTATATGCTTATAAAGAGCTGGTTAGACTAAATATATGTGAAACCTAAATCAGTATTATTCATTCCTGGAAAGTAAAGAATACACTATATGACAACGTGTGCTAAAAATAAAATAAATTTAGAAGATTAAACCCTACGTTTATAGTTATTCTAATTTTACAACATGATTAACAATTTTCTTAACAAAAAATATAATTTTTTTGCAGATAACCCCTAAACCAGATGTGCAAGTGTAAGAATGTGATAATAAAAACTTCAAGAAATAGTCCGAAAATGAAACGCCGTCTTCCCGCAGTGAAAGAAGAGCCTAGGAGCCACAGCATTTGTAATAGTGACACAGTGTTATATGCAATGATTATATCAACCGCAGTGTTAAGTTACGTGAATAGTTTGAACGGGGACTTCGTACATGATGACATACCCGCGATTGTCACTAATGGTGACGTAGCGGGTCCTAACAGCTTGAAGCAGCTGTTCTTGGATGACTTTTGGGGTACTCCCATGGCTGATCCTAATAGCCATAAATCGTATCGACCGTTGACTACGTTATCATTTCGGTAAGTTTTAGATTTTGTATATTTAATAAATTAATTAGCTTAAATTTATGATAGTATAGATCTTTCAGAAAGCTTATAATAAAGCTTAAAATTAATTTGGTAAGCTTAATGAATGTAAGGTGCCTAACTACATTCATATCACTAATACCAAAAGCTATAGGTCATCGCAAGACAAAGCCACCGTAAATAGTTGGGAGTGGTTTCAAATAAACGTTCATAATATCATGTATCCAGCATCTATTCTCTTGAAGTCAACTATAAATTATGTTAGCTGAAGCGTCTATTTATCACGAACAGTGGACTTGAAACTTTATGTATCAAGTTAATGATAAATTTATCTAATAGTTACATTTTCTATGTTACTTTGACAGATTAGGATATTAGGTTATCTTAGCTCAAGATTGCAGGAGGCTGTAAAAGGGATGAATGTGGACTCGATTCCCGATGGGAAAGTCATTATTTTTAATTTTCTTTCAGTTTTTTAAAGTTTGTAAATTTTAAAGCTTTGGTTGCACAAAATCTGACGTTCTATTCGACTAATTTACGGTATAGTTCAGAGTTGGACGAAAATTAGAAAATTAATAAGGTCCCTTTGCTTTGTGATTAAGTACCATGATATGGGTTAAAAAAAAACAAAACAAGTATGACATTATTATATTTAATATTTTTACTTTCAAAAATTAATACATATCTCCCTACAAAGTTGATAAGAACATAAATAAATTGTAAGAAGCATGTAAGAATTTTAATGTACTTACCTTAATCAGAGCGCTTAGACGCTTTCCAAGATGCGTGGGTTCCGATCACGTAAAAGTTGGATTTCACGTTTTATAATCTGCATGAAATTTTAAATTGATGTATGACACAGCATGTACGAACAATAAATATAAGACAAAATATTTAAAAAGTGATAACAAAACGCCGTAACAATTAAACGTGATAACGTCAAACTAAGTTGTTTCTTCTCGTTCTCCACTTGGATAACTACAACAATTTTACTTTTTATCGAAGAAAATAAATGAAAATGTCCTGATTTTCTTCCCAAGATATTGAATTAAAATTTGTCATAATGCGATTCAAAGAGAACCTTGCCTAGGTGAAGGCATGGTTGAAGTAAAAAAATCAAATTTACTACGCCTAGGAAGTTTTCTCGAGGCTCACCGGCAGAATAAGATTAATAAATAATTGCTCATAGTCAATACTTACATTTACTGTTTTCTGTAAAAGGAGGCAATATAAAAGGCAATATCATTATTATAATCTTGTCAAATGACTCATGCCTATTTAAATTAGTCATATACTATATATGCTATCAAATTTTTCACAAATTCGTCGTTTGGTTAATATTAAGCTTCAAGCGTTACGTTGCACGGCAAGTTGATTTCTAACTGCATATACATTTGTACTGTTAATCAGACATTTTGTACTCGGGTCAACACGAATTCTGTAAGACTTTTTATATTTTTGGAAGCTCTGTATAATATGCCATATACGGAGATATATAAAAATATTATTTTATAAATAATATATTTAAAATCTTAACGGAGAAAGCGGGGACTAAGCAACGGAGTGTCCTAACACTAGGTTCCCACGGTCCCTGCAGTTCCCTCTGCCTACCCTGCCTTGTGCGGGATAAAGCGTGAAGCTAAAAAAAAAGTAAATAAAAAAAATGTCTCAGTCGTCATAAATGACTCCTAGTTGAGGTAAAGTATATTATGAAACAGATAAAAAAACTTTCTACGATATAAAAAGATTGATCGTTGTCAATTGTTATTAAATAAACGACGTCACAAATGTCAAAGTCAAAAAGTTGTTTAGATATACAAAATGAATCAAAACTGAAAGTGAATATATGTTAAAGATATGTTCATATATAGTATATAAAGAAAAAGCTTCACCTATATATTTCCAGTTTCCCACTTCAAAACTGCATCACCGCGCGTTGTTTTGTTGTCAAAGTAAGGAAATAAAATATCTTATTTAATTATAAAAATATAACGTCGCGTTTACGGTCAGACTCGGTAAGATGTTCTGCTACCACAGCATCTGTACTTATTTAGTACAGATAACATATTATTATATAAATAACTTTACTCTTGACACAATTTTAAATTAAAACAACAATTAAAATACATTTTAATCCTGATCAGTAAGATTTTTTTTATTTTTTTTAGCTTCACGCTTTATCTCGCACACGGCAGGTTAGGCAGAGGGGACTGCAAGAACCAAAAGCTTTCAGAAATTGATATTATTTAAATCTTGGAAAGATTTCAGAAAATTTATTAAAACTTTGTTTGTATTTTAAGTCGAGAGCAGACTTTACATCTTCATAAAATACATCAGCAAATTTAGACACAACATGGTAATATGATAAAATCAAAACCATTTTAATAACATATTAAAAACTTAACATGTATGTAAATAAAAACGTTTTTCCCGTGAAGGGATCCACAAGCGTGTATAATAAATTATGATAACGTGTGACACCCACGCAAGCAAGACTAGCTCTTATCGCGTGCCGAATTTGCGCATCATGGAATTTATATTTATGGTGCTTTTGGCTACTAAATTTTAACAAATTGTCATTTTAATCTCGCCTATGTAGCGGACACCTCGGGACGTAAGCTAAAAATAAATAGAGCCAAATTAAATGACAAGTTGAGAGGTCATACATTATGAAGTAAATAGCTGTATACATTAGTGGTATTAAAGTGGGAATTTTAGAGCCAAATGAAGCCAATTTTTGGTGTCATTCTGAATGTTTAAGCGATTACTTATATAAGTTGTTAGTAAGCTTTAAGACGTCAACCTTAGAGGCCGGCAACGCTCTTGTAACACCTCTGCTGTTACATAGGGCCTTGGGCGTCGGTGATCACTTACCATTAGGTGACCCGACCGCTCGTTTGCCTTGTCGTAAAAAAAACAAATAAGCTTTAAGATTTAATGATGTGCTTTATACTACTTCCATATACAATTCTTTGTCGTTGAAATTAAATTGATCTTAAATTTAAAGTCAGCAGAAACACATCTGACAAGTTGAGAGATGTAACTTTTCCTAATTTCTTATAACCAAGTTAATTGATTCTATGTATAACATTTTTATTTATATAGTAAAAGAAGGACCGTTGAGACGCAGAGTTTAATAAACGCGACGGATTGTGAGTTCGATTCTCACTCGAGGAAAATGGATTTTTCTTTTTCATTTTTTTTCGCCATGGCAACTAGGCAAAAGCGCGGCGTTGAGTTCCGCCGCTCAACACGCAATGAGAACGGAGTAGAACTAGATTCCCATCCTATCATCCTATCATCCATCCTAGGTTCCTCGGCTTACACAGCTATGTGCGAGATAAAGCGTGAAAGTATATACGAAAAAATTACAATGAATGAATGAACTCAAAAATACATTATAACACGTCTACAGGCTAATCAAGGATTATCAACCCGATATTGTTTGCCTCATATCACTTAGACAGGAATAATTTCAAAGCGGATTTGTGCCATTGTTCAATGGAACAAAAGCCTTTGGTAATTACCCGGTACAATTGATAGGGCTTAACACCATGATACTGTTGCCATTATTAAGATATCATCTATATGTACACAAATAATTATGTCTTGGTAATTATATTTCATATTATATATTATGTTTTGGTGACAATTTAAGCGTATAAGGGTGTTATAAGAATGATTTAATAATTAATTACGTTTGAATATTTAAGATTAGACTGATTGTAGACGTGAAGATTGTGGGTTCGACTTTTACTTGAGGAATGACTTTCCGAGTTCTGGCACTGCACGCAATGTCTCAAAAATTGGAAAGGAATTTGAGAATAGAATGTGTTAATGCGATTTCACGAAGCAAAAGTAGAAGTAAGGCAAGACCTCGTGACTTTTTCATACTTTTATATTTATATAGGTTGGTGTGCTGGAGGAACGCAAAGTGATTGATAATCATGACTTTGGTTTTGATATTTGGTTTAAAATGTACTGACAATTTGACGTTAGATTTGACTATAATTTTTATCGTCAAGTTTTTTTGATACACTATAAGAGAGTTACTCTTGGTTGTATACACATATATACATACATGTATATATATATATATATATATATATATATATATATATATATATATATATATATATATATATATATATATATATATATATATATATATATATATATATATATATATATATATATATATATATATATATATATATATATATATATATATATATATATATATATATATATATATATATATATATATATATATATATATATATATATATATATATATATATATATAATACTATACTCATACTTATACTCTTCTAAAAAACCGTTAAAATTCGCATTACAATAATGTTTACATATCTTTATTTAACATCAATTAAATGATAATTCACGATCGTAAGTGCTACTTTCAGATATGTATCCTCTTAAATGACACAAGTAGCCAATAAACTTCATCTAAAGCATATTTTTAAACTATATACTAAATAGAATTTTGTCCAGAATATGAAAACAGCGTCGCCAAAATCGGATTACAGGGGTAGGCTTTCTCGAAAACTTGTAGGGTCCTCTCAGGTCTTTAATCTTATTGGGTCGAGCCTCCAACCTAGCCTGGTTTGATGTAAAGTATTAAAATAAACTTTTATTTGCCCATTTATTATATATTTTTCTTTTATAAACTTTTGTTTACAAGACAGCTTAATGTAATATATATTTTTTATGTCTTCACACTTTATCCCGCACATGGCAGGGTAGGCAGAGAGATCAGTAGGAACCATAGGAACCTAGTGTTAAGACACTTCGTTGTTTAGTTCCTCCTTTCTCTGTTCCTGCTTTGCGCCTTTTTCGAGGCATTGTGTTGAGTGGCGGAACTCAACGCCGCACTTTGCGTAGTTTCCAGCGCGAAGAAAATATTAAATTATTATCTTAATTTCTGCCTGATTTGAAATTTCTCCAACCATTTTTTGTAACGAATTTTCAACTAAACATCAATATTGTTCTATAAATATAACAACTATATACAAACTATACCCCAACACGGACCATTAGCCACCGGAATCATAAAAACGTATAAATTGTTTATCTACGAATTGAAATCTCCGCAAAGAAAAGATTATACATTTGATCTTCGGAAACAGCGCGGAAATTGGAAAACTCGGCCAATTGAGTGGCCGCGTGTTCGGGCTTGGGAGGAATGCTATGTCATTTTGTGTTTTGTAGACAACGCTTAGTTCCGATAATTTTGATAGTATTTTTGATGAAAAAAGATAGAATGATAATATTTGTAGTAAATTACGGGTTCATATCTAGTTAGGGGTAAATATTTGTCTTTTTAATTTTATTTAAAAAAGCAATGTAGACTTGTAAAACGTAGAACGGGCATCGAATTCTGGCAAGAAACATTTTTTTAAGAACTATTTCACATGTGCTCCATTATCCATCCGGTGAGGGACCTGGGTTTTCTGGATGCTAATTTACTATTTGATCAACATGTAAATAAAATAACAGCCAAAGCTTACAGTATGCTGGGATTCATATTTCGTCAAGGAAGCGATTTCAAAAATATACACTTACAATATCTTATATAACGCTTATGTTAGATCTCATTTGGAATATGCTTCCACTGTATGGAATCCGCAATATTCTAAGTATATTTTGAATACAAAGCATCCAAAACAAGTTTCTTAAAAGAATGACACACAAATTTGGGGAAAATTCTGTCAAAAGTTTAAACATTACGAGTATGTCACTAGAAAACCGTAGGGTATATAGGGATCAAATTTTCCTATATAAAATCATAAATAATCTTATAGACTCAACATATTTATTAAATAATATATTTTTTAAGTGTTCTAATTCTTCCATACGATGTAAACATATCTTCTCTGTCCCATTATCTAAAAGAAATTATTCAAAAAATTGTTTTCTCGTAAGAGCTTGTACTAACTATAACATATTGTTTAACAGTGTTGAAATTTTTAATGACAATATTTTAACATTTTCTCGTTTTTTGAAACAGCTCATATAGTTATTACATTTAAGATACTTAAATTCACTTTGAAATGTTTAAATTCTGATAATTATAAGTATTTATTTTTTATGTTCACTCCATGAAACTGTTCAAAAGTGGAAACTTTGTTAGCTTATGTAATTATTTTTATATGTGAAACCTACTATGATGTGTATATGCTGTTTGTTTCCCAATAAATAAAATAAAATAAATAAAATTATATCGGAGAAAAAATATTGGTAAGACACTACGTTGAAGGGTACAAATAAGAATATAACTCCATTATATATATATATATATATATATATATATATATATATATATATATATATATATATATATATATATATATATATATATATATATATATATATATATATATATATATATATATATATATATATATATATATATATATATATATATATATATATATATATATATATATATATATATATATATATATATATATATATATATATATATATATATATATATATATATATATATATATATATATATATATATATATATATATATAAGTATTTACATCTTTGTTATTAGCTACCCGAAAGCACAATTAATCTAAGAGTGTCAAGTTGTTATTTCCAGTAATTAGGAAAGTTTAAGTGAAGATAGTTAATCGAATTAGATATCGATCATCGTAGTTCGCGTGAAGGTCGTCTTCAACAACTTTTATCATATAGAAGATGTATAGCATATGCATTACATTAGTTTGTTTTGTTAAGTGGCATATAGAAACGTTTTGAATTATTTTATGGCTTATAATTAATGTAAAATAAACATAGCATAGTATTGATTATACAAATATCAAGCCTTCCTGCTAAAATAATTTTTAATACAACATTTATTTTAGCTCCGTCCTCCAGGATGGTAGGTACCAGCGAGGATGTTACAGTAAGAATGAAGAGGAACGTGCTCAGATGGTTTGGGCACGTCGAAAGAATGAGTGACGAAAGAATGGTAAAAAAGATATATGATGGAAAAGTGAGTGGTAAGAGAGGTAAGGGGAGACCTCGGTTGACTTTCGAAAACACAATATCGAAGATACTGGAGGAAGGTCACGTAAAAAGCATGAGGACTCCCCGGAGAGCATGCATGAAGAGGTTAATGACAGTGGACGAGGCGAAAGAGGTATGCAGGGACCGCAGCGTTTGGCGCTCCGTTCTCTCTGACTACCCCGCTAGGGATAGAGCGTGAAGTTATGTATGTATGTATCTATTTTAGCAGAAGAGATTTATATACAAAAGTCAAATGGTACTAGTAAAATAGTAAAATAATTTAGAGAGATTGACACCTACGTCGGCTACCTTGGTTAGGGCATATACATTTACCATAAACGCATTTTTTAATGTAAATAAGTAAATAACAATGATTTTCATTTTTTTTTGAAAGCAATTTGTGTTTATCTACACAATACACGTTGGATCCCTCATATAGCACAATAGGTGGACTTCCTCAATTTCTTACTCTCCGCCCAATTTTCAACACTGACGCATTTTCCGAGGGAGTATAGAACTATCAAACGCCAAGCTTACAGTCAAACAATGTACCACTGTACCATAATGGCTTGCATATGATAGATATCTTTTGTTCTATTTTTATCATGTTTAATTTAAATTCTAAGTTGGTAAAATAAATAAACTACTCACTCCCAGACCAGAACCTAGTAGTTTATCTCACTATAGGGAATAATTAAAATTGTTCATGAAATTAATGAATAAATATTTACATTCATATTCTCTAAACAAATAATGTTTTTGAAGCCTTCATATAGAAGGGTAACGTTTTTAATGACCTAGCAACTTTTAGTCTCTTAGTACAAAGTTGTTAAGGCAAAATACCGTTAAAATAGTACATGTCGGTTCGGTTTCATATTCAATTCCGACACTGAATTGTTTTTAGAGGTGGTAATCAAGTTTGAATTAATGGACTTCGATTATCACTTAAAGGCAATTATAAATTGAGTATGTTTATTTTAGTAAGCATAGCTTTTAATTTTTTTACTACATTCACACTTTTTAACTAAAATAGTGTGTAAAATTATCCGTCTAAAATTTGCAGTTAATAGGACCAAATTCCATGTTTCAACTAGGGAGTAACATACTATTTTAATATTATTATTATTTATTTTTTAAAGCTTCACGCCTTATCCCGCACATGGCAGGGTAGGCAGAGGGAACTGCAGTAACCATACGAACCTAGTGTTGAGACACTCCCTTGCTTTAGTCCCTGCTTTCTCCGTCCCCGCTTTCCGCCATTTTCTCGAGGCATTGCGTACTGAGTGGCGGAACTCAACGCCGCACTTTCCCAAGTGGGAATAGAACCCACAAGCCATCGCGCTTACATGCAGACACTACGCCTCTGCGCCACGACGGTCCTCTAATACTATTATATAAAAATAAAATGAGCTTAAAAAGCTTCCTTTATTACAAATTTATAACCAGTACTATAAGTACAACACTTTAAAGTATTAGCGATGTTACTTCCAAATTCTGAACAATCCTCTTTTCTAAAGCTCGAGCCGAGACTAAAAGTTTACACAGCGCTTGTTGCGGTCAGTGAGAGATGTTTGCACGGGGTATACATATAGTGGATAAATGGCACTTTGCCTTAGATGTAGAAGATATGATGAGAAAGGCTTTGTGAAATTTTTAACACAAATATCTTGAAAGTATATTTCATAAAATTACAACGATTAAATTAATATATATATTTATATATATATATATATATATATATATATATATATATATATATATATATATATATATATATATATATATATATATATATATATATATATATATATATATAGATATATATATATATATATATATATATATATATATATATATATATATATATATATATATATATATATATATATATATATATATATATATATATATATATATATATATATATATATATATATATATATATATATATATATATATATATATATATATATATATATATAAAATTAATCTAGCGATATTTGAAGGTAGAAAGGTAGGTATCTGATTTAGTTAATAGAAAATATATTGTTTGATTCCACAGTTCAGTATTTGAAACAAAATCCACTCTACTGTAGCTTCACGCTTTATCCCGCACATGGCAGGGTAGGCAGAGGGAACTGCAGGAACCATATCAACCTAGTGTAAAGACACTCCGTCGTCCGTGTAAAGACAGTCCGACACACTACTATATATATAATTAAATTGTATTTTTATATGTTTTCATATCACTTCCACAATTTGGCTAGTCAGTTTACTGCCAAAGCTTGCCTTTCTTTCCCATATTGCGAATGGTGATATTTATTAGACGCGCTCGAAACTTTATTGCACTAAAACTGGGCCAGTTAATAAAGTTTGTACGGTTTTTCAATTAGGAAGCTAGATTATTTTGCTTTTCTCTGAAAAATGTTTGAATTTGTATTGAAATAAGTACTTTTTTTTTAAATTTTATAAACGCAGGTATGTATGTAGGTAATGCATGTATGTAGCAGAGACGGAGAAAGCAGGAATTAAGAACGGAGTGTCTTAACACTAGGTTCCCACAGTCCCTGCAGTTCCCTCTGCCTACCATGCCATGTGCGGTATAAAGCGTGAAGCTAAAAAAAAAACTCACTCAAAACTTTTAGAACATTTAGTGGTAGAGCTTAACATTGTGCTTTGTATCACCAGTGCGGGGAAGGAATAGTCATCTAAGATGTGGTAACAAGAAGGAATACTTATATTCGAGCTTACAATTAAAAGCTGTGGTAGTTCTTTTGAAAAAAAAATTCCAATGATTATTCTATTTTTTGCTCCTTTTATTATTATTATTATTATTATTTTAGCTTCACGATTTTATCCCGCATTTTGCAGGATAGGCAGAGGGAACTGTAGGAACTATATGAACCTAGTGTTAAGACACTCCGATGCTTAGTTCCTGCTTTCTCCGTCCCCACTTTCCTCCTTTTTCGAGGCATTGCGTGTTGAGTGGCGGAACTCAACGCCGCGCTTTGCCTAGTTGCCACAGCGAAGAAAATGGAAATAGAAAAATCCATCTTCCTCGAGCGGGAATCGAACCCACAAACCGTCGCGTTTACAGGCATATGCTTACGCCTCTGTGCCACGACGGCCCTCCTATTATTTAAATATTATTTCTTTATTTATTAATATCAATAATAAGAGCTAGATACAGATTATAGATTATAAGATACTTATCAAAACTATATCTCTATATAAAATATATCTAGAGAAACTATTTAGTTAAGTTTTCAAGTGTTCAACGTCTGACTGATAAGGGTTACGATACCTGTCAGTTAGGAGATATTGTGTTATATAAACTGTTCTAATAAATTAATAAATGTATTAGGCTTACCACAGTATATATACTTGTTATATAACTTATAGTTAAATTTACTCTAATTTTATACTTTGGACGTGTTAGTGAATTTAAATCTTACTCGTGGAAATTTAGTGAGAAGAAACTGCATTGTTTTTGTAATTTTTGGATTCATTGTCGTAAGTTCTTTAATTAGCACATGAAATGTAAACATTTCTTTATTTATTTTTTTACTGTCCCAACCAACAAACTAACTTGGAAATAGTTTAGAGTTAATTTACATGCAGTTGAAGTAGGAGCCAGATTTATAAAAGGGAAATCTCTATAGTCTGCCAAAAGTTCTTGGCTTATCTAGAACTTATAATTTATTTCTAGAGCGTACCTCGAAGGCGGCACTGGTGGAATCATTTAGAATTTGGTTAGGTAGTGGGTAGAGCTCGGACAGTGGAGGTACATGTTGATGCATTTTGGAACCCCTTTAAACCTTCACTTGGGTCGCTAGTCCCAAGCAATGCTTTAAGCTCCTCTTCGTACAACACAACGGCTCAACACCCGTACAGTGAAATCAGGGAATGCTAAGTTGTTTCGTCTCTTCTCTCACGTACCACTAATATAGAATAAAACATTTTATTCTAAATATTTATTATATATAGCTTTTAGGCACATTTCAGCTTAGCACACAACATCTAATTCTTAACAATTTTGCTAACGACCATCGAGTCGTATGTTCCACTTCCACTCGAGAAATATTTTAGTATACTAATATCAACTCGCTACGTTTTCTTTAAATAATTTAGTATGAACCTATAAAATTCTAAATATAAACCCACTACATCGTATATAGTGGAGCAACATTTCGGGTGTGCCACTGTCATACACTTTGCTTGAAAAGGTAACATTTTTGATATTATTAGTTATAACCACCCTTTGACCTTCTAAAAAGATGAATAGCTCGATTCATTGAATATCACATCGATTACTTTGATCAAATTATGTAAGGAACAAAGATATTTTCGGAGGCCGAAATAAATTAACTACGAATAAAGTAATCTTCTGAGAAACCATAAATTTTAATATGGAAGCAAAATTTTGAGCTGTTATTATATTATAATATTTTTTATATTATATTATTTATTATATTATATTATTTTTGTAGCTTCACGCTTTATTCCGCACATGGCAGGGTAAGCATGAACCGTGGGAATCTATTGTTAAGACACTCCGTTGCTTAGTTCCTGTTTTCTCCGTCCCCGCTTTCCGCCTTTTTCGAGACATTGCGTGTTGAGTGGCGGAAATCAACACCGCGCTTTGCCTAGTTTACCTTGCCTAGTTTTGTAGAGCGAATAAAATGGACTGGGAATCGAACCCAGAAACCGTCGCCTTGCAGACAGACGTTGCGCCTCTGCGCCACGACGGTCCTCATCCTATAACAAATTTTATATGTAAATATATGTTTTTAAAGTTATATATTTTTATAAAGCATGGTATTTAGTTATACTTTTGTGGGGGATTCAATAAAAGTTTTTTTCTTTCTTCTTTAAGATTCTTTCTTTTGTACAGAAATATTTTTTACCTACGATAGTGGATGGCATTCTGAGTATGCAAGGATATTTTGATCGAAGGTATATCGAAACGGCTAACGAATAATTAATTATTTTCATTTTCCTGACTTCAGTAATATTAACAAAAGGCGGAGTTTAGTTCAGCCACTAGACCCTCAACGTGTCAAAAGATGTTCCCTCAGTTTGCGGGAAAATATGCGAGTTACAATGTGAAGTAAAAAATCAATAAATAAATAATCTCTTTAGGATAAGCTGTTTACGTTGGATAAGTAAAAATATTATTCCATGAACAATGAGCCCAAATAAATCTGTACTTTATAAAAGCATATTGTATAACCGATTCAATGGGCTTCACAGAATGCGAAAATATACGTCCATTTATTCGTACTCCTGAGTTAGCAATTCATACAACATCAAAAATCAAGAAATGAAAACATTTGGCCAAGAAAGGGCCTCGGAACGTGAACCTTGTAATAATATCGTCCAAGTCGGTTGAAATAGAGGAATTTTTAGAGGTATACAGCAAGAGTAGGTCGCGATGCCGCACGGGATTGCAATAAAAATATTGTGTACCCAAGTACTTTGCCGTCCTCGGAAATGCTTAGCCGTCTCGTTTTGTTTGGAATCCAGTTTGTAACGACTTGAATACTCGCTTTCCAAATTTTTATTTAAATTGTGAAAGGATTTACGTTTGTTTGATATTGTCGTGTAATATTTTGAAATGCGTTATTTTACTGATAATTCATGAATATTATATAACGTGGAATATTACATACCATTGTCTTTTGTATATCTTTTGTGACAATTCTTATTTATCTTTTATATTTTTTTCTATTTACTGTCACAATATAGACGTAATTTACTACATCCAGTCATTAATCCAGCGTATTAAGATTACATTAATACAATTTGTCTCTATCCAAATTTTTAAACATTAATGAACTTCTGATAAATATTGACTGATTATTACTGATACCCTGATAAGATTACAAGAATAAAGAAATATATGTAAAGTTGACTTATAAAACAATATATTCATTCTAACCAATGGATAGCCGCCCTTACTTCCGCAATCCAAATCTAGCTTAACTCACTCGGTTTTATTGTACGTACACGTAAAGAATATAATATTTTTTCTCATATAAAATACATCTGCCAAAGTTATTGCTATACATTTCTATAGGGAAGGGACTTTTATGGTCTAATCGTAAAAGGGTGCATCAAAGCTACAAACGTGATGTCTTCTTAAATTTAATTTCTATATATGAGCTAGAAAGTAATTGCTTTAGATATTCCCACAAAGTTTTTTTCTATTTTATAATGTATTCTTTGAACTGGTTAGGAAGACGAGATGTAGTGTCAAAACACTATGGTTCTCTGCCTCGCATACAACTTGTGGGCAATTGCATGTAATTTGAATACTCAAATTCACAGTACAAATGCCAGAGCTATGGAATAAAAATATTTTTTTTAGCTTCACGCTTTATCCCGCATATTGCAGGGTAGGCTGAGGGAACTACAGGAACAATATGAATCTAGTGTTAAGACACTCCGTTGCATATAGTCTCTGCTTTCTCCGTTCCCTGCTATCCGCTTTTTAAAAATAATTATCTCAAGTAGAAATCAAATATATGTACTATTGTGTTTAGGGACAGATATTCTACAGTAACGTGATGGATTCTTTTATTAATTTTAAATATTAGAGCCAATTAATAATAATTGAAATTGAATATTTCTTTGAAATTTTCTAGTAGAGTGAAGCTTATTATTAACTATACCATTCCATGTATCAGAAAATCTCAATTACTGCTTACTCTATAAGTTTTTAAAGAAGAAAAATATAGGGATGTAACTGATTTATGTCTCGGTTTTATTTGTAAACAAATAACACGAGAGCTTTGTGAAAACAAGGATATTTCAATACTTTAGTGTGATAATATTTTAGGAGAACGAGGATTACTGGTTTGCTACCCACTAAGTGGTCACTTACAAATATTGTATAATAGACATAATGTCTAACATTTGGACGGAAAATAGAATATCAATTTTTTTGACAATGAAGAATCTAAGAAGTATCCCTGAGCCTACATCACTTATTGCCCGGTATGATAAAGCGTGAAGCCAAATATATCAATTTTAATTGCCTTCTCTAGTAGAGTAATAATTTCGGTAACTGTAACCGAGTTTATTATGAAAGATTCAGAAGGGAAAAGAATATATGTGACTTTATTGACGTTTTTTTTTTCGTTCCGCCTAGCCAAGATAATGTACTAGAGGTAGCACAAGTCTAACGTGACATACGTATACACACATATACACACACACACACACGCGCATACACACAAACACACACACACACACACGTACATACACACAAATAAAATAAACACCTTTTCTTTTGCTTCTTATTTTGTTCTTTTTCTCTGAATAATAATCTCTACCACAAGTTAACCGAAATAATAACATTTGTTACTTTCGGCACATCCAGTGATAATATCTACGTAGATATTATATGTTAATAACTAATTATAACAGCATTGAAACATAATATTTAGTATGACAGGTAATTATGTATAAATATACAGGTTTTACAGCCTGAGGGTATTGGTCTGTAACATACAAATATAGTTAGTAGATAATAATATGAAGCAGCTTTAAAGCGCAATTAGTTAATTAATTTTGTAATTGCTATTTAAGTAGCTAATATTTAGCGAATGATAATAAATTTAAATAAAGTAGGCGAGACTTTCGAGTGGACTCAAATACAGAGTTTGAATTAAAACGTTCTTGGATTCGATTTTGATTCGGAGAGCTTAATTATTTTCATTTTCTCGTTCTCTAAGCGATAAAGTGCGACGTTGAGTTCCGCCACTCAACATTGAGTGGTCTGAAAACTAGGTTCCATCTGCCTTTCTGTTGTATACACATTAAAATTAGAGAAAGACACATAAATAAAAAAAATATAGATTAGAAAGATATATAAAAAATATTTTATAAAAATATAAATAGTTTCTGAGTTAATTCACACACGTGTTCCCCTCCTCTTATAACCTGGGTATCTTCAAACGAGGCGTGAAGAGGCGTCTTGCGGGCCGGCATGGCGAGGGTGACTAGTGCAGCTCATTCTTGCTGTCTGTACTAGTCGTCTTCGCGTTTGGACTCCACTTCCACTTACCATCAGGTGGAGTAGAGTCATATGCCTACCCGGATAAAATATAAAAATAAAATCATAACAAATAAACATACAAACAACAAATTCTCTATATAATGCTAGTATAAATAAAAAATATCATTAATATTTGTATAAAGGTACAATATTCCGAACATTCATACCTCGATTACAGAAATCTGAGCGACGCTAGCATGTTTAGTCGCAATTAGATTTCATATTGCTCCGAAATTTCGGCAAGACAAGTCAAGGATGTAGTTCAGTTGGTGGAAGAGATAATTTAAGTGTTAAATAACATTAAATACAAATGAGAATATATATATATATATATATATATATATATATATATATATATATATATATATATATATATATATATATATATATATATATATATATATATATATATATATATATATATATATATATATATATATATATATATATATATATATATATATATATATATATATATATATATATATATATATATATATATATATATATATATATATATATATATATATATATATATATATATATATATATCTAGTATTTAGTATAAAACTTAATTACAATCTTTGTTTATATTACAGAATTGTGAAATTACAAAAAATAATAAGAAATTAAATTAACAGTAGTGATTGAAGTAGAACTAATTTTTTTTTTAAATGTTAATCTACACTAAGTAATTGAACGGTTTCCAATTAATTTTAATATATTTTCTAAAAATATAGCTTTCAAGACTTAGTCATAAAATTCAAGAGATTGATGAAAATATTATATGTATTAACAAATTTTACGACCGCACCGATCCTTGAACTGTTGGACCCGCGTAAATTATGTATAAAATCATGAATCAAGAAGTATTTATCCCCTAAGTAGACTAAAATATTCTCATTACACGATGTCGACGAACATAGAGGGTTTTATGGGATCTTTAGAGCTGTAATTATGAGTTTTAAATGAGCTATTTTATGGTCTACTGTTGGTACCTGTGAAGGGTTATAAAATAAAATTCAAGTATTTATGCTCTATTGATTCGAATCGTTAATGAGTTCTCCTGTAATTACGAGTACGTACTGATATAACGATAGCATCGAGTGTGTGATCATTGCGGCTTATTAATTGTGAGACTTGTCGTTTTGTAGTAATTTATTTATTGTGCATTTCTTTTCTTGATTTATTTAATTATAATAGCTTTAAATTGTACTCCGCATACAGCAGGATAGTCGGAGCCAATGTTTTTTTTTAATATAAATAATACTACAGTCTATTGATCCGTACACTTTTATGTTAATATGTAGTATATAGAAGTAATATTAATTATAATAAAGTCTTATCTCTTTTTATCTTTGATCTCTCTTATCTCTATCTTTCTCTATTTATTTTCTGCCTTTTAAGAATGTAAGATCAATTAGAACAATTAACATATAGGAAGGTAGCCAGGAATAGGTTTCAACAACTTTTGAAGTGGTTGATGTTAAATAAAAAAATGTTGAAATATATATCTCTTTATGTTCACATAATAATTAAATAACCGGGCACGGAAAAAGTAGGGACTAAGCAACGGAGTGTCTTAACACTAGGTTCATATAGTTCCTGCAGTTCCCTCTGCCTATCCTGCCATGTGCGGGATAAAAGCGTGAAGCTATAAAAAAAAATAAAAGAGTAATTCGTGTCGAAACAGCATGAAACAGAGTGACTTAACACTAGACTCTCTTCTACTTGTATAATTGTATAATTGAAAAAAAAAAATAGGCACAGATAATCCCATTAACGCAAATAAAATACAGTTCTCAAGAACCACTTAACTCAAAATGAAAATCATTTTAATTGGAATACAATAGAATAAAAATTAAACTGAAATTACCATTTCAATTCAAAAAATAGGTCTTCACATGTACTTTTATATCTGCGTAAAATACGTAAAATGGTACCACGTGGCACCGGAGCAGTGAAATAATTAAGTACGTAATAATAAGTAATGAATGTTTAAACGTTAGTTTTTACGACGTTGATGTGTTATTAACATATTTTGAGGCAGTGTACATAGCGAAAAGCACAGTGTCTTAACACTAGGCTCTTTCTGCCTACTATGCTAACTAAATCTTTAATTTAAAACCTTTATTTCTTTATTCTGAAACTTATTTTCTTGTTTCTTTATACTGAAATGGTAAAACAATATTCAAAATTTATTATAATATAAATAATTTACAACAAGTTACTTAACTTGGGGCTTTCGAAGCAATTGTTATACTGTAAAACAGTTAAGCTTTTAAATATTCAAAATTATTCATTTGACTTAGAGCTTAAGTTGTCTCAGAGAAAATATTTATTATTCATTTTGTATAGCTTACAGTTGATGTAATTATTTGTTGCCATTTGAAGTTATCATAGTAATTTTTGTAAGAAATTGTAAACCATTTACAATTAAAAGGATTCATTGATTAATTAGTATTTTTATATGTTACTACATTACTTATATTTTAGTCTTGCATATGATAGAACCTCGAAAAATAGGTAAAGAAATTACACTAGAAAGTAAAATACACACATTTTTTTAAGTTTTTAAGTTTGAGGACCAATTTTCTAATCTTGTCTAATCAAGAACCCTTTCGCAGATAATAGTATCCTCCAAAGATTTCCAGTTGTCTCTGTTTGGATATATATATATATATATATATATATATATATATATATATATATATATATATATATATATATATATATATATATATATATATATATATATATATATATATATATATATATATATATATATATATATATATATATATATATATATATATATATATATATATATATATATATATATATATATATATATATATATATATATATATATATATATATATATATATATATATATATATATATATATATATATATATATATATGTATATAGCCGAACCAATGACCAATATACAATCTAGTTGCGTCACTAAAAATTGTACACAATTCATCGTGACATGTTCCATGAATAAATCAAAATCCATCGCAAATTAAGAGCACGTACGCTAACAACGAAATTTTATAAAACGAATAATATTTTTTAGACTAATTTGCTTTTTTAACACTAGGTATTCACCCTGGATTTGTGCGAGTAAATAAATAAAAAAGCAGATAAACGATGAATGCTAACTTCAAATGTATCTATACTATTGAAATTAATTTCAAAACTATTATGTAAAATCAAATTAATCAATCTTTCGAATATGAAACTAGTTTAATATATTTCTCTTAATAGAAAATTGCAAAATATAATATATGTTTCAAAAACAAAAATGGTTATCATTTTTAAAGAAAAACTTCGAAACACACATTGGGCATATGTTTCGAGTGTTTTAGACACAAATACATCACTGAAGAACAATATTATAGGATAATTCCCTTCCAATACAGACCGTTGCGTGAATGCAACAGCCCAAATTGACATAATTTCAACGCACCATATAAGTAGTAAAACTATGTAAGCGCTAGCTTATAGAGCAAACTAGTAAACTAGACTAAGATGTAAAAAAGTATTTTCATTTTATAAAATTTATATTGCTTGAAATGACAATAATTAGAGAAGAATGTCCTTAGCATTTCATGGATTTACTGTGCCCATCACGTTGTAGAAAGTTGGGCTGCGATCAGCGCTTGGGACTTGCGACCCAAATGTAGGTTTCAACAGGCTTCTTTAAAATGCATTAACATTCACTTCTGCTGTCCGAACTCACTCTCACTATCTAATCAAATTTGAAATGATTCTACCATTGCTGCCTTCAAAGTACATTCATAAATTATTAATAGTTCTAGACAGACTGAGATCTTTTTGCAAACTTGAATAACTATAAAATATATTACAGGTATATTTAAAGCGAATTAAAGGCAGCGTTCGTTTCAGTTTAGTTGCCGCTGTGAGTTTCATTAAAATAATGAAAAGTGTTCTTAACGCTTACGCTCGTTCTCGTTACCGCAAGAAATATCGGTCAAGTCGTCAGTAATTTATATTTATATACTACCTCTATTTCCAGCAATAATTAAACTTATAAGAGTTTACTTAGATAAGCTCTGATTCTTATATATAATAGAGGTCATCAAGGCTTTGCAGATAGTTAGCTTGTTGTTGTTAGCAGCGTTGAGTTTTGCCACTTAACACGCCATGTCTCATGAGAAGTAAAGTAAGGGATGGAGAAATTTAAATTTCAATAGGAATGTTTAATTTTATAGTATCCATGCTAATGTGTTGTGTAAAAGTATAAAACTCAATATATCCAATATATGTCATAGACTAGTTATTAAGATATATATTACTATAACTTAAAAAAAACTATAATATATATATATATATATATATATATATATATATATATATATATATATATATATATATATATATATATATATATATATATATATATATATATATATATATATATATATATATATATATATATATATATATATATATATATATATATATATATATATATATATATATATATATATATATATATTTCCACCTATTTTGATGAATCATGATGATTAACAGCTTTCACTAATTAACCAGTTTCTTTCTATACAAAGTCCTGCACCAGACAGGATATGCTAAGTACAGTTCATCCCATTAACCTTGCCTGTAAATAACGTTTATGGTACGATACAAGTGTACATTAATTTAATATTCGCTGCCACTGTCACGGGCTTGGCGTCGTACCAAATGCAAGGCGCCTGGTGCGTGCGACATACTCTATTTGGTTGAGAATAATTGAAATGTTTAGTGATAACATGCTTTTATTTTTCTTATTTTATAATAGTTTAGTAGTATTTGTTTACCGTGAGAACCTAGTTTTAAGACACTCCGTTCCCCGCTCTTCGTTTTTTGAGACATTGTTTCAATTCTCTTAAAATTGATTTGATTGGTGGTAAATAATTCCGAATAAATATCATAAACAATTCAATAGTTTCTTATTTGTTTTTATATTAGTGTAATATTAATGTACATATATCTATGACTAAGTTTTACCTGTGGGGAATACACCAGTTGTAAAGTTCTACCACTTTACATATCAAAAATTGTAAATGACTTTTGGTAAATGTAAGGCGCCTAGTATTACTGACCTCACGTACTGATTCTTATATAGAAAGGATTATATTAATATAATATAGACTTGAAAAACGACCCGTTATTTACAGTTGAAGCTTGAGCTCCTGAGATTAACACGTTTAATCAAACAAATAAATTGGCTTTGTAATATTAGTAAAGAAATTTATACCAAATATTGTCTTAATACAATTATCCACCAAATGTCATACATAACATCGACAATGCGTTACATACAAGCAACAGTATGCCAAGCTCAGAGCGTATTGTTTTGAGATGTTACATGAGATGTGAAATAACTACTACAGTATTCAATCCTCGTGAAAACCAATGTATTCTTGTTGAATATATATTGTATTGCGAAATATAATCGATTTATTGATAAAAAATATATATATGTATGTAAAAGCATATTTCATATAATATTTTGTATATACATATATATAGTTAGGAATCTCTTGTAAAAAGAGGGTAGTTTTAATTGACAAAAAATTGAAAAAAAATGAAGTCATATCAATCGAAAATGAAAGAGAAATAAATTACTCTAAAATATTATTCTCAAATGATTTATGTCATTTAGTGCAATTACGCAGAATCTTTGTCTTAAATATGCTCGAAGCATATGGTCTATATGTGTTTCTATGTTAAATAAAACTACTTCTATTTTATAAATTAATAGATTATTTTCATAAGCTTTACGCTATTTGTCGCATAGTAGAGTCGACAGAAGGAATTTTGCTAAAATACTTCGTTCGCCACTTTGCGCTCAATCTTGAAACATTATGTATCGCGAAACTCAACGCAACGCTTTGTCTTGTTACCAGAGCCAGATTAAACCCAGAACCGTCGTGTTCACTATTAGATATGCTGCTGCACCACGTCAGCTATGACAGCTATGTACTGCTCTATAGTAATCTAAAGTACATTTCTAGAATCACCAAGATGTTTGTCAAATAACGTATATGGTAATAATATAACGTGCCAAGTTCAAGATAACATTGTTTTGAGTTATATTTCAGAAGCCGGCGGGCGTCTGCCAAGCTTTTAGTGGAGATGCAATTTTCTACTTGTAAATTTTTCATAATTTTCTTTATAATATTAATAAGAAGTTCCGTATTTTACAGTAAATTACAAATCGTAAAGAGAGCGAAAAAGAGTGCCTGAGCTTTACTATTTTAAATTAATCATCCCAATTTAAGGCGTATAATGAAAACGGAATATCTTAACACTAGATTATTGACTACTTTACAATATATAAAGATTGAAAATACTCTAAAAAATTTAAAAACTTAGTGTCTTATCACTATGTAGTAAAAAGTAAACTAAAGTATTAAAGTTGCGTGCGGCCTTCAAAAGTTATGTAAAGCTATTGAAGTAACCCCATAATTCTCGTACTGAGCCTATCCATTACAATTCAAAGAACCTTTGCTGAACTCGTCGCTCGCTTCTTTTCACGCAGCAAATTAATGACGGTACTCACGCGAACTTTTTTTTATATTGTATGGTCCAAGGTTTTTAATACGAGCTTAAATACGTCTTTAAGATTTTTTTATGGAAATATGTAGTACCTTTTGTGTATGACACCGGACTTTACACGTTTTTATAATATTTAATGTAGAGCACCGTGAGGACCGTCGTGGCGCAGAGGCGCAACGTTTCTGGGTTCAATCTCCAGTCGGAGAAGATGGATTTTTATTTCCATTTTCTTCGCTCTGGCAAACTAGGCCAAGCGCGGCGTTGAAATCCGCCACTCAACACGCAATGTCTCGAAAAAGGCGGAAAGCGAGGACGAAGAAAGCAGGGATTAAGAACGGAGTGTCTTAACAGCTAGGTTTCCCACGGTCCCTGCAGTTCCCTCCGCCTACCCTGCCATGGGCAGAATAAAAGCGTGAAGCTAATGTAGAGCAAGTATTTAAAATGTTGTATGATTATATATTTGTATAATATTAAATTAAATTTGTATAAAGTCATTATTAAACGACCAAGAAAAAAGGAATTCCTTTTTAGGACAAAAAATATTTTCAAGCAGTTTTGAATAGAAACAATACACATTATTCTACATGATGCAAGTAGTTTAACTTGTTTCATATAGAATAAGAGAACCTAGAGTCAAGACACTCCGTTACTCACTTTTTTATCAGAGCAAGATAATGAGCCATTAATTATAACATACGAAAACTAAAGTCACAACCATCGAACAGTCACTTGATGTTTCAATGCACCATAATGGTGGTACATTGCATATACCTTATAAATATATATTTTGTTTTTTTTATGCTTTGTCTTAGTGAATTCATATCACTTAGATCATATTACATAGATCGTTAATATCTGCTTTTAGATATTATGTTAACAGAATCCGTCCCGTTTCCGGTTTCAGGAAGATATCAACATAACATTGTGTATATATTCAATTATATTGAATATATATGACTTAGTAAGTCAGAAAAATAAGTTAAATATTTAAAAATTAAAATTTTCTATATTTTGACTGTATAGAAACTAGTGAAGAAGCCTAGTTCTTCCACTCAATAGTGTCTTAAGATTAGGTCCCCATGGTTCTTGCGGTTACCCCTGCCTATCCTTCTATAAGTAGGATAAAGCGTAAAGCCAATTTTTATTTACCTTATACTATAAATTATATAATATATAATATTATAAAAAAACATGCAACAAAAATATATATATAAAAAAATTATAATTTCAAAATCGCTTTAATCTTAACCTTTAAACCATCTCTTAAAGAAGCTAGCAGATTTTGTCGTGCTTACGTTTACGTCGGCGGCGTGCCATTCAGTGTCTGCCGCTATAATATAATTTATATATAAATATAAATTGTATGAATTTTAGTCCTTTAATTAGTGTTTGCGTAATTAGTCTCGGCTTCGGTACCTTAATACATTAGGTAAATCCGCTCACCTCTCTGCTCTTTTGAGAAATGATTTCTAAATAAATTGAATTACAGCTTTGTGTAATTTTGTAAATGTTGCTTAGTTTTATTTGCTTTTATAAAACAAGGTTCAGAGCATAACTAGGGTTAAGACACTCTTATTTTTCACTTTATGACTAAGTTATCAACATACCTTATATATTCTCTTTATGATATTAATTAAAGGTTATCTCGAAGAGATGACTGGTAAGCAATAAGATCGCCTTTTGTGTTATTTTTTATTTTTTCATTTGTATGTATGGTGTCACTGTGCGACGACGATCATAAAAAATGCTGTTTATTTAAATTTATAGTAATATAAGATGACTTGGATGAACTCGACTGTGCTTAATAAGTTAGATACCATGTGTACTTTGTAAATAATGAAATCAAGAGTCACTTGCAGCTGTACCATGACGACCTCTTAACTTATTAGCATATTATAAGAAAACATATAAAATATAAAAAATATATATTATGTTGATGGCATTATAAGAAATTTCATTATAAAATCTTATTTATACAAAATAATCCCATCATTCAATTTTTTGCAAAAATATATTCATAAAGTAATTTTATTGCTTTCATGTACTTAGATCTTGATATTTATTTTTATTATGTATATCAATTCATATAAGAAGCGAAGGAATAATTGCAAACAATTTTCAGTTCTTTTAAGAAAATTAAATCAAAATGTAAATGTAATAAAAAATGTTATCGTCAAAGAAGTAAATAAGTGTAAATACACAAATGTATATTATTCTAATGACTGTGTATAGTCGTGCACAAAATAATTGTAAATAAAATACTCTATTTAACAAAAAATCTGTATGTATTCCTTCAAAAATCACTCAAGGGAACGAATATTTAATTTTTTTCATTATGTTAAGATGAAGCCCTGTATTGAAGAAGTTAACTTAATTGTGAGGACGTGGCGCAGATGGATTTTTCTATTTCCATTTTCTTCGCTGGTAACTTGGCAAAACGTGGTTCCGCCACTAAACACGCAATGCCTCAAAAAAAGGCGGAAAGCGGGGACGGAGCAAGCAGGGACCAAGCAACAGAGTGTCTTAACACTACCTTTATACGGTTCCTGCAGTTCCCTCTACTACTGCCTAAGAAACTTAATAGTAACAAAATTTATATTGGACCTTTAGTACAATATCGTAAACGTATACGTCTCGTCGACCCCTGGTATCAAAAATGGCTTTAAAAATAAAACAAAGTTGTTTCATATAACAATATCAATATTTAATTTTTTTTATTTTAAAATATTCAATAACGAAACAGCGAAATTACTTAACTTTATTACTATATTATAATGTTTCTGATCACATGATCGGAGAATAGAGACCTCTCTATACTCTATACATACTAACCGAGCAATTACACATACTTAATATTAAATATTATTTTAGTACCCATCAACATACACATAAATATATGTTCAATATATACATAGAATGCTTGTTAACAACTCTAATGATCGTTCCACCGTCATACAGTGCAGTCATGGATTATACCCAGGGCGTTAATAGCTTCACATTTTGTTAGCACATGTTCTATTAGTCATTAGCTAAAGTAAACTATGTCACAATATTTGTACGTACGATATATATTTTAGTAGTGTTTTAAAATCGCTTTCTTAGAAATTCAAATTATTACATGCAATAACTGATGTTGGAGCCGTCGAAAAGAGGAGAATGAGAACCGTCGTGGCGTTGACGCCCAGCGTCTACCTAAAAACGCGACGGCTTGTATATCGATTCCCACTGGGGAAGATGGATTTTCTTCCATTTTCTTAGCGCTGGAAACAAGGCAATGCGCGGCGCTGAGATCTGCCATTTAACACGCAATGTCTCGAAAAAGACGGAAAAAAGGGACTAAGCAACGGGGTAGCAGTAGGGTTTTATGGTTCCCTCTGCCTACCCTGCCATATGTGGGATAAAGCCTGAAGACACAAATAAATGTAGGAGCGTCGCATTGAACAGTGTCAACTGTAAGGATAATGTTTTGTGGGTTCAATTCCCACTCTGGGATGAAATTATTTATTTTAATTTTTTCTGCTCTGCTGCAAAACCGCGGAATTGTGTTTCAAATTCCACACGCAATGCCTGCGATTGTGGTGAATGGAGTGTCTTTACACAAAGATCCGAATATCTATTGAGCCTTTTGCCTATCTTGCTATGTGTCACGTATAGAGTGAAATTAAAAAAATATATATTCTGCTGGTATATAGTTGCCATAAAATATGATTCTCGCGTTTGTTCGCCCACTTATTAAAGAAATCTGTAGAATATATAACGATTCTTTAATAGTTCATCCACCTAGTTTTTGTGGTTCCTACGTCGGGCACTAGTATTTCAATATATCTTTTTATCAGTATCGTAGCGGGGTAGTTAGAGGGAACCGCAAGCACCTAGTATTAAGACACTCCGTTCATTGCTTTTCACCTTTTTTAAGTATTGCGTGTCGAGTGGAGAAACTCAACGCCGCACTTTACTTAATTGCCAGAACAAAAAAATGAAAATGAAAATTCCATGTTTTGAGTGGGAATCGAACTCACAAACCGTCACATTTACAGGCAGACGCTGCGCCTCTGCGCCACGATGGTCCTGTCTTGTCTTATAAGTACTTAATTTATGTTATGAAATTACCGTATTGAATTTAGATTGTAACTACTCAAAATGAAGTAAAAAACTTGGGCATTACTATAGATTAACATTTTTATTAGGTACCGCAAGAGAACGAAGTAAGCCGTAACCTTTTTAGAGCGGTCACTTCCGTACAAAACTTTCTTCCTTAACCTACTAAAATTGTACTTACAAACTCCCTGTTCCTACCAATTCTTGATTATGCTGATGTTTGTTATATCAGCATTAGAGACAAGCATTTAAATAGGTTTGAGTGACTTCAAAATTTGTGCATTAGTTTTATATTTGGTCTCGGAAAATATGACCACATATACGCATATTTTATACATTATGTACTGCGTGGTGCTAATCTCTTGACTCCTTTATATCTAAAATAACGGTTTGAACTTACACGTTCGCTGTCCCCAATCCCATGAACATCTTGGCCTTAAGATACATTTCCATTCATTCCTATGCAATTATGGAATTCCTTTCCCATAAATTTTGGGGGAGCTAAGAGTTCTGTTGCCTAATTTCGAGATGCTGATTTGACTGGTGAAGCCCAACGTTGCGATTTTTATATCAGAACGAGAAAATAAAATCAAAGATGAAAATGAATGTATATGCAATTTAGACTGTGTTATAGTAATTGGTGATAAATTTAAGACTGAAGTTATATTTAAAAAAATAATTAATAATTATAACGCACGAAACAAAGCAAACGGTAAAATTTTTTAACGGCCAAATTGAACAAGATTGACTTAAATATACGAGTACATACATGATGCAGAAAGCGCTTAATGTAAACGCTTATAGGAGCTACATAACTGTCTTATTGACATGCGTATTAAGTATGGATAAGGATTAACGTCAATTATATTATATAGAGACAACATCTCATATCACTTAGTTTACAAGGTATCGTAATATATATATATATATATATATATATATATATATATATATATATATATATATATATATATATATATATATATATATATATATATATATATATATATATATATATATATATATATATATATATATATATATATATATATATATATATTATATATATATATATATATATATATATATATATATATATATATATGTATATACATATATATATATATATATGTATATACATATATATATATATATATATATATATATATATATATATATATATATATATATATATATATATATATATATATATATATATATATATATATATATATATATATATATATATATATATATATATATATATATATATATATATATATATATATATATATATATATATATATATATATATATATATATATATATTCACTAGGATTTCTTGAATAAAGCTGATAACTACTCATCACTTATACCATCATTGCACTTAAAACTAATTTTTATACAAAATAATTATTTTTATAATAATTTTTAACTTTATGAACATCACGCTTTAACCGGCACAAGGCAGGGTAGGCAGAGGGAACTGCAGGGACCGTTGGAACCTAGTGTTAAGACACTCCGTTGCTCAGTCCCTGCTTTCTCCGTCCCCGCTTTCCGCCGTTTTCGAGGCATTGCGTGTTGAGTGGCGGAACTCAACGCCGCGCTTTGCCTAGTTTACCAGAGCGAAGAAAATGGAAATAGAAAAATCCATCTTCTCCGACTGGGGATCGAACCCAGTAACCATCGCGTTACAGGCAGACGTTGCGCCTCTGCGCCACGACGTCGACGACGCCTCACCAATTCACTAAAGTTAATGGCTTAGATTTGTCAACTATTTATAATATTCGTACTTATAATTATAATATATATTATTATTATTTAAAATTTTACCATCAATAATTACTGACAATGATACGCTTGATACAGGCTGAAGCATTTTATTACGAAGGAGTATTTGTTCCCACGAATAAAATCAAATCCACGACCGTCGCTTAGATACACACAAAAAAATATTTCCACAAATTAAGTATTTAATTCTTCTAATTACTAAATACATAATTGAAAATCCATTATTTACAATTACAACTCTAATATTTGTACTATAAAGTTTATTTAATCTGTTTAATTTACCAGCGGCACAATAAATATTTGACATTGTTCCAGCTACTGCTATAATGAGTATATTATATTTATTTATATTTATATTTATTTATATTTATTTTATATTTATTTTTTATATTTATATTTATTTTTATTATTATTTTTTCTTTTTGCTTCACGCTTTATCCCGCACATAGCAGGATAGGTTGAGGAAGCCGCAGGAACCTTGGGTACCTAGTGTTAAGACACTCCGTTCCCCACTTTCCTACTTTTCGGGCCATTAATAATATAATTTATTCACAATTTCGCTGTAATATTGACCTGGAAATATATTTTATATATACGCTACGCTATTCCAAGCCATAAATAGAATGGGGCCACGTGAAAATGCTATCGTTAACCGGTGAATGCAATAAAACTGTTATAGACGAATGTTTGTTTATTGAAAAATTATATGTTTATAGGTCTATATATTATTTTTATGTCGTTACTTATGATTTATATTATTGTTTTGAAGAGATTAATATTTGTTAGTGTTTTAGTTGCTACAAAAATTTATTTACTTAAACTTAACATAAATTAACAAAACTTATTAACTTAAACTTAACCCAGATAAAAAAAAGAATTGATCAAATTAAACTTAAATTAAAAAACTTATTTATTAAAAGTATCTAAATAAAAAGCACCTTATTAATAAAAATAAAATAAAATAAATAACACTATTATGAACTTAGCTTGAAAAAAAAATTATTAACTTAAACTTAACTTAGCATAATTTGTAAACTTAACGATTTTTGTATATTATTGTTTATTAATTGAAATACTGGGATTAAATATTTTCATTAGTTTTCCTACGGATTTACTTCCATAGCGAAATCAAAATTATTGTGAGTCAAACATGACATATGATACATTGTAAGTGCCTGAGATAATTTCGTGTTGAAACAGAGTATGCTGCTTCAAATCGATTAGTGTAATTAATACAGCCTGTAAATTAAGCGGAAGATTTTTGTTGTTTTATTTTTTTCTTCCATAACATTTCAGTTTAACTATAAATGGGACTAAAATATAAAATTATTGTTATTTTTAAACACGTAAGTCTATTTCTTAAAGTTAGACTGAAATAAAAAAATATAATAACAGGAAAATCAAAACACCATCTCATATATTATTAAACATAAACATTTTAAATAGATCGGCACTATATCAAAGTATGTACAATTAAAGATAATTTATCAAAGAGCTTTGCAACCACAATTTTGGCCCGTAAATAAAATTTTGTGCGCCGTTGTCAAATGTTCCCATAGAAATTAAAGCTTTTCATATTTACTCCTATAAAGCACAAAAGCGCCGCCCGTACCAGTCTATTGGAATAGCGTAGACATAAGACTGTATGCTTGTGAAAAATATCGTTATTTTCTCTTCTATATACCTCTTTCACTAATATATATATATATATATATATATATATATATATATATATATATATATATATATATATATATATATATATATATATATATATATATATATATATATATATATATATATATATATATATATATATATATATATATATATATATATATATATATATATATATATATATATATATATATATATATATATATATATATATATATATATATATATATATATATATATTATAATTATTTTTGTATTATACGTTGCAGGTTTGAAACGCTTGCTGTCGTTGCCTCTAATTGCGGCGGCACTTTGTTATTTATGTTAAAACATCCAGTCTTATATGTATTGTAAATGTAAATAAATAAATATATAAACTACTTTAGTAAGTGACATAAGAACTAAGTATTAACGTGATAGTTGTAGGTTCAAATACCGTGAGGGGAGAAAAATTTCTCTTTCGCTCTGATACAAAAAATGATATACGCAGTAATAAAAAAGTAAGCAACGCAAAGAATAATCGCATGATTTAAATAATTTACTGTTTCTAAAACGTTATTCTATAATAAGTAAAGAAAATTTAATTTTAGACTAGATAAAGACCTAGTACTTCGTACTTCCTTGGATATCATCCAAGCATCTTAGCTACTAATAAGTTACCACCATACGTTCTTATCGAGCTTAGTTGAAACATTTGCATTATGCGTAAAACATTTAAGTAAAATATACTAAAGCTATTAAAAACTAATTAAAATAGTGATTTCAAAAAAATATATATTTTATAATTCCTTTGGCCAAGTTTCCATTATTTATTCATTTCTGTCGCACAATCACTAACTGCTTAATGTCACGCAACATTCAGTTGTGACTTGAGGCTGTCAATATCGTATAATTGGACTAAAGTTATGTCATTTATAATAATAGTTCAGTTTAGAAATTTAAGTAATTTAAATAACAAATTTGGTAAAAAAAAATATTTTTACTGATTTGATGTAATTTCTATTAATAAAATATTTAAATATATACAATATTCTCACGTAAGGCAACATTCAGGCTTACGTTGCTATAGTACTCGGCAATAGGTACCACACTATAGACGATATTCATATATGGATACTCGTACAGTCTTTTAAGGATGCTATGTTAATTTAAGGAAACTGTTGACCACAATATACTGAAATTTGTTCACTTAAACAAAATAAGTTGCCAATTTATTTTAAAATTAAACATGATCTTACCTAGCTATCTTATTACAATATTGTACAATATAAGGTAACCTCCAAACAATGAAGGTGGTTAGAATAATGAAATTACATTTCAACTTTAGAGTGAAAATTATCTTGTTTCTTATGAAAACTAAAACGAACTGTGGAAGAAGATGCCTTAAAAGTTTTAAACTATAGCGTATTATGTTGAGCTTGTAATATACAACTGAGCTTATATAAAATGCAGCTTTTTTAGCAAGAGCTTGTTAGCGTGTTATAAGTTATGAATTTTTCTTTTCGTATACATTATTTTATTTTATTTTCTGCATATATAGGGAAGTTAGAGGGAGTCCAATGTTGATTCCGTTTGAAATTTTGAATTAAAATTTCAAGACAATATACTTTGAGTGGTGGAACTCAACGCTGAGCTATGTTTATTTATCAGAGGGAGGATGTTGAAATATTTCGTTTTCTGAAGTGGTAATCTATTCACATTATAATACCCGATACCACCAATATTATTGTTATATAGTCGATTTATTGAAGAACGTTAAATAGTATACAGTCCTATATTAATTATTGCAATGTACCTACAAACGCTATAAAATATATAATATAAAAAGGCAATGGTTAAAAAGGCTTAGAGAGACCCAATTTACTTTTAAGAACATAGTGTCGAAGATACCAGACGAAGGTCACCTAAAAATCATATCGACTCTCCGGAGAGCATATACTAACTAGTATGAAGGAGGTTAATTAAAGTGGATGTATATACTGTAATGTGTAGCGCTCCGCGCTCAACGACTATGGATGAAAAGTAAGCCTACCTAATGTAAATAAAAAAAAGCTCTGGTTAAATTATTATAATACCTTCACTAATTATTATACCTTGAAAAAAAAAATAAAGAATAAAAGTTCCTTTTACAATATACCCCTGTTTTTGTAATTGATTAAGCGTTCTGTAAAAGTGGTCGAAACAAAAAGCTCGCTCACTGGTTACCTGTCAGACCCTCCATTCATCTTCCATTTGCTTAATTTTTTCCATGGCTTTCTTTTGCTAGCTATGTCTGTTCATTCGTTTAATAATCCTTTTGAACATGGATTAATTAAGTAATTTAAATTTTAAAACTCTTTTATGTCTTAAGTTACGTATCAGTTACGCATGCGCTATTGCTTAGAGCAGTCATGTTTATATTGTCCGTGCAATTATTTCAAATTATCCCGTTTATTTTAACAATCTCTTTATAAAATTTGTTTATAATCATTTTTAGTGAGTGTACAATTAAACGAAATCGAAAGTGCAATTGTAATAGTGGGTTTTGTTCGATAATACTTTAAAATATTCTACAATCAGTGCCATTAAGTGTCTTTGTTTAAAGTCCTTGTGCAGTTGGACACGCCCCAGGTCAACGAACTCTGTTGCTTGCATCGTTGACGTCGATTACGATCTCCATATTCGCTTCAATATCCTAACATTGTTTGGCTCAGTGGTGTAGCTGTTGCTTTTTACGCTTGAATCCTTGGTTCGCGTCTCAATCGGCTTTGAATTTTGTTTAACATATTTATTTATTTTTGTATTTAAAAGATGAAGTTTGCATGTTGCAAGTCTTTGGTGGGCAGCGCTTCTGAATGCATGACTTGCATTAAATGTGGGCAGAATTACCACTTACATTGCATTCATCCATCTAGTAAAACTAAACCATCTCAAGAAGTAATGTTAAAATGGACTTGTCCTGATTGCTTATCGTCTATGCCTCGCCAAATAAACAAGGAAAATACGCCTGTACGCGGCCATAGTTCACAGGCGAAATTTGACTATAGTGAGAACATCACGTTGCGTAGAGGCGGCTCGACTTGCGGAGTGGTTTCTCCTCGTAGTCCCGTAGATTCCAATGAGTCGTTTTTGAGTGAGATACGGCAGATTATTTCATCAGAAATGTCTACACTTAGATCTGAGCTCAAATCAACTATTGCTCCTATCCAAACAGATCTAAAAGTGTTACGCGAGGAGGTATCAAGTCTGAGAGATAGCTTAGATTTTATTAACAACAAATATGAGGAAATTAGAGGTAAAATCGACAAATGCGAATCAGATTTAAAACTTATTTCCGAGCGTTGTAACAAAGTTATGTCTTTAGAGTCGAGAATACAGACGATTGAATCGGATTCCAACAACCGTGAGCAGTGGGCAAGAAGGTCTAATGTGGAGATTTATGGCATTCCCGAAAAAAATAATGAAAATCTGCTCATTATTTTGCAAAATATTGCTGACCGGGCTGGATTTGAGCTTAATATTGCTACTGACATTGATTTTGTTACAAGAGTAGTCTCTAAAAATAAAGACTTAAAGAAAACTAAGCCCATCATAGTAAAATTTCTCTGTCGGTGGAAGAAGGATGATTTTCTTATATGTCTTGTTGGTCTACAATGGGATAACCGACCTAGTTCCAGCCCTAGTCCTAGAACTAGCTCTAGTTCTAGATCAAGACCTAGTTCTGATCGTAAATGAGGTGGATGCAGGTTTGATTTACGATCATCGTCGTCAATAACATAATCTATGGCAATAGTTACATATAGTTTCTATCTACATATATGTAGTTATATAAATTTCTTTTATTTGGTCGCAACATTCTTATGTATAAGGCACACTGATATTTAAATTTAAAATCTTCTACATCTCGAAAAACGTTACTGAGTTTACTAAAAGGCGAGAAATGTTCCGAATATTTATATACAGCAGGGATACATAATGAATGGTGTAAGTTCGTAAACTGGTGTACGGACGAATACTGTTCATACCAACGTAATATGATCTTTACGCTTTGGCTTTAAAGTTCATAATCAACTGGTGAAAATAAGATAAAATTTAGTCGTAATTTATTTATTGCCACATCGCTTTATTATAAATGAATATTTATTAATGATCATTAATATATTGTTGGGGCTTTCGTTATTTTTTATATTTATCATAAGATGTTTCTAATAAGCTTTTGAGCTTTTTTGACAAGCTTTATGTTGATATTTTATAATATTTAAGATTTGTTTATAATGTAATATATATATACATATTATTTTTTTTTATTTTATTCTTGTATGCACACACACGCACACACACTCACACATACATACAAATACACTTACATATGTATAAATTAATAATTAATATAAATATGTATAATTTCCTCATTATATATTAAAACCAATATGATAATATACAAACATAACAATGCATATATCTGAAATATAAAACAAAAATACAATCATTTTTAAGCTGTTAAAAATGTTGCAGTGCGATATTCTTATCAGTGTTGAAGCCAGGCTCGCTCCGGCCATTTGAGTGCGGTACATTATCAATCCTACCCGAAACGTATAAAAACACCTATAACATTTAATGTTTTTATATGGACAGACGGTTATGTACAGTATTATTATTTTTGTATTATATAGTTCACAACAATGTAGTGATGTTTGAGGGTTCCATTTTCACTCAGACAAATAACTTATTCTCTTTTCAGGAAATATAGTATCTTAATATTTGGTTCTCGATCAACATATATATTTCATTATGATGTCACCTTTTATTTAACAATAATTAGGAGGCTTTTGTAAAAAGAGGTTGGTTTTAGGTGAATAAGGCTACATAAGTAATGAAATCATGTCAGTCAGAGCGGATTTTTGTAGGCAACAGATCGTATCGGAAGAAAACTACTATGAAATATTGTTTTCTTAATGGTTTATATCATTTAAAGCAATTACGCAGAATCTCTGTCCGAATACACTCGGAACTTATGATCTACATACGTGAGTGTAGATGTTTTTCTTTATATTCCAACCTTTTTGGCTTTATAACATTATTAGCTTATACCTATGGCTTCGTTCGCATTTCAGTCTTCGCGCTAAAAAGATATTTTTTTAAAAAAAAGTTACTTATGTTACTTCTCATACATCAAAAAATATGTGTACAAAGTTTTATGATGATCAGTTGAGTAGATTTCACGTAAAAGCGTAACAAACAAACTCACATTCACATTTTTAATATTAGTAGGAATGTATATGATAAAATATTAAAAGAATATCACACATTCCGCCCTCTGCTTTCCGTCAAAATTTTAAATTTTGAGTATTGAATTTTTGCTGTCATATAAAATTGGTAACGTGTAAATTATTAATTTTCTCAATTAAAAATCGATTTTATATTAAGTAAAAGATTGGAATTGTTTATTTCGATAAAGAGATATAACAAGCATTTTGTTAAACGATTATTTTTTAAAGAAAGAAACAATAATTTTGCCTGAATTTCAATCCATATACATATCGCTTTATGAAATCTAATATCCGATTACTCTACAAAAATTCCAGTACTTACAAAAACGCTTTGATGTGATCATAATTAAGAACTTTATATTAGTTCAAAACTGACCGCCCAAGCCTGTAATTACCATCGTACTAGACGATAGCGCAAGGAAGTTTGCGATATGAATATAATGGTAGTTAGGTTATTTAGCAATTTATGTTCATGTTTATGATCTGAAAATGCACTGTAAACTTTAAGTATTCGTACTAAGCAGTTAGTTTAAGTGAGCCATAAGTAACGGTTACAGAGTTGTTCTTACCAATTTTCTTATTAATCAAATACCTTGTTCAAGAGGAAAGTAGAATTTTGGCTTAATTTAATATTTTATTACTGCTATTGAAGGCTAGCTGTATATTGTATATATTGGTTGTCGTACTAATAATGTTTTTTTTAAATTATAGAATCGGATTGAAATGAGATATTTAAACGTTTTCGAATTCTTGAATACAAAATATATTTATTTTTGGCCACAATAGGTACCGAGGTTGGTATACAAGTAGAACTCAAAAACCATACGATTTTAATGATGAATTTATCTCAATCAACCATTTTATAATTTTCAAGTAAAATGAAGCCTTTTCTCAATATTTAATAGGGATTGCTGACAATTACTTTCACTTGATATATATTTTCTGTAGTTTCGTTTATATGTACTATGACATCGTGTATATACATATATATATATATATATATATATATATATATATATATATATATATATATATATATATATATATATATATATATATATATATATATATATATATATATATATATATATATATATATATATATATATATATATATATAAATATATATATATATATATATATATATATATATATATATATATATATATATTTTTTTTTTTTTTAGCTTCACGCTTTATCCCGCACATGGCAGGGTAGGCAGAGGGAACTGCAGGAACTATATAAGAACCTAGTGTTAAGACACTCCGTTACTTAGTCCCTGCTTACTCCGTGGGGACACTTTCCGCCGTTTTCGAGGCATTGCGTGTTGAGTGGCGGAACTCAACGCCGCGCTTTGCCTTAGATGCCAGAGCGAAGAAAATGGAAATAGAAAAATCCATCTTCTCCGACTGGGGATCGAACCCAGTAACCGTCGCGTTACAGGCAGACGTTGCGCCTCTGCGCCACGACGGTCCTACATATATATATATATATATATATATATATATATATATATATATATATATATATATATATATATATATATATATATATATATATATATATATATATATATATATATATATATATATATATATATATATATATATATATATATATATATATATATATATATATATATATATATATATATATATATATATATATATATATATATATATATATATATATATATATATATATATATATATATATATATATATATATATATATATATATATATATATATATATATATATATATATATATATATATATATATATAGAACCTACCTTCAATTAACCTACCTACCTAAAAGTAAAACTACAGAAAACATATATCACGTGAAACTCATTGACAGCAATCCAAAACGATTATTCTTAAAACAGTTCAATAAAAGTAACGTGAAAATCTGTTAAAACGCTAAGTAATACATCGATACCGATTGCAGTTCCAGTTCAATCAATCCAACATATTGAAAGAATCGGAATTAAAAAAACGCAATTTCGATTAACGTCCGTTCTTGCAACGCGGAATGCGACCGGCGCAGTATTAAAAATGCTATAAGTGGCCTCCTGTGATTGGGCGTGATTAAAATGGGTACAATATTTCGAATACCTTTCGATATTTTTTATAACTATATACGTATACATTTCCAACGTTTATTTCATTCCAGTTGGAGACGTTAATTATTTATAGCTCTCATTTTTGCAAAAATTATATTATTTTGATACATTTAACAGTGCTTGCTTTAAAGACGTCGCAGTGTCATAAAATTTGACTCGACTTTATTTTGAATTTGGTTCTCTCTTGAAGGAATCAAATAATAAGCATTATACTTACCTTGATCAGGTATATATAAAGCGTGGCATTGAGTTCCACCTCTCAGTACTCAATCTTTTAAAAATATGACGGAAAATTACAAATGGCACAGGTTTCCGCTACATAACCTATATGTGTTTAATCAAACGAGTTCCATTAATGATTTCATAAATTAAAACACACCTTGGAAATAAAATGCCTGCTACAGTCAGTCTACAGTATATCAAGAGTATCATCGTCACTTATAATAATTATTGAAGTGTAAATTTTTGGCAAATTAAAGAAAAGAAGACAGTGGAGAAAGTACTGCTGAGCTTCTTCTGAGGTCTGAGGGTTCATTAACTTTGGTGAACTGGTGGTAAATTAAATAAATTATTTGACGTCTAAAAAATAAAGCAAGTCACTTTTTTTAAGCTAATAATAATATGTTATACAATTCGCATTAAAATTGTATAATTTTTACGTTAGATGTTTGAATAATTTGAGCGTACTAGGTAAGGGTTACTTATGTGTGTGTCTTCTAAACTTCAAAGGAGTTTGACAAACAAGTGGCAAAGTTTCCTCGTGCTTAACCTTCTTTAAATAAACTTCTCTATAATTATTTGAGAAGGTACAATTATTTTGTTAAATATTAGTTTTTAGTTAACAAAGTTGCGGGAGTTTGACTAGTGTTATTTTGCTCTACTGCTGTAGTACATTAACGGTAGAGTACGATTGATCAATGTTTAGAATTAGCATCTACTTTATTCAATAAGTCATTATATCTTATTTTATTAGAATATCTAAAATATATTCTTTTTCGTTAATTTAATTATTATTTTGTCATAGTATATAACTCCAGAAACTTTCCATTCGACAATAGGCCCTTAATGTTTTATAATGATTTAATGTATTTTGGAACAAACATAAAATATATTTCAAATCATGGCGTTCAGCTTTGCCGTTTTAGCCTTGCGCTTCATCTTGTTCATAGCAGGATAAGCAGAGTGAACCGTAGTAACCGTGTGAACGTAGTGTTAAGACACTCCGTTCCCTGCTTTCCGCCTGTTCGAAGCATTGCGTGTTGAGTGGCGGAACTCAACGCAGCGCTAATTACAAATTTGAGAGGAAAAAAAATGAAACTGCTTGATACTAGGTACTTTACACAGGCAAAGCGAGAAAGCGTAAAACTGAAAAACAATGAAAAAATCAATTCACTGTATTATATCTCAAATTGTGTATTGAAACAAAAACTTGCAAATTTTAATTCAAAATCAAATTCGTTCACAGGATTCTCTCAATTATGTTTCGCCTCTAAATTGTCTTAGCACTTTGTCAAACAGACGCGCAGAATATATACATATTAAAGAGAGAGGGAGGGATATGGTGAATTATAAATCAGGCACGAAGTTGCTAGTAAAGCTATTTGACGGTTTGCTAAGTGAAACATTTTTGATATAATAGCATTTAGTAGAAGTGGTTGTATGAATTAATTTTGGTTCTACCTACGTAATAATTGACCTGTTATCTTGGTTTTATTGACATTTTGTCCAGGATTATGTCCACACTTGCCCAAATATTTGTTGTTAAAAATATATTTAGTTTGTAAATTTAAATTGTTAGAAATTAGATTTTTCACGTCGATAAAAATACAACTTTTGCTTTGGTGTAAAGTGGAATTAAGTCTTAACCTAAAATAAATATGAGTATCTAAATTTAATACGAAATTTGAAAAAATAAATTTTAAATACAACATACGTAAAGGCTTTATTATTGACATGTCTAAGTACTAAAGTCGACGGGAAGTGTTCGAATATTGTGTTGACGTTATTCGTTACACACAGTAAGTACTGTAAGCGCTGTAAGTTATGATGACTTACATAAGTTTAATGGGTCTTGCTAAATTTTTATTTAAAAGTATTTGTCATGTTTAGTGTCAACTCGTGTTTATTATTTGACGAAAACATGATTATTTTTTAAATATTTATTACTTTCGTAAATATACTACTTTTGTCCTTCTCTCTGTAGATAATGAAGACTTTCTTTTTATATGGATACAAGTGAAATATATACTGAACGATGAACGATAAGAGCCTCTAAAAATGTAGATAGTGATTTAATATGACAAAATGTATGGCATACAGACTGGATTATAGAACCTTAACTAACTAGAATTAGTAAAATTAAAATACGTAAGACTAATATTAAGAAGCATCTCTTCAAAACCACTTACTTTCAGTGTACCTCATGTCTAGGCTAAAAGAAGAGCTGTAACACGTAAAACATAAAGTTATTTAATACTTAAATTAAAAAAACTTAAATTTACTCTATTTAATATTTATTTCAAATTCTAGCTTCACGCTTTATCCCGCATATTGCAGGGTAGGCAGAGGGAACTGCAGAAACCATATGAACCTAGTGTTAAGACAATCCGTTGCATAGTTCCTGCTTTCTCCGTCCCCACTTTCTGCCTTTTTCAAGGCATTCCGTGTTGAGTGGCGGAGCTCAACGCCGCGCTTTACCTAGTTTCCAAACCGTCGCGATTACAGGCAGACGCTTACGCCTCTGCGCCACGACGGCCCTCAACGTAAACGTGTATTAAAATTGAAAGTTCAAGCACTATGAGATTACAATTATTTATACTGTATGTGCTAAAGAGAAGCTGTCAATAACGTAGTAAATCTCAAGGTATCCAACTCTACTTTCTTATACGTCTTTAGTCGTCTATACAAAAACGAAATGAATGTATACAAATGTAAATCTCACAAGTATCCAGTTCCCAGCAAACTAGTTAAAGACGGAATTGTAAAAACAGGGATTCTTCGGATTACAGCATTTTCGCTTAAATAAGATTTTATTCTTTCAAGATTTCGGAATCTCAAGGCTACACCGACGAGCAAAGTAAAATGCACCGCAATAAATTATTCATTTTTCTCTTTACCGTTGAGACTTCCAAAATGTCACAAGTTGGCTCTGGGCCAATTTAAATATATTATAACACCTATTTAAGATATTCTAATACTAATTTTTCTAGACTAGCAAACTTTTTATAACTCGTATGACTCTCTATTGTAAGATAACAATATAGTTATTGAAATATATTATTAAATTTGATTTAAAGCTTAAAAAAACCCTCTATATATTTAAAAAAATCGTACATTTATTCTATGAAAAATATTGTTAAGTGTTTTTACACTCAACTTAATAATATTTTTCATAACGAAACTAAATAACATAACAAAACTTAACGAAACGTAGAGATACTCCTTTCTCTACTTTGTGTACTAATCATCAAATATCTTAATCCACACTGAGGATAGAAAAAATACTTAAAGAAAAACGTATAAAAATTTGAACGCAGCGGGACTCGAACCCGCGTCCTCTTGCGAACCGTGCATGCGCTCTCACCACTGAGCCATGCGTTCTTCATCACGCCGTGTTGATATTCTTATATTCTTATATCAAGAACGCAAGGAACGCGAGGCTCAAGGGTGAGAGCGCTTGCACGGTTCGCAAGAGGACGTGGGTTCGAGTCCCGCTGCAGTCAAATTTTTATATGTTATTCTTTAAGTATCAAATATCTTTGTCTATTGTCAATAGAGTTAAGATATAAATCGAAATACTATCAATACTCTACTACACAAATAGTTAAATAATATTGAACTGTTGGTCAATTTGTTATTTTTTGGCACAGCTTTAGTGGAATATAGCTTGACACGTAGGCTATGCCTCAATCCCTGACGTTTAACGGTCGAGAAACTACGTTAGCAATTTTATGTGGCTCCCGACTACCATACTTTAACTCCTGCTTGTCCTAGCTTAAGTTACTGCAGATATAAGATGCGCTTGTTGAATTTAAACAGTGCTGTATATTTTTAAACACCCTGTAGATCTTTTTCTAAATTTATGTTCAGAAAAATGTGGTTATACATTGTTGTTCAAAATTCAACCTGACTTTTGGACCGTCGTGGCACAGAGGCTCAATGTCTACCTGTAATCGCAATAATTTGTGGGTTCAACTCTCACCCGGAGAGAAAAGATTTTTTCTTTTCCATTTTATTCACTTTGGTAGAGTGGTGGAGTCATGCTCCTGAGAACCCGTACACCGCCAGGGGAAACGGAGCGTCATAATACTATGTGGTTCCTACTGTTTCCTCTGCGTACCCTAATATGGCATGGGATAAAACGTGAAGCTATGAAACTTGATTTGTTCTATTACGATTATTATGATTAGCAATAAAAAAAGTATTTTTTTCAAAAAAATATTAATATCAGTCATATTAGTCTTTTTTTATGAAACTACTTTCTATTGCTAATCATAATAGTCGCAATAGTTTCCACGGTTTCTAGCTCCCATTTTAATGGTTACGTGAATATATCTCCCGTTTATAAGACACGTTTGTTGAATTTAAACAGTGCTGTATATTTTAAAACATACTGTAGATTCTTTAGTGCCAGTAGTAACTTTGAGTTAAATGGGTTTCTAAGAAAGATGTTGTTTATTGCTCTTTGATAAATTGTTCTTGTTAGTATCCTGAATTTACAATATAAAGGATATGTGCTCAATTTCTACCTGTAATACATTTATGATTCAGTATTATTCGGTATTATTTTGATTATTTAGGTGTAATGATAAATACTGTGTTTTCATTGGTAAATTTCTAGGAGAGAAGTTTAATTGAAGAGTTTTGTCTAAATTCAGATATTAAAATTATTATATATAGGAGGAGAATACAGTCGCATAATAATAAAAAAATAAGACTCCAAAGGCACAAACATAACGCAAATCACACAATCCAAATTATTTAAACACAATATACCCTTCAAATAAAAGGACTGACCACACCGCAAATGTACCGCAAAATTGTTCAGAATTCGCGACCGTTCCTACAATGGACAATGCAGTTTAGTTTACGACTAAATCTCACTCAAACATTTTACATGTGTATGTATGTATGGTTATGTATGTGGGTACAGTTATTGTAATGAGCCGCCGCTCGTGGAATGTGGTTTGCAATCATTATAGTTATTTTACGTTCTATATATGTAAGTGTAATAGCTCTATATTAGGGGGATGGATTTTGTTTTTGTTTATATTAGATTGTTTATGTTTGTATATTACTACTTCTTTAGAAAAACTATATTATTACTATATTAAAAGAAATAATAAGGATTTATTTGTGTATTTATGACAGTAAATATAATTTTTTTAACACGCTTTATCCTGCTCAAAGCAGAGTAGTCATAGGGAATCGTAAGAAGAAGTGGGTATCTAGTGGTAAGACACTATGTTTTGCTACTTTCTGCCTTTCCTGGGATTGCGTATTGAGTGGCGCAACTCATCGCCACGCTTGCCTAATTGACAGAACGAAACAATTTCCTGAGTGGGAATTCACAACACAAGTCGACGCCTTTACAAGTAGGCGTTGCGCCTCTGGATCGCAACGGTTTATATATATATATATATATATATATATATATATATATATATATATATATATATATATATATATATATATATATATATATATATATATATATATATATATATATATATATATATATATATATATATATATATATATATATATATATATATATATATATATATATATATATATATATATATATATATATATATATATATATATATATATATATATATATATATATATATATATATATATATATATATATATATATATATATATATATATATATATATATATATATATATATATATATATATATATATATATATCGTCATAAATGTATAAACAAAAATATATATTGAACTATTGGTTTATTATTTCTTCATAACAACATAATCTTTATGAACATAATGTAATCTTTTACCAGAATAATGAGGAAGATAGAACAAAAAGGTTAACTACTAAAAAGAAATTTTATATGAAATTATTTAAGATTGTAAACCTTTACATCATATCATTTATAACGTACTTCTAACGTCGTCTCAAGATGAGGCATTTCTTAAAATTTTGTATACTCTATATACAGCATGTAATCTAAATTTACTTGTGTAGAGGTAAAGTGTACTCCATATACTTTCCTTTTGTAGCGCTTTTTATTAAATAAATTATATTCAATATTATCGTAACGCTGCCTCCATGTTCTAGCCAAGTTTATTATATAGTAGTTTTTAATAACAACGCCGGGACGTTAGCATGTAAGAAAGTAATATGTTATAATGACTTTGAAGCTATTGTGAAATTTTATTAAAATATATTCTCTTGGGAAGTATATTATTATAATAAAGTTTCGTTATTTCGTTAGCCTTCATTAGTAAGTTTTTCGATCAAAAAATTGTATTTTTCTGACAAATATTTAGTTAATATTTCATATAAAAATGCAATTAAGAGAAGTAAGGAGAGATCTTGGCCAACAAAAATTCAAAAACACAGTATCAATGACACTGGAGATAGATAACGTTAAAAGCATAAGACCCCTTGGAGGACATGGATGAAGAGGTTAATGACAGTGGACGAGGTAAAAGTGGTATGCAGGAACTGCAGCGTTTGGCGCTTCGTTCTCTGTTACTAATCCGCTTGGGATATGATCGTATTGATAATAAAACGTGAGTTTAAATAGCTTTACACTTCTTCACAAATATAGATCGATAAGGGAGTCTAGTGTTGAGATACTCCGTTTCCAATTTTTCGCAAAAATCCATAGAGCAAGTAACAGCTGAATGTAAATTTTAATTTCCAATCTCCTAGAGCAAATATGTAAATTATTATTATCGGTTTTACTAAAGTATGTATATTATTGCATAGATGCAAGAAGCTCTATGCATAATGTATGACGTGACGCGTGCTTTTGAGACTGAAGCATAATTATAATGATACTCTTATATACTTTATGTATGCCAACCTATTATGCCCCTGAGAACCCGTGTTTCATTATTTTGCCATATAATCACTTTTATTATTAACATGGCAGTAATTATGAAAAAAGTGTTCTATAAATTATATAAGTTATTGTGGCGTAGTGGTGGTGTATGACTGCAATAAAGATTGAATGTCTATACAAATTTAGGGTTTGTATAAATTTTTAAGGTATTTTTACATTTTCTAGGGCTACATATACGTACTACTTTTAAATAGTGATGACCTTAAAATTATTTTAAAAATTAAATATTTTACTTTGATCACTTACGACGGTCAGTATATGAAGATTAATAGCTTTAGGCTAAAGAGATACGTAAAACATTTTGGGACTCTATTCCCTTCGTCTACCTTGTTCGAAAAAACCCATGAATCTTCACTATATGGCATTCTATACTCTAACTAAATACAACCATTAGAAAATAATGTATAAAAAAAATCTGATATGAAATCGAATTCGTTACCATCTCTTATTGTTGAACACTAGTTTTTAGTACGTACTCAACGTCAAAGTACAATGCTAATTTAAATTCTGAAGTAGATATCTCACAACTCACCGAGACCTGTCACTTAGATTTATTCGCGCTTACGTAGCTCAACGCGAGTAACACGCTTCTCCCGATAAGGGCAGGATGAAAAGTTGGTGAAGGCTGCATGAGGTATATACTCTTTACAGCGAAAATGATAGTAGTTTATCAAACCCTACTGTTTTAGATGTACGCGTATTGGTACGTGCGTGTTCGATCGTAGGAAATATATGAAGACTTCAGTTAATGGATTGTGGAATATATTACTCTACTATTTTACTATATTACTTTATTTGGAATTTACATTATTATTTCATTATTTTGTTTTAATATTATATTATATTAGTAATAATATTTATCTAATATTGTTAAAACGTAAAGATTATATCGTTTAAAAATAATGAAATTAAAATTATTTGTCTCTATCTGTTAGAAATCAGTGTTAAAAAAAGCAAGAATAAGAATCAACTGTTGCTCTTTAACAACATCACTTAACAATATGTCTATAATAATAAATATTTATAACCAATTTCTCTGTTATGCCAGACAAAATGTGGCATTGAGTTTCGTCACAAATAAATTAGACGGAGAATGAAGAACGTAGAGAAAACAAAAAAGTATCTACGTCCACCTTAAAGGCCGGCAACGCTCTTGTAATACCTCTGCTGTTACACAGGGCCGTGGGCGTCGGTGTACTTACCATCAGATGACCTCTACAGCTCGTTTGCCTTGTCGTTCCCATAAAAAAAAATAAAAGAGAGAAAATTAAAAACAGCTAAAACTAAGATTTATCGATATAACTTAAAAACGTGTAAAGCTAATAATAGCATTTGTATCAATAAAATAAACTACGAGTAGCACAGAGTTAACTCGTCTATAGTAATATACCCACTTAGACCCAATACAGCGTAATAAACGCATTTTCCTCGTCACTAGACAACGTGTAAAAGAAATAGTACGATTCTGAAACAGTTGAGAGGGATTTTAAATAAGAACTTGTACTAAATACGTATTTAATAAGAAACTATATTCATTTTATTTATATAAAATATTCTAAACTATAGAAGACAATAAATAAAAAAAACAATGGGAGATGTTAAAATATTAATATAAATATTATAATTTAAAATAAATATTTTCCATTGATATATAAAATTCTTGACTATACAGTCGGGGAAGATGGATTTTTCTGTTTCCATTTTATTCGCTTTGGCAAAACTAGGCAAAGCGCGGCGTTGAGTTTCGCCACTTAACACGCAATGCCTCGAAAAAGGCGGAAAGCGGGAACGGAGAAATCAGGTACTAAGCAACGGAGTGTCTTAAACACTAGGTTCCCACAATCCTTGCAGTTCCCTCTGCCTACCCTGCAATATGTGGGATAAAGCGTGAAGCTAAACCAATAATTATAGTAAAATAATATGAAAAGCTTATTCAATATACATTAAATAATTATTTACAAACATAATAATATTTTTATTTTCATTTACCTTGATACCTTATATAACTAGCAATCAGTGCTACACTTTTTGTCAAAATTATAAACATTGCATGAAAAATAGCAACACACATCGCCATCCTATCTTTTAGTTTAACAGAAAAATTAATACCCCGAATGGGAATTGAACCCATAACTTATATCAAGAGATAGCTAATTTCACCACAATAGCCTATAAAATTATTTTTATTATAACAAATGAGACTTAAGTTATAATAAAAAATGTTATTTTTTAACTGATCCAACATTACAGACTCCACCCATAAAAGATCAATATAGCAAGATAACAGCGCATTTTCTCACCGATTACACATAGAAAGAAACGTTAAGGTATTTTGTAGCGAACGCAGAAAATTCAGCAAACTACCTTACGTTGCGAGTGTGATATGTTGAGCTTTCGTTATAACGAGCTCTGGGAGACGTAAATCTATTAAATAATTGAATTGTAAGCTTTAAAATGTAGAGTAAGCTGTATGAATTGAAAGCCTTTCTTTTACAAGCACTATATTTTATAATATTCTTCGCAAAAGGTTATAAAAATAATTGTGTAAAACCTCTTTTGATTAGAAAAGAATATTAGAAGATTAGAAAAAAATAATATTAAAATTTAATATTTATTAATTTAACAATAATTTAAAAGTAAAATGCTTGATCTTATAAAATTTAACTGAATTAAACTAAAAATTATGATTTAATTATAAATTAAATTATGCAATCATGCATAAAATTTGACAAAATATTTGAAATTAAGAGCATCATTTAATAAACACGAACGTCTTTACGCAGTGGATCAGGCCAGTGGTTCTGGGCAATTCTGACACTCAAAACTTAACTCTATGCTGTCTCTACCTACTCTCTTATATGCAGGAAAAAAAGTAAAGTGAAGTAAAATAATTCTGAATTTGTTTGGATCTATAGCACATGTCTTAAAGCATTATATTATTTATTACTAAGGCCAAAACAAAGCATAAATATAAGAAAATAAAAATTACACATTTCGTAACGATCGCGAAGATACAAGCAACCTCCCCTTCGTTAGAGCGTGACACGTCGAGCTTTCGTTATAGCAGGCTCTGGGTGACTTAAATCTAATTCTGCTGCATTCCACTGTATCGAATTGCCAAAATATATTGCCTTCGGAATTCCGTGAATAAAGGATGGAAATGAAAAACTTTTTTCATTGGTTGTCTTTGGTCGTCCATCAATGTTGAAGAATTTTAAATTTTTAAATAAATCAACTAGTGATTTAAATACATTTTTTGATAAGTTTTACGTTTTTTTATGAGTTATAAACGTAGAATATGTAGTAAATTGTGTTTAAGTAAAGAATTTTTAATATATATTTTTCTGACTCATGTTTTAAATAAAACGCCGTAAAATTATTTACTGCAATTTACTTATTTCGACGGAATTTCCTTATATCTCTTTACAAAAAATACATTCTCATTAAACTCATTATATTAACTTTATTTACACCATTATATAAAACTATTGGATAAATAAATTTAACATATCTAGAAACATTTGTAATTAAATTAAGCTCGCACTTGGCTTTCATTTACAGTACACTATTGCACCTTTTAGCGTAGTTAAATGGAAAATAAAACTTAAAGTACAAAATGCTGCATTTACCTTTTTATATACATTTGTGCAGTCTAATGAAATGCGAATAAAACAGCATTGAAAGCAGTGACACATTTCTATTCTCTACTTTTTCTTTTCTATATATGCTTCCAATATACTAACTAATACATAATATAACTAGTATAAATTAACTTATATGTACATATATAGTAATTCACATTATGTCCACGACAACATCGTGGTACACTCACACTTATTTAATATTAGCTTCACTATGTATCGTAAAAGTAAAGTAAAGATAATTAAATTTCTTTGTATGTATAGTCATAAAGTTACCTTTATACAGTATTATTAATAAGCTTTTTTTATATAAATTAATATATTTATATCTTGAAGACACAACAGTAGAGAGATGTAAATTACCCCAGAGGGCATGTGGGAGGCAGTGATGTAGTGACCCTCTGTCACTACATGAAGAGACTAAAGTTGAATGTTTCTTTTTTTCTGACAGCCCCTCCAGGGATTTTCAATGAATAATAATATACATTGAATATGAATTATATAAGCTCCTTAATCTTACATTTTATATGGCAGACCAAGTAAACAACTGTATCTATTGTAAATGCTAATTCGAGGAAATGCGCAGAAAGTTCTATCGTGCAAGAAATGTAGAGCTCCATACTTTTTCAATATAAACTTTTAATATTTCAAAAACTTTATTTTCTAAAATAAATATAACGAGACATATCTTACATTTCTTAAAGCTTTGAAAAAGCTCAACAAAAATCATATTACACAATGGCCGGAAGCTCACTCAATTCTATTGTTTGATTTATACCGACAACATTCAGTATGCTGGTTTGAATAGGAAAATAGCTTGAAAACGCCGAAAAAACCTACTTTAATATATCATTTGGACTCGTTAGGCGACGTCAGCTGTTGAATGAAAGAATAGAGAAACGAAATGAATGGTTTGATAGAGCAGTGAACTTTAGAGTGTTCTATTTTAAAACGATTTTCCACCTAATATTTGATTTGAATCAAATTCAGTTTAAATTATATGCCTTTTGTGTTGATTAAATTGCTAAGATATTATATTCAAGTGTTGTGCTCAGTTGGCAAGATTAAAGTTAAGGACAAATATCCTCGTTTTCTATGAATTGAACTACAGATATAAGCTGGTACTCTTAGCCTAATCTTTTTCTGCGATAAACTTATTAAATACCTTTTTTTTATTTGATAATTGCTCTTTCTAAATTTTATAATTCTATATCAACGGAAGGTCTTCTGTAGACTTTTATTCCTTCGTAAATTTCATATATACGTGTGGTAATTACAAACACCAACAATTTATGGACTTTTCTTTTTTTATTTTTTTTTCGGGCTGCAAGGGATTACACGAGTACACTATCTCTATTGAATATTTGATATTATTTTCAGCTTGATATCTACACATGATCTTCAGAATAGATTTTGACACATTGACAAACAGGCGAAAAACAATGTGATGTATGTGTATGTAGAACACATAGATTCTTTTCTTCTGTGGTTGTCCGTACCAGAGAAGTCCTTATATATAATATAGTTTAAGTTTTAATATATATTTTTATACATTTATATACAGAGTGGTTAAAAATAATACGATCTTTGACTTTTGCGATTAATCCGTTAAATTGTTTTATTTAAAAGTCGTAAAACGTTTTTAAAAACATATATTCCCTACAAATACTCGTGAAATTCAAACCATAACAGATTTATCTGATATTAGGATACACGCTTGTAACTCCGAACACGTATCGTATATAACCCTTTGCTGAAATTTCAATAATGGTGATCGTAGCGTTGTTCCCGCTAATTACACCAATGAATGCTCACTGCCAGGTACCGCCTGCCAACAATAATTGTAAATCGTAAATCTGTGTGGAGTCTCGTTTGGAATATACCTACGTTGTATGCGGAAAGATGTAGATTGAGGACTTCGATATAAATTCACTATATACTGTAAAAATGAAATAAATATAGCGAAAATTTTAGAAATAATATTACAATTATAAAAAAATATACAAATATTGAGTAACAAATATTTTATTGGCATAAAATTGTTAATAGCTTCGCCCTTTATCCCGCTCATTGCAGGGGAGGTAGATGGAACCGGAGACAGACAAGAAACTCCGTTGTTGAAGTTGCTAAAGCGAAGAGAATAATCGATTTTCCCGAGTAGGAATGGAATCCACAAACCGTAGCGTTTACATATAGACCTCGTTTCATAAATATTATAACGAAATAATATAATGATATAATGATTATTTATAAAAAACAAAAACTGAATTAGTCAATTAAAATTTTAAAATGAATATAATTATTTTAGCGAAATCAAGTAATTATCACTGCAATTTAAATAAAAGAAGCTTCATTTTACATTTTCTGCTTTTTGTTTCAGGCTATTTGAAACATAACAAAGAAAGAATTCCATAAAAATATAAAGTTTCGAGTTGAATTGTCTAGAGTATTTCACAAAAGTTTAAAAAATAAACTAAAAGTCCTTTAAAAATTATATTGTATAGAATTTAGTATACTATAATTAGAATAAATTTTTAGCCGCTTTCAAGTGGTTGTTAAGTAAATTAATCATTCATTATTTAGTTCTGAAATATAGTTTAAAATATATTTGACATAATAATTTAGAAACAAAGATCTTAAATGATAATATTTAAGTACAAAAGTCTTTTAGTTTTTCTAACTTAAAATTTACAAATATTGACCTCCACCCCGCACGCAATGTCTTAAATTTATCTGGAAAACGGAGAACAAAGTGACTTAATATTACATTATCTATATCTAGATTATATTAAAGTAGAAAATTAAAACAAAAACGGAATCCAAACCAGTTTCAAACGAGTTTAGTTTGATTCAATCAAGACAATGTACCGCCAATATAAAGACATTCTAAAATGTTCTATAACGTAATAAATTTAACATTCAGGAATATTTTTCATTAAAAAATTTGTAACGAAATTTCCAACTTAATGATTAAAGGTGGGTAGTATACAAAATTACTGATATATCATTAAATATGTGAAATCATCCGATTCTCATTCACGAAAGCCCAATTAAGGCGATTGGCATATAATTATGACGCAATCGCGAGCAGACCCGCTAATAACACACGTGACAACAAATGATTGGGGACTGTTTTATGCGAACAAATGGAAATGATGTAAAATGTATGCGATACAGTAAATTTGTGTACATTTTTAACTTGATATGTTTATTTATTGTTTAATTTTTGATATGCGTAAGCAATTCCTATTTTTTTATTTGTTTTCCTTTACAAATTAGTATCAAACAGATGTACTTTGTATTTTTTTTTAAAGCAATTCATAGTGATTAATCACTTCTTCTCACCTCTTCTCACTTCTTCTCCGTGTTCTTCAATGCTGATTTCTGAATTTCTTGGATAGTCTCAGATAATGACGGCCTTAGCTAGGTGATTGGCTTCTAGATTCTCAACCGTGTAATTTGTTTTAAATGATTTGAAATTTATGTTATGTTAGCGCCTTTGGAGCCTTAATTAGTTTTTATTGGCGTATAACAATGTTTTAAGCACCGTTGTGGCGCAGAGGCGTAGTGGAAACTAGGCAAAGCGTGGCGTTGAGTTCCGCCACTCAAAACACGGAAAGCGGTGACGGAGAAAGTAGGTTTATATACTTCCTACAGTTCCCTCTGCCTGAGATGAAGATGCTTCTTTCCCTCTTTTAACCTTTTGAGGCTTTGCGTAGTTGATAAATAAGTATGGATAAATAATACGCTTGTAATACCAGGCTTATTATATATGTAAGTGTTGATACTCATAGAATGGGATTCTTGTTATCGCAAACAATGGGTATTCACTTAATGCGTGACACTATTGTTCAATGTTCTACGCCAGCGCGACTTTTGTTTGTAGATTTTAACGAATTTATATTTAAATATTTTATTTTTGGTAAGCAGAGGGAACCTAGTTTTAATATTACTTTCTCAAAATCATCTCCACTTTAGATTTTAGTTCTCACTTGCCTGTAGATATTTATGCTGACAGATATTTGTGATTCTGTAGTTTAAGTAATTTTTTTTCTGAATAGTGGAGTATATGACGCGGTACAAAAGTGTTAGTAAGATCGATGGCAATTCCCGTTTACACTCTGGATCTGAGAAAAAACAAATTAAATTTTCTCTCGCAAGACAAAGCTTCGCATGGAGTACACAACATAAAATATTGAAATCAATAATATTTTTCTTATTTAAAGCTTATTAACATGTTTGACTTTCCCTTTGTATACAGCCAAAATGTACTAATTGCGCCATAGCTGATTTTTCTCTTTAACTAAATATTCACATAAAAGTAAAAGAACTAGACCGACCCACATGCGCTACACTGATATAACCTTGAATGGACGCGCACAGCGAAGCTTTCAGACTTCCTTTGAGTCACCAACGCTTTGGTAATGCAGTGCTTTCGTATCGCAAAGTATCGTATGTAATTTTTCTTCCGGTTTTAATTCCGAATGGACTTTTGCTCCGTTTTTATAGATTTGCTTTTTTGGTTTTAAGCTTTATCCCGAACTTTTAAATTAAATTATTAATAGAATGAAATAAAACGCTGCGTTTTATCTTAAGCAAGAGTTGAGAACTGTTGCAGTCTTTGTGTAGTGACAGAGCGCCTGAACGAAACATGATGGTAATAAGTAGGAATTGCCTACTTAAGATAAGAGAGAAGTAAAGAAGAATTTTCTTTAAGTTAGAGATTAAGTTAGAGAAAATCAAAATCAATTGAAAATTAGATTTTATAACAAAATTGTTAATTTTATAAAATAATCAAAATCAAAGCCACAAACGAAGAGGAAAACAACTTATCAGTTGTCCGGATTCCAAAGCTCCGAAAGGCCTTTACAGATCAAGCAGACATTATCGCTAGGAAAGCTTTTTATTCTGGAACGGACCTTTGTTTTTTATCACAATCTAGGAATAATATGTAATTTTTCCATATGCGGGTTTTTAATTAGTTATATATTTCTATTCTTAACAATTTTAAAAGGATTCCTACTCAGGCAATATGGATTTTTCATTTACTTCGTTCTTACACACGCAAAATGCGGAGTTAAGTTCCTCCATTCAATATGCAAGGGCTCGAAAACGGGGAACGGATTGTCTTAACACGAGGTTCCCACAATTTCTGCGCTTTCCTCTGCCTATCCTGATATGTGCAGGATAAATCACAGTCACAACACTACTATACATCAATGTCAAATGACAATGATAATAAATATATCTTAAAAAATTCTTTATATTCATTACAGTTGAAAAAAATATATTTTTTAATAACTGTAAAAAATAAAAAAGCATTTCTTTGTAAGCGACCCTGTCACGAATCCGGTCAGTCTGAATATTTTCCTCTTGCCCCGGGGCAGATAAGACCGCCTTAATTTTCGGCTTTTTACAACACGTCCAGACAATAGCTTAAGTCCTGGATGAGACTTTTTGTTTCGTATTTTAATAAGAAAACCGATTCAAAGGACTGCGCGTGATTAAAATATTAAAAATATATATGAACATAGGAAACTACTGTACTAAAGTGTTATTTGTGTAGACGGCATATATATACTACTTGCACTTGCTTGGCGTAAGTAAAGTGGGAAAAATCGAAAAGATGCTTATACGCTTTTTTTATTGTAAGCTTTTAGCCTTCATTTTATATCCATATCAATTATGCATAATACTATTAAGATAATAAGACAATTAAGGTCTTCCATATATATGAAGAACTTGATTAACTTTCGAAAGCACAGTGTTGAAGATATAGATAAATAGAGAGCATGTATGAGGAGGTTAATAAGCGTGGACAGGCGAAAGAAGTATGCAGGGTTTGCAGGGTTTGACTTTCCGTTCTCCCTGACTATTCCGCTAGGGATAGATTGAAGTTATAATTGTATGTTTATATGTCTGTAATAAAATGTTTGAAATAAAACAATTTAAACGGACTATTTGTGTATATTATCTTCACAACCTCAGTCTACCCGTGACCACGGACCATTCGAAACGTCGAAACACGCAAAATATTCGAAACGTCGGGTTACCAAGATATTATATTATATGCGATCAATCTGTTTAAACTGTTTTATTTAAAATGTATAAAAATGCAAAAATTAACAAACTTATTAGGCAAACATAATTATGTTTATAAGTTGGATATTTCTTAGAGTCAAATGATAGTAAAATTGTATTGAGTTAGTGATATATTAATGGTTTCTAGTTAAAAATAACAATTAATGTAAAATATAATATTAAAATTAAATATAAAATACACCCTATAAAACCTTTTAAATATAAAATAGAAGTCATATTGTGATTTCATTTAATCCGATACTATCATTTCGGATGAAATGAAATCACAATATGAGGGCTGTAGTGGCGCAGAGTCGTAAGCATCTGCCTGTAAATGCGACGGTTTGGGGATTCAATTCACACTCGGGGAAAATGGATTTTTCGATTTCCATTTCGCTCTGAAAACTAGGCAAAGCGCGGCGTTGAGTTCCGCCACTCAACACGCAATGCCTCGAAAAAGGGGACGAAGAAAAGCACACTTACGCCTCTATGCCACGACGGTCCTCATCACAGACAACTATAAAAAAATGTAAAAAATAATGTTAAAATTAATTATCAATTATCTATTAAAAGGTACAGAATATTTTTGTATCAGTTGTCAATAAAATCATAATAAAAAAGCCAAGGACCGAGAGGCGGCAGGGAGTTCGATTCCCACTTGGGAAAAATTAATAATTTTCATTTTCCTGGCTTTGGTGACAAGGTAAAGCGTGGCGTTGAGTTTCGCCAACCAAAACACAATACCTTGAAGGTAGTGGATATTGTGGAGCAGAGTGTCTTAACACTAGGTTCTTGTGCGTATCCTATTCTGTATGGGATACATAATGAATCTAAAATAAAGGAAAAATTTTATACGGTAATAACGAATACTATTTACAATTAGGACAGTCAAGGGTTGTATATAAAAATAAAAGAAATTTCAATGGTAATTTCCCCTAAAAAACATATAAATTTAAAAAGTATGCTAAACGTAAGCTAGAAGTTATGCATGGAGCAACCAAACTGTCAGACGTCGGTCTGCACATCATTTATCAAGTGGCATCGCAGACTTTCAAATATGTTCCCGCTCCGCCGGTCGCGTTTGCGGTGGCCGTTTACTTTGCTTTGAAAAATTGTTTCACAGGTAAATACCGTTGTTGTTTACATTTTCATTTTACGCTGTTTAATGTTTCGTGGGAATTTCAACACCTTGATGAAATTGAGTCGTTTTATATGAAATTACTTTTTAGGGGTTATTAGTATGCTGCAGTTTTTTTTGGCTTTACGCTGTATAGCCTGTATGGTAGGCAGAAGGTACGTGGTACATAGGGAACGTAGTGTTAAGACACTCCATTTCGCATTTCAGATTTGTCGTTAAAAAAAGGAAATTTTATATTATTATTTTTATAGTATACTTTTAAGCTTTATATTTTGGTTTATTCCTGTTTATAGTTACACGGATATAAATAGCCTTCTTTTGGAAGTTGAATGTAGTGATCTATCACTACATAGGAAACAACATAGTTACAACAAAATTTGTCACTTTATTTAATATAATGTTACTAGGTAATATCTTATTCTAATCAGATCAAATTATTAATTATAAATTTAATATGCTTAATTATAAATTCCATAAATAACTTACATTATTAAATAGTAGAGTGCATTTTGAAACTAAATTAAATATGTATGTAAATGTAAGCTATTACAGTAATTATTTCTATGATACCACATAATAACATACGGACGGATTTATAACTTAAAGACAAAGTTCTTTATTTTTTGCCCATTCGAAAAGAGAGAGAGAGTCAGAAAGAAGACGATTTCAATCTTAAAGTTTCGCATATTTATAATGTCAAATAGAAAAATTCAATCTATACATAGATTACATGTCATAGCTATTATTATATTTGGTCCTTACTTGCTTGAACGTGGAACTTGTACCTTATATTTTATTCACTAATTTAATATACAATTAAGTCTTAATCTATAAAATCTTAACATTATTCAATGCCTAGATCAAATATAATTTTTTTCTAATAGTTTGGAGATTAAGGCAGGCAGGTGGTTTGATATTACAAAATTTAAATTCTTTTAAAGTGGCTGAAAATGTGACAGATGAAAATTTTGTTACTCATAAGAGAAGGAGATTGTTAATAAAAATATATATATGTATATATTAAATGTCTAATATTTTAATAATATAATATTTACTTTAAAAAGAATCTGAAAAATAAACACCAACAAAATATTTTGACAGCCATTAAAAATTCAAGCTCATAATGACCTATTGAGAAGTCCTGAAGGTGTGTTCCGATGGCAGCTCTGTCATTATTTGCGGTGCTTCCATTAATCAAAGTCTACAAAGTACGTAGCCGGTAGCCTGATAGATGATAATGAGGGTAGTATTACGTTAGAATGTACATTTTATAATGATAATTTTTCTATTTTTTATGTATATGAGTAAGCTGTGTTAGTTCTTAGATTTTCTTGCATAAACCCTCCTAGAAATGGCAGATGGAAACTCATTAAAAAAATATAGTAAAAGGAACCTAGTTTTTCTAGTCAAGGGAACCTAATTATTTCTAGGATTCTAGTCAAGGGAACCTAATTATTGGAACCTATTTATTACTCACGTCGCGTCGCGTCAAACCCAGTGCCCAAGTTTCGAGAAATTATCTTAATTCTCTTCACTGAGTAGAAATCCTACACCACAACCGATGCACAGCTAGACGATGGACCATGCCGCCATAACGGCCTAAGACAATATATAACAAAATTTTATTACAAAGTATGTCTCAAATCTTACTCATATTTTTTTTAATGTAAAAATATCTTGTTATGTAATAAGATAAGTCACGGCGTTAAGTTAGGTTGCCATTTTATTTTGCTAAAAAAATATACAAAATGTTTAAAGAAAGCGTATATTTTTAAAACGTATAGCTTAGAGGTTAGAGCTCTAGGACGGCTTTCAAGAGGCGCGGGTTTAAATTTTTATTTTATTTTTTAGGTAATTTTTTCAATCCTTAGTGTTGTTTAACACTTTAAAAAACATAATAAACACATATAAAGTGTTTAAAAAGTTTTGTTTAAAATCTACAAAATCACAATATCTAAAAACTGATAATATATCGACTAGATAATAAATCTAACAAGGTTCAGATGGTACATACATAAAAAAGCTATCATAGTTTGTTATAAAAACTGTTAATTGTATACAAATATTGATGTAGAAGTGAATTGATATATTGTTTTGCTTCAGGACGCAAAATACAAGTTATAAAACATAGTTTTAATAAATTAAGAAATAATTAGAATAAATTTGCTAAATTATAGAAGGTAGAGCGATAAGCGCAGATTACTGCTAAAGTTAGTTCTTAGATAAATACCTGAATTATTCACTACCGAGATGGGCTTGTATCAAATTGACAGACTAAATATTTAGTTTTTTTTTATCCCCCTTATAGCAGAGTAGGCACAAAAAAATTTATGAATCGTGGGAACCTAGTGTTCCCACGATTCCTACATTTATCCATTCCTCATTTTTTGCCTTTTGAAGCAAAGCGTGTTGAGTGGCGAAACTCAATGCTGAACTTACCCAGTTCTTACCTATAAAATTGAAACAATACATCGGTCCCCGTTTGCTGACAGACGCTGCGCCTCTGCGCCACGATGGTCCTCTCGTTTAATATCATCATTATCATCTCAGTTATTTTTGCTACCAGTGCTTGATATTCATCGCCGTAGGACTTTAGCTTGAAAAATCTCTTATCCTGGTGGAGTCAAGAAAAAAGTTTGGAACTTTTCAAATTCAAGAAAAAGGCTTGGCTCAGTATACATGTGCTTTGTCTCTAGTCTCTATACATGTGCTTTGTTTATTTAGAGAAAGCCTTTATCAGGGTCCCATGTGAGGTAGAGCGATAGGCGCCCTGTGGACCGTTCTGAGAAAATCAGGATGTCCTGAAAAGTTGTTAAACTTAATACGCCAATTTCATGAAAATATGATGGTGAAAGTCTGACATGAAAACGACTTTACCAAGACCAAGTACCAGTGACTACAGGCGTTAAAAAGGGTTGTGTCTTGGTTCCCACTTTGTTCTCCTTATACTTCTTCTTAGTCTTGCAGGATGCTATTAAAACTTGTAACGAGCTGATTATGTTAAACTCGAGAACTGATAAAAGTCTTTTTGATGTTTCTCGCTTGCGAGCACAACGGCAAGTGACAAGATTTACTATTCAGGAAGTCTTATACGCTGACGATGCTTGCCTTATGGCCGATTCAATGGAGTCCTCTTATACCTGAACTAGTGACATTCTTCGTGCCAAAAATTTAGTTGGGTTATAAGCACATGTAAAACCCAAATTATGTAGCAACAACCGAGAGGTTATCAAAGTGACCAATCCAATATTATTCTGAATGGCACTGCGCTGAAAGAAATTTCCCACTTCAGATACCTGGGCAGCAGATTGTGTCACAACAATACCTTGGCATCGGAGATACCAGCGGCGGTGCTTTTGGCAAACTCAAAACTCGTGTCTGGAATTCACATGATCTAAAATTGCAAACTATAATATTAGTATACAATTCTATTGTCCTAGCCATATTACTGTACACCATGGACACTTGGTGCTGCTATAAATCAGACATTAAGAAACAACTATACTCTTTTCATCTGAAGTGTCTAAGATCGATCCTCCGTATTAAGTGACGGGACCATATAATCCTTATATATGCCAAACACCGAAGTTTTGCGACGCACTGGCCTTTTTGGTATAGAGGTGCTAGGGAGGAGCCGAGATGGTGTGAGCACGTCGTGCGCATAGAAGATCAAAGACCACCGAAGGCAGTTTTCTATTCTGAATTATCAAACGGAAGACGCAAACAAGGTAGACAATATCTTCGCTTTAAGGATATAGGATAGGTGGGAGGAACTAGCTCACCTCAAACCCAAACGGCGCCGCACTATTCATAAAAATACATAAGAATTTGAAGAACGACGTCTCGAAGATCTTGACAAACAGCGTCAATTACGGAAAACTAAGCCAAAGCCCTCCTATAACTATACTAAAAACCCAGCTGGCCAGCTTCACTGTGCTGCTTGCGATCGAGTGTTTAAAAACAAGTTTGGTCTTGTGAGTCATATCAGAGCGCACCATAAATAACAATAATAATAATTAATATGCGTGGAGTTGCCGTCGCCGGATACGGTGGGACTACTACTGGATATTCAACATTTTCATATTATCATGCTATAAGCCTCTGCCAAAGTTGGGCAAGCCGCATATAAAAACTTAGATATATTCTTTTTAAAGTTTTAATTGTCACAACATAATTAAGACACTGCAAGGTTATTCTTTTCTTTCTTATTTCAAAATTCAATTCAAAAATGTCTTCAGCATATAATATTACGTTTTGCATTTTTGCGTGCAACAATTTTCCTATATTCGGCGTCGCTTGTCCAGTTTGGCCGTCATCAAAATCTGTACATAGCTTAGTTAACTATTTGTTTTTGTTTTAACCACTGGAATTTTGAAAAGAATTTTTGGTCTATATACAAGGGATACAAGTATTTTTAAGTTATTATCATATATAAGATGTCGTTGAGGTACAATAACATAGCATCTACCTGTAAACGCGATGGACGTAGATTCAATTTCCACTCTGAAATGAACTATTCTTCATCTATATAACATATTAAGATAAGATTTGTTCAGACCTTACTCTGGTAAAAAGGCGCTGAGGCGATCTACATATATACCTTTTTATGATTTATATTTATATGATTGATTTATAATTAGTCTGTCTGCCTATCCCACCAAATGTGAAAAACTACGTAAAATGAAAAAGTAATAGTAAAAGTCACAAAGAACACTATTTTTGCCACAATTTTTCATTAACTCCTTCTAGTGTTGAAATTTCGCTTTGGAACTCAAAAATTTAATTGAAAAACCAATCAGCGATGACAACCGACTATGGGTAAAATTGGCGATGCTCTGCAGTGACCAGTGCGATTTTATTTTTTATTGTTCACCTTTAAATTTCACAGACTATTGCCTGTTAAAAGGTTTTTGTCGAACTCTCCAGTACAGATACAAGTTGAAGAGTCAAGTTTTTACTGTATACGCAAATTGCTTTTCAGTTATCTAGTGCTATGGAGTGTTGATACAATGAAACTCTTTTTTTAAAATGTTACTACCGTATACTTAATGTGATAGTTTCAAATCTGATTCAGGTGGATGTTTTAACTTAGTCTGGCCTTAAATATTGTTAAAAATAACAAATATTAAATAAACTAAATTTTCAAGAGAGATAAGATTATAAAGAGAACATTGCAGTACCAAGTATGAAGAAAATCTAATTTTTGAATTTCTTTATACGTTTGATATAATACAAATGTTGGTAGTATATCAGGGTATTGATAAGTAAAAGGCCAGATAGACCAGATCTTGTACTGTCACTAACACCTGTGTGTTCTCTCTTTGTAAAAATAAAACATCTGGCCTTACACGTATTATTTATATGAAAAAGGCAAGAAATTAAAGTAATTCTGATAAGGAAAAAGCAAAAGTATATCATATATAAGCATATTTGAAGATGAAAATAGCACCTAGAGCTGCGTCTTTTAAAACGTACTATTATAATTGGCAGAGAATATTTATAGCTTACTAACGTTTGTAAGATGAAATGTTAAAATTAATTACGTCGATCAATACACAATATCTAGAATTCAAGAATATTGATAACTAGGGATCTGTTTACGTTTTAACCGTCGTGTACCTCAAGGTAAAGCAATATTAATCTCTTGTACGTTGAAGACACGAAAATTACAGCCCCATAGTTAATTTTTTAAAAAAAATGTATATAATTTTTCATTTATAAACCAGCAATTAATTTAAAATTTAACAAAAAATTAAAATATAAGCGAATTACAATTCAAGAGTTTTGTAAATAAAGTTGTATAAAAGCTCCGTATGTACGACTAAGCTTAACTCGGTTTTACTTATTTTACTCGTTTTGTTGCACGCACGAGTTACTTCTAAATAGTTTTCATAAATCAGGCATTTCGTTTGACTTTTAAAGCACCTCACTCTAACGTAAAGCTTTTTCAAAAAACTTTTAAGTAAATAAGTTCTTTTACTTTAATTTGATTTTTTATAATCATATTACTTTCTTTGCGTTCTTCAAAAGTGCCTTTGGGCATATGTATTTGAATATATATATTTAAATATATAATATATAGGCAAAACGCGGCGTTGAGTTCCGCCACTCAACACGCAATACCTCGAAAAAAGGAGGAAAGCGGGGACGGAGAAAGCAGGGACTAAGCAATGGAGTGTCTTAACATTAGGTTCTCACGGTCCCTGCAGTTCCCTCTGCCTACCCTGCCATGTGCAGGATAAAGCGTGAAGCTAAGAATTCGTAATTGTCTTATTATCAGAATTTGTTTAACTGAATCATTATTATCTTTATAGTAAGTAAAGAACTATGCGTTAATATGTAGTAACAATGAAATATAAATATATAAAACTGAAGCTGTACAAATACAGTCTGTAGACTATATAAGTATCATTAATAAAACTTTTTGAAATTTCATCAGATAATAAAAGAAGAAGAATATTAAAAATATAACATACCTTTCACGTTGCATCCCGCAAAGTAACACGTAGGAATGCCTTGCACTTGATTTCTATTTGATCCAGTTCGATTTTCGGTTGATGCATATTGTTATCGGACGTGAACCTAAACAAAACAGATATTTAAAATAAAATAATGAGCAATATTTTGCAATTAGCGGTAAAGTAACAAGTACAAAACAATCATACGATATTGATGCTAAAGTACTTGTAAATTAATACTGTAACCGCACTCCCCTTAATGAATCCAGTGTTCAGTTGGGAAAGTATAATAGCTATCGCGTGATACCAGTATTACTATTACCGCACTGACACTGGTGGTAGACGTTAGTACTTTAGTTGTTACAGAAATTGTGATTTCCTTTATTTTGGTTTCACGCTTCATCCCGCTTATGAAGGTAGGCAGAGGGAACTATACAAACTGTAAGACAGTAAGAAAGTAAATGCAATGTTTTTATACAGGCGCCGTCATTTTTTTCTACTATATCGATTGTACACTCTCGCAAAAAAATCGCATGATTCGTCAATCATTTGTTGTTTTGCTTCTCGCTGTTCACGCATGGTAAGTAAGGGAAACCATTGACTCTGGGATTCTACTGTTAAAATAGTCTGCTCTCCGTTTTTCGCATTTAAGGCATTGCGTGTTAAGATCCATATGAGATATATATATAGAATAAAATTTATAATTATATATGTGCATATATATTTAAACATTCTTCAACATAATTTACAAATAAATGAACCTATCCACGTCGTGCGAGTAAAGTATCGAAATGGTATAAAAACTGTATGTAGAAGTACATCGGTCGGGGATCGTAGCGTCAGCGGTATCTAAGCGGAGGCTATTAAAAACCAATCAAGAGGACGCTACGTAGTGTCGACCAAGCAGATCGCTAACATAGATGGCTATGTATGTTAAATTGCTACTGAAATTGAATTCAAGTGCCATGAGAGGAAAGTTTTTTTAATCTACCCATTTATCTTCAATTTTTTGACAATAAGACAGTCTGGCAATAAAACACTCTGTAGTCATATTAAAATTAGATTATTGAAAATAATTGTCAATCTCGCTGGATGTATGTGACAGTGTTTGACTGTAATCTCAGTGCTTATCGGTTCTATTCCGTTTTAGGGATTATTTTTACTATCATGTACCGAAATGAGGGATCGTAGTGTTAAATTTAAATTAAATTAAATTTACAAACTGAAGAGGCTAAGTATACCCTAGGTTATCTAACCCTTGCTTTGTTTGAGAGAGAAGCTGATACAAATTTAATATTAACATTCCACCGAGTGGCAATTGATTTCGTGATCTCTTAACTTACACTTTCTTACTTATTTGACGCGATGTCAAATAAGTAAGAAAGCGTAAGTTAAAAGTAATGTTTATTATTTATAAATAAAATATTAAATCTTTTTAACATCATCGAAAGTATATTATATAATTGTAGTAAAAATGAAAAAGTAGTGACTGTTCACTAGTTTCAAGATGGAAAGAAAAATATAAGCAATGACAAACTTTAAACTGCTATTAAGAAGCAATCAATATCGATAGAGGATCCCGTTTAGGCGTGTAACAAGACACTGTACGGACTGGAAATTAGGCCAATTGGAGTGAAATAGGCTATCTTTGGTATCATTCCCATCTAGTGCTACTATTTCTATGCTAAAATGGTGAAATAGAAATATAGTTTTTTTATAGTTGCACTATTTTCATATGAAAATGATATATGGAGCTTAAGCTTAGGGATATATTGTGTATGTGTATGTGTGTGTGTATATGTGTGTGTGTGTGTGTGTGTGTGTGTTCGTGTATTGTATTTCTAATATATTATTAGCTACTAAGAAGCTATATAATAGAGTAGAACAATAAAAAAACATATTAATTAGAAATTATAAGAAAATTATGATACTTTTAAATGAATTGCCGGCTGGTTCACAAAATCTTAATAAATAATAATATCGTAGTAAAATGAATCGAGAAAGCAACAAAAATATACTGTTATAATCAGTTCATGCAAATGTAGGGTAACAATAAAAACATAGCGCTTAACAAACGGCATTGCGTTTTTTCAATCGGATATAAATGTCTCATATCTCTTGTTATCTTTTTACTTTGCGTGACTTTATAGAACTGTAGTCGGTTATTTTAATTGTATATTTTTATCTTTATACTACAATCTCAATGTATAGAAATCTTTGGACCAAAATATTCTATTAAAGATTATTCTCATTATATTTGGTCTAAGAGCTTGGTTTAAGAGCGAGAAACTTAAAGTGAATTTCCTTGAGTTAGATTTCCCTTAGTTTATGGTCAATTTCGGAGGTTTCACAATTAAATTATGTATTATTACTGAAGGTTAATCTGGGTGATTAAAATTAAACTCATTTAAACTCATAGTCAAAAAATTGCATTTTCAAATCAAAATTATTTCTCTATTTCTCATAAAGTGCTAATTTCACTTACTTCTGATGAAACAATCTCAGAAACGATTTAGTTACAAAATTGCACTAAATATTATCGAATTTTATTTTTAATATATGTACTTATTTATATTGACCACACCACCATTCCTCACTTTTATTCCAGAGTATCTTAACTCGGAGCGCTCTCTGTCCATTCTGCGTTGCAAATTAAAAAAAAAACAAGTGCATTTCGTCTATTATGACGCTTAGATTATGCCAAAAACATGAAAAAAAAGCTTGCATGTCACTCTACAGCCTTTCGTGTCACGAATGCTTAAATTGTATTCAAATTGCCTATCATTATAATTATCATACAGAAGCTTTGAATGTCGTGACGATAATGCATCATAACGTTGCTATGTACTATTGACTTGCTATACAATTGAATACAAAGTTGAACGGCTAATTCCTTTGTTAGGTTTCACAGAATGAAATAATACGTGGGATATTTATGATCTATGTTTTTATTTTTAGGGTTACGTACTTAAAAAATGCAATTCTTACAGGATCTCTTTTGTTTTCTATCTGTATGTAAAGCACATGTTAATAACAAATATTCTAGCAAGTAAGAGCACATAAAAATCCTAGCTTCCAGGTACGTTAAATGAAAACATATGAGTAGTTTAGATGTATTTTGTTTGAAAAAAATCATAATCAAATCCTAGAGTACTTAACCTCGACTTAGAGTTATGAAATTTGAAAATATATAAGAATTTATAGTTTTAACAAATAACAATGTAACTAGGACCCTCGTGGCGCAAAAGCTTAAGCTTCTGCCTGTAAACGCGACGGTTTGTGGGTTCGATTCCCAATCGGAGAAGATGGATTTCCGTTTTCGTCGCTCTGGAAACTAGGCAAAGCGTGGCGTTGAGTTCCGCCATTCAACACGCAATGCCTCGAAAAAGGTGGAAAGTGGGGACGGAGAAAGCAGGAACTAAGCAACGGAGTGTAACTTAATACTAGGTTCATATGGTTCCTGCAGTTCCCTCTGCCTACCCTGCAATATGTGGGACAAAGCGTGAAGCTAAAAAAAACAATGTAACTTTTAAAAATTATTAGTATAAGTAAATTATATCTGTACGGCAGTTAATATAAATTTCTGCAAATTGTTACGGAACCCTCGGTGCGAAAGTACGACTCGCATTTTACTCTTTGTCCCAAGCATAAAAAATATTTTTTTTGTCGAATTTAAAAGTTAGTTTATATCATCCTATGTATCCTATGCACTATTACCGCAGGTTAATTTAAACCTTGCAAATATCTATATATACTGCATAATGAACATTGCTCATTGGAATTTTAGATCACAATTGTAGCTGACATTGTAAAATGACTTCAGTTATATTGATTTGCAATTACTACTAGGTACAAGAGACAAATTTAAATTACAATAATTTTATTAAAATAACAAAAACATTACCGCCATTAAACGTCAAAAACTTTACCACTGGTTTACTAAAGTTAATGGCTCAGACCTGAAAAGAACCAGCAGTTGACAATGTTACGTTTGAAACCGATTTGAGCTAACAAATCAAGGTTTATTGTCGTATAAAGGATAATTATGTAAAAAATTTAATTAAAAAATACAAGTTGCTTTCCTAATTTATATATCAAAATCAATTTATATACTTATTTTATACTATTTTGTGCGCGAATCTTCTTCTGAGTTGACTTAATGACTTTTGTAGTTAACATCTAATCCCTTAGAGTTCCGTAGGATATGTTCCGGACCTTTGATTTTAATGTGTCATCGGAACATGCTCATCAAGCTGAGCACCTTTCGCGTACTTTTTGCTTTTGCTTGATACGACGCCATTTCTTTATTTTTTGTGGTTCCACATCTAAGTCTATGAGATACTAAGAATATACTCTACATAATGCATAGGCTTAATACTTATATGGCAAAAGAGTTTTATTTCATCTATTCAGAGGTTTTAAAGTTGTGCATATTCAAATGTTTGGTTTTTATTATTTTGTTATAGTATAGACGGGTAGTTTGAGATGGATTAGAAAGTTTTGCCACTCCACAAATACAGCTTCTTCTTGGCAGGAAACAGGTTCTCCTAGCACGAGGTACCCTCTGCCTACTCTGACTTAACCATATATAGAATAAAGATAAAAAAATACTATTTCAATATGTAATTTTGGAACTTATTTACCAGTTTTACTATAATAATATAATTTCCCGTTAATTTAGTAATTGGTAGGAGTTTGATAATGTATGTGTTATTACAAGCCGTACCGTAATTAATTGGCGCTATACTAAGAGTCTGATGTATAGAGTTACGATCTATTATGCTGATTATATTAGGCTATATGTATATAAATATTAATTATATTAGGTTACATATTATATAAGCTTGTATGATGTCACTATAGGAGAACTTGATTGTATATTATTATGGAATGATTGTGGGTTCAGAGGGTCAGGACTTATATGTAATAAAATAAAATAATATAAATAAAGTAAAAAAAAACGTTGAATCATCATTCTTAAAACAATTATATATTTTTATAAGAGACGCAGAGGCGTAATGCCTGCTTGTAACCACAGTGGTTTGTAGGTTCGATTCCCACTCGGGGAAGATCGCCTCGAAAAGGTGGAAACCAGGAAACGGAGTGTCGTAACACTACATTCCTACGGTTCTTACGGTTCTCTCTGCCATGTGCAGGATAAAGTGTGAAGCTATTGAAAAAAATATATGATTTGCTTTTACTTACTTTCGTTTTTATATTTTATTACTAAAGAAAATTTCACAATATTTTATATACATATATATATATATATATATATATATATATATATATATATATATATATATATATATATATATATATATATATATATATATATATATATATATATATATATATATATATATATATATATATATACATATATATATATATATATATATATATATATATATATATATCTTACTAATATTATAAATGCGAAAGTAACTCTGTCTGTCTGTCTGTCTGCTATCTTTTCACGCCTAAACCACCCAACCGATTTTGCTGAAATTTGGTATGTAGATAGTTTGTATTCATGAGAAGGACATAGGCATATAATTTTTTGGAAATTCAACCCCAAAAAGGGTTAAAAGGGGCAAAGTTTATATGAAAAAAATATTTTTATGCACATTTTTGCATGAAACTTTTAATTAATGCTTTTTAGTACAAATGATGAAACACGTATTTCAGAGTTTTTCAAAATTCACCACCATCGGGGGTAAAAGGGGAGTAGCTAAGTTTGTATGGGAAATTTAATTCTTTCGAAATATTTTGCGTGACACTGAAATAATGCTCTCCAATACAATTATGAGATACAAATCTAAGCGATTTTTGAAAATCAACCCCTATGGGTGTTAAAAGGGGTGGCACAATTTGCGTAGGAAAAATATTTAACAGTAACTTTTACCATAAGACTATAAGAATGAACCACGTATATCAGTTTATCATTAACGAAAAACACACAAAGAAATTATGATACAAATAGTAGCAAAACTGGTTAAAAATAGGAAATAAGTTGTAGAAAGGTGCGGGGTGCGTGCGAGCAAGCCACACACCCCGCACCTGCTGTGCCGAGACATTAATGCTGAACGACAAGCAGAAAGAAGACGCGTGCTTACGCGTAGCACGTGGGAGGCGTTTCACGATGCCACGTTTGATTATGATCCAATGATTAACTACGTCAACCACGAATTAGTTATAATTGGGAAAATGGATCAAAAATGTAGATATTGCGAAACACTAAAATGGAAAGCAGAAACTCCTGGTTTGTGTTATTCTGGGGGAAAAATCTCGCTTCCATTATTCATCATCATTGGTGTGCCAGAAGAATCACTTAAGACTCTGCTTTTGTATGACTGCGACGAGTCACGCCGCTTTAGAATGACTTCATTTGGTGTTGACAGAGAAGTTGTAAAGCCTGGATTTTCACCTACTTTCACTATACAAGGACAAATGTACCACAGGATTGGTTCTCTGCTTCCAGCCAGTAAAGAAAAGCATAAATTTTTATAGGTTCATTTTATGGGGGACGAAGACAACGAGGCCGACCGTAAGTGTCAAAATATTCAAGGTGTCGAAAAGGAAACTATTTTGAAAATTCAAAGAATGCTGCATGAACAAAATCACCTTATCAACACTTTCAAAACCGCATTAGAGAAACTACCGGGAGAATAATATAAGTTAGTGATGCATCCAGACCGTACGCCCAGTGAAGAACACGAGAGACAACATGACACGCCACTAATAAAAAGTTTCTTGATGCTCCTGGAGGCACTGGCCAAACATTTCTTTTCAATTTCCTTCTTGCTCAAATCCAAAAAGATAAGGGAGTTGCTGTTGCAGTAGCGTCATCTGGCATTGCCACCACACTGCTCAATGGTGGCCGGACAGCATATTCAGTACTCAAGCTTCCTTTAAACTTAGCTCATTAAAAAATGCCAGTTTGCAATATAAGGAAAAATAGTGAGCGCGGAAGAATGTTGCAGCAGTGTAAGTTGTTGGTTTGGGATGAATGTACAATGTCTCACAAGAGAAGCAGTCGAAGCATTAAACTGGACAATGCAAGACATCAAAAGCAACAGAAATATTATGGGTGAGATGGTTGTTCTTTTGGCTGGTGATTTTAGACAGATTCTACACGTGATAACTAGAAGTACACCCACAGATGAAATAAAAGCATCTTTGAAGGCCTCTACGCTATGGGCACATGTACAAAAATTTTGTCTGACTACAAATATGAGGATTCACAATCGGGGCTGTATACGGCCACTCTCCTGAAAATTGGTGAAGATTGTATGTCCACAGACATTAACGGTATGATAACACTAAATCACGAATTCTGTAATATTGTTGGCAGCACTGACGATCTAAAAAACAACATATATCCTGATCTGCGGACTAATATGGAATACCAAGAATGGTTGTGTGAAAGGGCAATTTTAGCACCAACGAACGAAATGTCAAAAGTGGAAGGTAACGTCGTGGAATATCTGTCTGTAGATAATGTAATAGATACAGAACACGTAACATCATACTCTGTCGAGTTTCTTAACTCTCTAGAATTATCAGGCGTGCCTTCCCATAACCTGAGGTTGAAAGTTGGTGTCGCCGTTCTATTAATGCGTAATCTTGATGTACCTCAGCTATGCAACGGCACTCGATTGCAAATTACGCACTTGGGGCAAAACATCGTTAAAGAAACAATTATGACTAGGACGGCAAAAGGAGAAAATTTTCTGATGCCACGTATTCCCATTATTCCAACAGACTTGCCGTTCCAGTTTTAAAGAGTGCAGTTCCCTTTAAAACCCGTCTTTGCAATGACTATAAATAAAAGTCAAGGGCAGACACTGAAGGTAGCAGGTGTGCACTTAGAGAAAAACTGCTTTTCCCATGGGCAATTGTATGTGGCGTGTTCCCGTGTATCTAGCCCCCAAAATCTGTACATATTGTCAAAAGACGGTAAAACAAAAAACGTAGTCAATAGAAACGTATTGTAATAAAATATCGCGTCTATGAACATAATATGACGACGGACATGTATCCTCCAATATACACGTAGAAAATGACGCGGACGACGACGACGTCCAATATATTAGTAAAAAATGACGCGGACGACGTCGCGGGTAACAGCTAGTATATATATATATATATATATATATATATATATATATATATATATATATATATATATATATATATATATATATATATATATATATATATATATATATATATATATATATATATATATATATATATATATATATATATATATATATATATATATATATATATATATATATATATATATATATATATATATATATATATATATATATATATATATATATATATATATATATATATATACACACAAATTAAATAAGCTTGTATCGCCACCGTAGGGAGAGCTTAAATATATATTATTATGAATAGCTATGAGTTCAGACGGTTTGAATTTACATCCAACAAAATTAAAATAATAATAATGCAGTGAACGAAAATCTTTGAATCTTAATTCTTACAAAATTATGGTTTCTATAAGAAAAAATATGATTTTGCTTTTACTTACTTCGTTATAATGGCGAAAATTTAATAAGATTGTATATATATATATATATATATATATATATATATATATATATATATATATATATATATATATATATATATATATATATATATATATATATATATATATATATATATATATATATATATATATATATATATATATATATATATATATATATATATATATATATATATATATATATATATATATTTGACATTGAAGTCTGACTAGTAACGGTAAGCTTGTTATGTCTTCAGTATTCTTTTACAACAAATTTATTTCTTGTTTTATTAAATTAATGTTTTCCATTTGAAGAAGCCATGTGAAAGTTATGAATATAAACGTATAACGATATTGTATGGAAATTGTACATTTCAATTTAATAAATCTGTACAAGATAGAGCCGTGAAAGCAATTCTTTTGAGTTTTTTATTTTATATTTATTTTAACTACGCGTCGTCTGTTCAGGTAGCTACAGAGGATGTAGCACCTAACGCCACCTCACTCGCCACGTGGCTCTGATATAATAACTAAGATTTGCAACAAACGTTGGTTCAAATCCAGCTGTGTTCAAATTTTTATATATTTTCTTGAAGTATTTCATCTTTTATCACGACTTGTTCTTGACCTATCCTAATCACCTGGATCTTGAATTTAATTGTGACATTCCCTTTTTGTGTCTCACTCACGTATGTTCGATGAATTAACCTAATTCCTTACACGAAAGAGCCCAATTCATTTCCATAGTATTAGGCTTTATTTTTACAGTATAGGTGGTATCATAAATGTATTTTGAATTATGAATGGTATCGATATTTAAAACTGATTTTTAAAATAGCTTATTCAAATTTAGTTAACTCTATTGCAAAAACATTGAATTCTACTATTGTGTCGGCGAGTAAGCTCTTAGAAATATATTTGTTTACTGTGTCACATTATAAACTGCAGCCCAACGGAACAGCAGCACAGTGTCTTATTGTAAGTGGGTAGGGTAGGTTTGTAGAGTAAATTTTCATGAGAGAAGAATGAATTATTTTCATTTTATTTGGTCTTTTAACTATATAATACTCCTTTCCTTTTGCCTTGTAGTGTAAGCTAAAAAAGTATGTAAATTTACAATTAAATAGACTATTCTTGAATCACTATGTCTTTTCATAAAAACCACATCAAAATTCATAGAGAATTAAAAAAAAGAATGAAAACCATTAGAAATCAAGTATGGTTTACTAAAAATGACAACGTGACTGTATTATGTTATATAATTCTTAAATATTACCAACAAGAAAGCAATGAGACATTCTTTCTTTTATTACGAATATCTTAGTCCACAAAAATTTTATATTAAATATTTTGGGGTGAAGCCGTTCTACGTGATATTAAAAATATATATTTATATTATAATAAATACTAACATCGAAATATTCAATGTGACTTATAGTCATACTAATGTCACTCGCATGATAACGTGAATACAAGTTTGCCTATATTACAATATAAGCCTATATTGGAAGGTTATAACCTAGAAATTATGTATATATATATATATATATATATATATATATATATATATATATATATATATATATATATATATATATATATATATATATATATATATATATATATATATATATATATATATATATATATATATATATATATATATATATATATATATATATATATATATATATATATATATATATATAGGATAAAGCAACAATTTGTGTTTTTAATATAGTTACATGATTGTCATTATAATCAAAATTAATATCTATTTCGCTGTCATTTATTTATTTCTGAACTAATTAATATTATGAAGCTGAAAAGATTTCAAAGCTTTACCCTCATGAATTTCAAGATCTAATTGAGTTTTTTATCTTGGATATTAATATATTAAGAAATAATATATGTTGCTGCTAAAATATGTTATTATTTTAAGGAAAAAATTGTAAAAAATTATAATATATTTTAAAATATTTATACTATACATTTAATTTTAATATTTCAAGCAAATTAGAAAGAATTATTACAATAGTGAATGATTTATGAACATTACATAACAATTTATTAAAATTTTCAAATAATGAATGTTAGGTCATTTTAGTAGTCTGCCTCACAGCTGAGTCATGTTACAAATAGCCTAAGTTTTTATCTGGGTTCTAAAGCTTAGTCACCGTGAAAATGATATTCTACATGAAAATGTTATGTAATACAGTAATTTATCGTACATCTAACATACATATGTTGTACTAGCGACTCGTCGGCAATTTCGTACAGCTGTATAGTTATAAAGATTTCTTATTTTCACATATTTTCTTCAAAATATAACATAAACTATATCACTTAATAAAAACGCAGTTTTGTAATGTAGAAATAAAAATCACTTCAATATTTATGCGAGGCTAAATTTAAGTCTAATTAGGAAATTTATGAATAATCACTAATCTCGTTATTTCAAGCAAAAACCGTAAGTTTAGATAAAATAATTGATTTATCTTTTTGCCTTTAAATCAACGTAAAAGCAACAAAAGCGAGAGGCCAGCAAACTATAGGCTCTCTAGCAATATTATGGCAGTCCTTTATCCCGTACAAACTACAACAATGCGACGAATACTCACAAACAAGCTGAACTTAGTCAAACTTGTAGTGCTTTAGGTTGCTTATGAAATAAAATCATTTGAAAATTCCTGTTAGAAGTTACTCGAATAGTTCGAGTTTTTAACTATGTCTGTATCTTGTGGTATTCTTTGTTAGTATATGCTGAGTATAATATATTATATTTTTAGACAATTATGTAAATATACTCCATATATATATATATATATATATATATATATATATATATATATATATATATATATATATATATATATATATATATATATATATATATATATATATATATATATATATATATATATATATATATATATATATATATATATATATATATATATATATATATATATATATATATATATATATATATATATATATATATATATATATATATATATATATATATATATATATATATATATATATATATATATATATATATATATATATATATATATATATATATATATATATATATATAAATATATATATATATATATATATATATATATATATATATATATATATATATATATATATATATATATATATATATATATATATATATATATATATATATATATATATATATATATATATATATATATATATATGTGTATAGTATTATGGAGAGCTTTCTGCATCGTGGTGCAGGAGGACAAGAGGTACACTCTAAGCGTTTCTAAGTAAAAAGGATGTAGAAAGTTAAAAGCAGTGATCAAGAACTTATGTGACCTGAGAGTTTGGTCGGTTTCCATGAGGTGCCCGTTCAAACCCTGCTATGACTAAATTTTTGTATGTTTTGTCATAACTTTCCTATTTTTACTGTGAAATAACACTTTGAAATCATAAAAATAATAAATATAAGTAGTATTTAAACACAAAAGAATCTTATTCTATGATATTAATAAAATATAACACAGATATTAAATAATATATTGCAATAATTCACCTTTCCCTAACCTTAGGCTGAATGACTAAACACGTAAAACAAAATTTTATTCATTTAGCATTAGATTTGTAAAGGCTTACCAATTGCCAATGAGATAAGTTTGTCTTAATGACAAAAGTTTCTTGTAATATTGAACGTAATAATGAATATGAGTTTGTTCATTTCATAACTTGGATCGATTTGTATAAGTATTGCATATACCATAAAAAATATTTTATTAGCTTCACGATTTACCTTCATCCTAACACACAGCAAAGCAGGCGGAGAAATTGTATTTTAAAAATTTAAAAGTTTTCCACTAAAACAGAGAAATAAAATTATTTAACTCGAATTATTTATTTCAATTAATTCCTTACGTACAGAGTTGTGTATACTATCGCACATACACACGCATTATCATCACTTGTATTGTAAAACGTGTTTTTTTTTAATCTTTACACGAGTGAAATTTTATTAACACTGTTAAATAACCCTTATATCACATACTAACTTCTACTTTTATATCTACTTGTACAAAACAGTTTCTATTCTTCGAATCAATATTTCGATCCAAATTTAGTCATGTCTACCAATTACCAAGCTTGAGTACTCAATTTTTGGGGCTTTATTTAAATAATTGATTAACTATTTTATTTTCAATTGAGATCATTGTGAAATATTGATGTATGACCTTTTGTGAACGATTTTGAAAACAAATGATTTCATTTCCTCACTCTGATACGCAGATATAAAAGCGCGGCGTTGAGTTTCGCCACTAAATATGTAATATTATGGGAAATACACTTGATTTTTAAAATAATAGATATTTTGCGATGAAATATAAGCTTATTACTTAGTAAATCGAGTTTTATTACGAATTCATGATCAAAAACACAAGGAGAACTTTTACACCATTACCACTCCAACTCTGCTGACCTATGTCGAATGTTGTCTAAAAATATAAATCAACAAATAGCATATATAAGAATAATAATATAATACTTATAAAAATTATAAAAATTTTAAAATCCCAAACACACCACACCAGAGGGCAGGATACAATCAGCTCATTCTGCAGGAATCCAGGGCATTACGCGAGACAACTCGGGAACCGTTGCCGGTAGTTTGATATAATAATTATATCAATGACAGACGAATGCCACCTCAGTCTACCCGTGACCACGGACTACTGCAAAGTGTGCGAAATGTCGGGTTTCACAAAAAATATGAATATACGCGATAAATCTGTTTAAATTGTTTTATTTAAAATATATTTTACATTTTTTTATAAAATTTAAAATAGTATTTAAAATAGTATACGCTACCAAATGATATCTATATAAGTAATTAGTTAATTAGATTGTAAATACATGAGTCATTGCTGTTCCGTTGTAAACGGGACGGTGCAGTGTAGCGATTATTCGTGTGTATTGTCAATGTGTTGTTTAAAAATGTAAAAATAACTAACCTAGCTTGTAAGAAACAATGTTTAAATGAGTCACATTAAATGTATACATTATTAATATTACTACGAGGTTCCCTCTAATCATACTGGAAGCGAAATATTGATAATCTTTGAGACCTTACACGTACTAGGTACCCAATTAAGCCTTACCGTCACATGCCTCAAGCAAGGCTATAGTATTCTAGCTTTAAAGGATAAATGCAACAGTAGTCAGTAGTGCTAGAACAAAGTTGAATACGATCAATTACCCTGGCCCTTAGCCTTAGAACTTCGTGCAACACAATGCAAAAAGCTCTCACTTCCACTTTAAAGGAATTTCAGGAGTACAGGATAATGGATTTGTTTTATGAGAGCTTTAAAGCTTTGGATTTAAAGTTAAAAGTTTATAGAATTAAAATGTGTGATAGTAAAAATAAAAGGGTGTAAAATATTTAAAGCTTTTCATTCTTGATTCATTATTATAATTAATATTTTTAATTTAATTTGAATGCTATTTTGAAGAAATAATGTGAGTCCTATAGAAATTTAAGCCTTTGACATAAATTGTTTAATTAAATATAGCATATCAATGCCTATTCACGCTTCATTTCACGTATTCAATAATTGAATGGTGTAACTCAACCCTGTTTTATCTTATCTTAACGTAAATATACCAATTCTCCGAAGTGACGATCTATTTTAACATTCTATCTCATTAAAGATTACTTCTTTGTATACAGTTATAATTTTTTTATATATTTCCATATAAAAAATGTATAAAAATTGAATACTATGTTCTATAAGTAACATATTATTAGCATATAACATAACCCTTTATTATATATGCTTTTATTTTTAGCTTTACGCTTTATTCCGCACATGGCAGATTAGGCAGAGGAAACTGTAGGAACCCTAGGAAACTAGTATTAAGATGCTCTGTTGCTTTTCCTGTCCCCGCTTTCCGCCTTTTTCGAGGCATTGTTGAATGGCGGAACTCAAAGCCGCGCTTTGCCTAGTTTCCTGAGCAAAATCGAAATAGAAAATCCATCTTCTTCGAGCGGGAATCGAACCCACGAACCGTTGCGTTTACAGGCAGACGCTACGCCTCTGCGCTACGACGGACCTCTTACTTTAGTGATCTATTATATATTGATTAAGACACTCCTTTTTTGTTTTTAACATATAATATTTAAATATATATTTCCATTGTTGCAGACTAAACTATGCACTAGCCGGCCTAAAGCCATGGTGGTGGCATGTATGCAACGTTTGTTTACATGCAGCGTGTTGCGCGCTGGTCGCACGCGCGTGTCTAACAATCGCGCGGTTGCAACGACCGTTTGCGGCGCTCGCTGCTTTGCTGTTCGCTGTACACCCTGTACATACTGAGGCGGTGAGGAAATATTTAATTAAATAAATCAATACATACATACTCGTATACACACACACATCAATTATTCAAAGTTATTTGTATGTGCTATATATATAAGGTATTAATTTTTGCATATTAACACGTTGTAACATAAAGTCATGTACCTTTCGTTAAAAGTTTCATAAAATATATTTCAACAGTATGCGAAAATCATAGCGTAAATTAACAATAATTAGCGTTTCTATATATATATATATATATATATATATATATATATATATATATATATATATATATATATATATATATATATATATATATATATATATATATATATATATATATATATATATATATATATATATATATATATATATATATATATATATATATATATATATATATATATATATATATATATATATATATATATATATATATATATATATATATATATATATATATATATATATATATATATATATATATATATATATATATATATATATATATATATATATATATATATATATATATATATATATATATATATATATATATATATATATATATATATACATACATATAGTACAATAAATTGTTTGTTATAGTACAATTAATTATATTAATCCAATTATACTAAATCTGCCATTTAAGTATAAAAAAGCCTTATCTTACATAATACCTTATTGTAAGGCACTAATTCCTTTACAAGTATCTACCCTACCATACATTTGCTAATCCCATATTTTTGCTAATACCAATCGGTACTGATTAAATGGTTAGTGTCCATCAAGATTGATTTAAGCTGCTTATTTAGATTGGTAGATTGGTTGGTTTTATTTTGTATACAACATATTTATTTCTAAATAGATTTTTATGTAGAGCTTTTTGCTTTGTATGTACAGTTCTAATACTAAGTACCGTTCATACATTGAAATAACATTGAAAACTCCCAATTTAAGCTACATTTTTAACAAATATATGCTTTTACAATTATTATAAGTAAGTGCCATATTCTATCGCAATTTGGACGATAAAGAGTCTAATATATAAAATACTTATTTTATATTGACATAAGAGCAAAATCTGCAAGAAAAATTTCTTACGAAATCTAAAATTTTATACGCTTATAAGTAATTTAGTTAGAAAAAATATTTTTAGTTAACTCTTAGAGGTGAAAATTATTATATGATAAACACATAAAAACAAACATAATCAACTTATATTCGAACGTTGAGGAATTCTGTCCAAAATGTGAAAACTGTTCAAAATCTATACGTTGATGGTAAACAGTACTAGCATACTGGAGTAGACATTTCATAAAAAAATATTAAATTTTCATTTACTTTAATCGTGACTGTTTGTGGGTTTGATTCCCACTTGGAGAAAATATTTTTTTCTGTTTCCATATCGCTCTGGTAACTAGGCCTGCGCGGCGCACACGGCGTGCTAAGCAAAGCACGGCGTTGAGTTCCGCTGCTCAACGGAGGGTTTTAACACTAAATCTATGGTAACTGCAGTTCTCTCTGCCTATCCTACCATGTATGGGATAAAGCTGAAAAAATGTCATTTTAACGTATTTTGACTAATTAGTTGGAAATTCTACAGTTATATAGAATTATTAATACCTTTATTTATAAATGGTTTATTAATTGTTCGCAGGTTGCCGGTGTAGTGGGCAGGGCAGATGTACTCGCTTGTATATTCTTCTTATCATCACTTCTAGTTTATCACAGGTAAATTTATTAATATATATACATAATATAGTTTAAGGCTTTTCGAGTTAGTTCTTATTTTACTTAAAATTGACAGTTAACTAGTACTAAGAATATTATGTAATGATTTTGTAATAAAATGATACATTCCTAATCTATTCTGTTTTCATAATAATAGCACAGATTTACGAATATTAAGATAATTCAATCTATTTGAATCACAGTACAAAGTTAAATCTTGAAACACTTAATGCCGGTTTTATCTCTTGCTGATAACATCCCTAATAGTAAATATTTACGTTATCTGGCAGATAAACAAAAATTCGCAAGTCTCAGATAAAAATAGCATATGAAAACCTGTTTTTACTATCAATGTTTATCTCATAGATAGCTTATAGTCTGAAACCTTATTCCTAACTGGCGAAGTTGGTCCTAACAGAAAGATTAGTCTAGTGACTTGTAAGTTATATAAGATTTAATATAAAAAATGAAAATAAAATACCATAGAACATATTATGAAACAAAATATTTCAATAAAAAATATTGAATAATTACGTAATAAAAGAAACATGAAATGAGAACGTGCGACCATGTCACCTACAATTAAAATTTCGATCGCAATAACAGTTTTTATAGTAACTTTAATTTAAAAATTGTACAACGTAAAACGACGATGAAATTACTTCTTTTTGAAATAATGAAATAGGAAATATATTTTATAAAAAATAATTTATTTTCTAAGAATATAACTATTTATGACGTTGATGTATTATACAATTTAGTTTAGTAAGTTTTTTCTGATTTTACAAAACAATTAAAATGACGTAAAATATGTAAATTGTAATTGTATGTAAATTGTTTTATTTCTTTAAATTTCTTATTATTAACATATGTTTTTAATATAAAATATATTATGCTTTATTTCAAGAGTAGCAAACTAACCAGCCCATTGCACAAAAAACTACGGTGCCTTTTTAAAATCTTAGCCAAAATATGTCTTATATTAATTATTAATCTTACATACGGTACCGTAGAACTTAACGTGATTAATACTCAATAAAAGAAAATAGAAGTGTAACTCAATAGTATATGGGTATTAATGATCTTTACATCTCTATTATGAAGATTAAATAAAAACAAATAATATGAGTACTCAATTTAAATATTATTTCACTAATTCTTGAACATATTTAAACAATAATACGTAACTGGTTTTTTTGAATAAAAAGTCACACAATTTAACACACCCCTCATTCATTCTTTCAACGTAACAACAAAAAAGCTCACAATTAGAGCTTTTAAGCGTTTCGGTTAGTCATTTTAAAAATTGGTGCTACATTATTTTTCACTCAATCAGCTTTAATATCGAAAACGTATAATGGGAGCTTTCCTGAATCGTAGCAACCTACAATTTTGCGGTCATTTACAAAACGTCTCTGGGCGGAGTAGTGGAGGAAAATGTGGCGTAATTATTAAGGATTGTACATAGGTTGATTGAGGTTCTATAAATATAGTATAAGATCCAATTTTTATCGGTAGAAATAGTTTTGTTGTATATTTTTGTACATTTTCGATTATTTCTAATTTTACTCTCACAAGAAAAATCCTGTGAGAGTCAAATTAAAATAAATAGTGTTTATTGTTAAAACTTTGAATATTTGAGTGTTACCTAAAGTAAAAATTTCGTAAAATACTTTACAGCTGTACTATACTTATTTGATAACCAATTAAATAAATAAATAATATGAATTTTATATCCAAATGAAAAGATAGTCATAAATTTTGTATACAATGATGGATGGATATCTCTAGGAGACGTCTCTATGACATAGACTATATCTATTTTATTGGTGTTTCATAAATGATATACATAATTTTAGAGTTTAGCTTGGAGTAAAATTATATGTTATTTTCTTAGAGCTAAGATAGTATACTTAAAAAAACTGTTGAGTTTTTATATATCTACTTAAGTATGTTATAATTATAAATAAATTACATTACTTTTTGATCTCTATAATAGATGTATAAAAGAAAAAGCGTAACGTAAAATGATTAATTTTTATAACAATAAATAAATTTAAATGTAAAAAATATATTTTTTAAATTTAAATTTATCATTTTGTGGTTATAAAAATGATTCGTTTTATTTAAATGACAATATTTAACACAGGTAGACCATATGTTTTAAGATTTAGACAGAGCTTCTGCGTAACTGTATTACGAGTAAATGATATATAATCACTTAGTAACAATATTTTAGAGTTTAGTTTAGAGTTGCTTGTATTCAACAGCCCCGATAAACATAATGACTGTTCTGTTCACTTCTACGGTAATAGCGTTCCAAGGGATTGTTCCAATTGAGCACAATTCACTTCGCTAATGTTACGTTGTATAGAGAATACGTGATACATAATGTACGGTGGAAAAAAAACAAACTATACACAATAACAGTTTTCATCATCAATAATAGTTAAAGTTTATCATCTAAGATCCCTCTTTTTTTAAAAAAAAATAAAAAATTTAAAACAATAATTCTTATTTATTCCAGACCTACTAGTAATAAGAAGTGCGTGTGGCTGAGCATCATCCTCGGCGCTTTAAGTATGCTGGCCAAGGAGACTGGCGTTACAATATTATTATTGAATTTAGCCATCGACTTTTACAGGTGTTGGCCACTGGTTAAAAGGTAAGGCTCTTTATATAATATTGAATGAAAAAAGAATTGTATGAGTGTCACATAGCACATTTCATATTTAAAAATACTTAATACAAAAAACATATTATTTTTTTCAAATACTACGGAATTTGAACCTAGTCGTTTTGGAAATCGTCTAAGTACTATGACCACTAAGCCATACGGTCTTCATCTTGGAGAACGCATGGCTCCTTTAAGTGTTTTATCTATATTTAGTGCTCATGTACACTTTAAAAACAAAAAAAATACAAATAAAGACATGAGTATTGGTTAATATTTTATTAACTTATAAGTATAGTAAAATGTGTATACAAATGTCAACCTCTGTTTCAAAGCTATCCGATTTTTTAATGTACATTAATTAAATCTTAATCTCTCTTTAGTAAGGCTTACTTTAATTCATAAAAAGATATTTTAATCTTCTGTTAAATTCAAAGTCTTTACCATTATATTATATACGATATTAATATAAAAAGCTTTAAAAAAAAGCTTTAAGCACGACAATAATTTAAAAAATCCCAACGATATTTAATAACTTTAACATTAAATTATGCTCCCGTTAAAATTCCAAGCTCAATATTCATCTAGAGTCGTGTAATTGCTTTAAAATTTAAACGTAATAAAATTTTCCTCATCATTGATACAGAAATACTAAATTACGAACGAGAGAACTTGAGATGAAATTGTCTCATTACGTCCAAAATAATTTATCGAACGTGACACAAGCTTGTAATGGAGTAACGTTATGTAATGCTACTGATTAATGAGTTATAATTAAAATTTATAATATTTGATTTATTTGAAGAAAGAACAAGTAGCTTATTTGTTTCATTGGGTTTTTTTGGGCTGTGAGTTTGATATTTACTCTGAGAAAAAATTTTTTTATCAGTTAGTTTATAAGACTTTGATTTCTTGATAGTATATAGCAACAGTTACATATTAGGGCTGTATGTATACACACATACACATCTTCACGCTCTATCCGTAGCAGGGTAGTCAAAGAGAACAGAACGCCAAACGCTGCGGTCTCTCGGGAGATCCTCATGTTTTTACGTGACCTTCCTCCAGTATATTCCATACTGTGTTTTCGAAAGTCAACCAAGGTCTCCCCTACCTCTCTTACCACTCAATTTCGCTTCGTATTTCTCTTTTACCAATTTTTCGTCACTTTGTGCCTAAACCATTTGAGCATGTTCTTATTCATTCTCACTGTGACATTCTTGCTGCCTACTATCACGTGTACGTCGTAATTGCAGATTTGATCAGTTAAGCTGACTCCGCATATCCTTTGCTTTTCAGGTGTCCAATGATGTCTTAGTTATGACACCTGAAGCCATTGGGCGTTGGTAGTAAGACTGGTCTACAATTAAATGGTCCTTCCGTATATATCTGAATGATTAAAATTAAATTTGCAATAGAGTCTGACAAGAAGGTTCATAGCTTTAAAGATGATAACATAGTATTGATAATGATGCAGTCCTGTATTCATCATCAGGGAAATAATGGCCGTCGGAAGGAATTTTAAATTTTAAAAGTCTTATAGGACAGACTCTAGTCCACAGGCATTTGTTGTGATAATCATAATTATAAACGCGTTTTAGAGCGAAGAAAATAGATATTCTTCAATAAAAACATAGAGGTCTCATACAATGACACTTAAATATGAGTTAAAATTTTTATAATACTAAGCGGCTATGCGTTCACAACTCACGGGCTACGGCTGTATAAATATTATAAATTTTGAAATATATTCACTTGAGGAAAATCCTCGAGTTCATATAAATCCTGTTAAAACTATGTATCACTTGAAATGCAGTATTACTGGTGTTCTAAAATAAAAATAAATATATATATTTCTAAAGAGTTGTACGTTGGCGAAGTAGAAAAATTTACGAAACGGTGGATCTAGATTTTGAAAAATAAATAGAAAAAAGAATTCGATTTGTATTTTGAAATATAACTGCATTTGTTTGAATTTGTGCGTTTTATTTAAAGCTACCGTCATTTTTCGTATTAACTATTATAATAATTATATTATTTAGTATCGAATAAAACCTATTTTCTAGAAATTAATAATAAAATCTTGTTTTTAGATCGCTTAGCTCGCTGAAAATTGAGAAGAAATGTACAGGTCTGTCAGTGAGAACGACCAAAGTGTTAGTATCGTTGGCATTATTAGTGTGCCTTCGACTCGCGTTGCTGCAAGGAACTTGGCCTACATTTTCACCACAGGATAATCCTGCTGCTTTCCACCCTAGTTTCTTTGTGAGGTAAGTATTTATTTTGCTTGCTTTTTTTAAAGTTTTAATTTTTTAGTCTACAATTTTTGTTTTAGCTTCACCGTTTATCCCGCATATGGCAGGGTAGGCAGAGAGAACTGCTGTAACCGTGCGAACCTAGTGTTAAGACACTCCGTTGCTTAGTCCCTGCTTTCTCCGTCCTCGCTTTTCACCTTTTTCGAGGCATTGCGTGTTGAGTGGTAGAATTCAACGCCGCGCTTTGCCTAGTTTACCAGAGCAAAGAAAATGGAAATAGAAAAATCCATTCTGGAATCACTGGAAATCAAACCCAGAAACCGTCGCGTTACAAGCAGACGTAGTGTCTCTGCGCCACGACGGCCCTTGTACGTGGTCCTCTGTAACGTGATTCAACTTGTAATTGGACGTAAAATTAAAAAAAAAACTTGAAAGCGCTGGCATCTAAAAATTTTTACACTAAATTTTCACACAAAATAAAATACTGTATATTTGATTACTATGAACATTTCTATGTAACAAAAAAGTATATTTTTATTTTACTGATTGATGACCGTCGTGGCGCAGAGGCGCAACGTGTGCCTGTAACGTGACGGTTTCTGGGTTCGATCCCCAGTCGGACAAGATGGATTTTTCTATTTCCATTTTCTTCGCTCTGGCAAACTAGGCAAAGCACGGCGTTGAGTTCCGCCACTCAACACGCAATGCCTCGAAAAAGGCGGAAAGCGGGGACGGAGAAATCAGGGACTAAGCAACGGAGTGTCTTAACTCTAGGTTCCCATGGTTCCTGCAGTTACCTCTGCCTACCCTGCCATGAGCGGGATAAAGCGCGAAGCTAAAAAAAATAAATAAATAAAAAAAAATTACTGATTTCACCATTGTACCTATCGCTTCTATTTTTACTCTTTATCTTTTTAGAATAATAATTATTGCATTATATAGTATGGAGGTTAAACAGGAACTCTTAAATAAACCTACTTTATTTTTATAAATATTCGTTTTGAATCTCTCAGCTCAGTACAAGTATGGCAAATTTTTTACTATATGTATGTGTACCTTATTTTGCAAAATTACGCGTGTAATACGATTTTCAGACGATTTTCGCACTAAATCAATTAAAATAATTAGTTAATATATAAATTTTATATGTCGTATTTATTTTTGACACAAATTTTAATATCTTTTACTATAGTGAGAAGTCAATGAACAAAATTAATATTTATAAGCCTTAAACTTTATTTATGAAAGCACTGAATGCGCTGAATAATTGGAAAATTTTAGAGCAAATTGAAATATGTTTTTAATTATGAGAATATTTTTAATAAAATATCGAGATATGTTTAAGTTATTATTAATTTTAATAAGAAGACATTTTATTGTTCCTTTTGAAAGCTAACTTAATCCAGCACAGCATTAGTTCAGTAAATTGGCAACAATAAGTGAGCTTGCTGCGGAAATGCTTGTTAGTTTACTTGTCTGAAAAAGTAAATAAATATTGATTATAAATGTAAATTTGTTTGAATTATAGCATATAACTTATACTTAAAAAAAACATATAAAACATTGAACGCAGCAGGATTTTGAACCCGCGCTTCTTGCGAACGGTGCAAGTGTTCTGACGACTAAGCTATCCGTTCTCCATCATTAAAATCTTTAAAAAATCACAAAATTATTTAACATAACCAAGGTTATCTCTCGGCATATACTATTAAAATATCTATTATATCAAATATAATATATTAGTGCTCTCATTGTAGAAATATAGAGAAAAAAATAGAAATAGAGAAATCCATCTTTCCCGAGTGGGAATCGAGCCCTCAAACTGTCATGTTTATAGGCAAATACAAGTAAAAATACAATTATTTTTTATGAAATTTATAATAAATGAGTTGTCAAAACTGATTTTGTAATGATTTAATTAAAATATATTACAATTAAGGACCGTCGTGGCGCAGAGACGTAGCGTCTGCATGTAAACGCGACGGTTTGTGGATTCTATTCTCTCTCGGGGAAGATGACGTTTTCTATTTCCATTTTCTTCGCTCTGGCATCTAAGGTAAAGCGCGGCGTTGAGTTCCGCCAGCCAACACGCAATGCCTCGAAAACGGCGGAAAGCGGGGGCGAAAAAAGCAGGGACTAATCAACGGAGTGTCTTAGCACTAGTTTCCTGAAGTTCCTGCAGTTCCCTCTGCCTACCCTTCCATGTTTAGGATAAAGCGTGAAGACATAAAAAATATATATTATAATAAGGTTCTAAATCTGCAATGATATTTTAAAACCTGTATTAACTTGAGATGCTAATAACTATGCCGTCTCTATGTCAAGAATCATTAAATAAATGTTAAAGGAGTAGACATACTGTTAAAGGCATCCGTAGTCTGAAAAAAAAACATACGAAAAAGCTTAAAAAATATCAATTTGATCTCAACTAGACTTTTAATAATTGACTCTTCAAATCACTGCATGCTCATATAACTTGTTGAGTGCCCAACGAAAAAACTAGCTTAAATCCAGTATGAAACGTTTTTCATGCCATATTTCCGAGAATTTCATGAAAATTATAACCATATATATAAATGTATTTTTAATTGAAAAGAATTTTGTTAGAAGTGAAAAGTGTTTTACAAATATAAAATTAAAAAATATAAATTAATTTATAATAATTTTGAATTTCGTGACTTTGAGTGTTGAGTGTCAGAACTATAGATAGTTCGGTAACAAGGCAAATGCTACCAGAGCTAAGAAAACTAATAGAATTTATTCTACGCGATTGGGAATCAAACTTACAACTGTCGCTTTTACAGGTAGACCTTATGACACTGTACTACGACAGCCTAATTCTAAAATTAATTTTGTAATTATTATTTATATACCGACCGTCGTGGTGCAGAGGCGTAAGAGTCTGCCTGTAAACACGACGGTTTGAGAGTTCGATTCCGACTCGGGGAGGATGGATTTTTCTTTTTTCATTTTCTTTGCTCTGGAAACTAGGCAAAGCGCGGCGTTGAGTTGCTCCACTCAACACGCAATACCTCGAAAAAGGTGGAAAACGGGGACAGAGAAAGGTACTAAATAACGGAGTGTCTTAACACTAGGTTCGTATAGTTCCCTCTGCCTACCTTGTCGTGTGCGGGATAAAGCGTGAAGCGTGAAAAAAAAATTATATATGTATCGTTGAAACTATTTAAATAAAATTTATTATATATTTGATATCAACATATAAATGAGTTTGAGCTGTTTTTTAGATATAAACATAACATATATTTATACAAAAACATATATATCTTAAACTTAATTCCTCGTGGCCTTCATAACTATATATTGTATGAGAAAATTATATAAAAATAAACAAAAATTGAATAGATATTTAATTCTTAAGCGATTTCCTTCTCTTAGGGTGAAGGCTTTCAATGCTTTAATGATTTTCAAATCGTATCCAAAGTCATTGGCGGGCGGTTAAAGTTTATCCGTGTACTAACAATAGAAAACAAATTAGACCGAGTTAGAAGTTGGCAACGATACAATAGAACGTAAATTAATGTCAAGTGAAGCACGGCGAACTTCACAATGGCATATAAATTATGAAATTTGACTTAGAACGTTCGAAATTTGCTTACTTTTAAGGTAATCCTGTTTGTTTTACGGACGGTTCTTCATTAGAATTATAATATATAAGTGTTTTATCATAAAAAACCTATCAAGTTAATTATTATAGCTTCACGCTTTATCCCGCACATGGCAAGGTAGGCAGAGGGAACTGCAGGGACTGTGGGAACCTAGTGTTAAGACAGTCCGTTGCTTAGTCCCTGATTACTCCGTCCCCGTTTTACGCCTTTTTCGAAGCATAGCATGCTGAGTGGCGGAACTCAACGCCGCGCTTTGCCTAGTTTTGCCAGAGCGAAGAAAATGGAAATAGAGAAGATTTTAACTAGTTTATTGTGATATAAACTTGTATAACAATCAAAGTTAACGAGATAAACAATAATAAAAGTCTGGAATTAAAGTACTCTAATATGTAGTCATTTAATAAAACTACATATCAAATTCAACGAGATGTAATAAACAAAACTATTTTTACGAATCGAACTATTTATACTTATCGAACTACGTAATTTGATTATATAACAAAGTGTAAAGTGAACAAATATACCGACAAAAATATCTTTCACTGTTCCTATAAAACACAAATATAAAATTCTAACTATAACTAATAAAAATACATTATAAAAGGTATCTTATCAAATTCTACTCTTTTTCTGCTTCACTAGAACTTATTCATATAACAGCCTATTAAAAAGGCTCATTTCTTTCAGATTAATGACATTCTGCTACTTAGCTGCGTTCAACTGGTGGTTGCTCCTCTGTCCGTGGTCGCTGAGTCACGACTGGCAAATGGGTTCAGTGCCACTCGTGACAAGTGGCTGGGACCCTAGGAACTTAATTACTTGCGCAGCTTTCGGAGCTTTAATGCTACTGTGCTATAGATGCCTAGCTGATTTAGAGGTGAGAGCTTTTAATATCATTATTTGTTCTAAATTATGTTTTTTTACGTCTTCATACTTTATTCCGCACTTAGCAGGGTAGACAGAGGGAGCTGTATGAATCATGGGAACCTGGTGTTAAGAAAGTCCGTTGCTTAGGCCATGCTTTCGCCATCCCTGCTCGTAAAATTATGATTTACGACATATATTTTATATATTTAAAAAGTAATGTCGCAGTGGAATTTAAAAATACTTGAATTTTGTGTTATTAAAAATTAAATATTTTTACGTTTTGTTAATCATAGCTTAGAGTTAAATTTCGTTATTCGGAGCTTAATGAGCTGTTTCTGTTTTACTATATAGTAAATAACTAGGATATGTATTTGTCATACACATCGTTTGTATATTATGTGACAACGTACTAAATGAATGTGCCAATAATTTACATGTTGTTATATTTTACTGTATATTAAGATATCAACCAACTATGTACTTTATAGTTTTTGATACGACTTCCACTCAGAGAAATTATATATCTTTATTTGCTCGTTTGAATTATTAATATTGATTAAGCCTTCAATGACTTTTGAAAACAAAACAAAAATGTTTATTAATTGAAAAAATAAATACTTGCTTGAAAAAAAGGAAGAAGGCAAAGTTGGCAAACAAAATAATTCAAGAAGTACGTGAAAATACAAAAAATATCGCTTTTACCCGATTTGAAATTGGGCTTTTCCTTTTGTTCTCTCCACGCACCGCTAAAAATAATATAATATATTATGTAAATTGTATACAGATTCAATGAATCAAAAATTTACGAATTTCAAATATTTTACGCCACACGAAATATTTTATACGAATAATGATTGAAACAGGGCCTCTGTGTAATTTATATAATGTGTTTGCTAACATTAATAACACTGTGATTGATGTCTGATCTCTTTGATTTTATATCACATAGATAATTACGAGCGGCGATGCTGAATATTATGTTGGCACATGAAATACTTTACGGAAGCTCCGTTATATATACTGAAATGTGTTGATTTCAATTATAAATGTACATACGTTTAATATATATGGACGTTTTTTTTGAAAGTGGTGTAAGTTCATTTTTTTTGTTCGGAGAAAATCAATGGTTTGTTGATTTAAAAATACTAGCTATTATATATATATATATATATATATATATATATATATATATATATATATATATATATATATATATATATATATATATATATATATATATATATATATATATATATATATATATATATATATATATATATATATATATATATATACACATTCATATTTTAACATTAGGTTCCAAAATACTGTTCACTTTGACTACCGGACTTTGTACAGGGTACATTGTGAAACTAAAAAACAAATTTTCAATAACATCAATCTACTTAATTAATAATATATTAACAATATTAATTCACTTACAAAATACATCAAGAAACATCATAAAAACTCTTAATCATTACAACTAACATTAGTCTTGTAAATTTATTACAAAATATTTTATATTTTTAACCAGGTCCAGAGACACACGCCGGCTGTGATCGGTTTGCTACTGCTGGTGGTGCCATTTGTACCCGCGAGCAATCTCCTAGTCACAGTTGGCTTTGTTATTGCCGAACGCGTTTTATACATACCGAGGTACGGTATATTTTTAAAGTATATATCTATATATAAATATATATATTGATTATAACAAAAATTAAAATTAAGTTACATTAAAACATAATTATTTATTGTATATAGTATAAGGCTTCTTTAATTTAGAGATCATCGTATGTCTTTCCATACCTACATATGTCTATGGCAGTGTACAGCCATCTAATTTTGCCAATTACATATTTGCGTTTGCAATACACGTGTTTTCTTTTGCCATATACTTTGCCCTTAACGGAAGGAGCTGAGCTATTGTGTTATTTATAGTATCGAATTTTTATTATATAATTGAATTCATAGGTTCGATTTCTGCTCCGGACAAGAAAATGTATACATATTGTTCGTGTATATGGATATATATGGATATAAAGTACATTTTCAAACAATTTAACGAATGATTTAAATTATTTAAATTTTTATCGTCATATATATAAATTTTGCTATATATATACATATGTATATATATACTATATATACTACATTATAACATTAATTTTAAACGTGTCATTTTCATGATTACTATAATTAATACTTAACGAAAGCTGCAAGGTTAAGTTTTTCTCTAATATTTCTTCTCAAAATTATTTTAAAACTAAATCTTTGTATTAAATCTCATAATACAATTCAAGTTAATTTTCAGTGTCGGAAGTGTTATAATAACAGCGTATGGTGTGCAATTGATGTGGTATTCCAAGCCTGGCTCTAAAGTGTTTCTAGTGGTTGGCCTCGCGGTACTCGCGGCGAGCGGAGTCGCGAGGACGCACCGACGTAATAGTGATTGGAAGGATCGATCCACTTTGTTAAGGTATGTTATTTTTAATAATTTCGTATTTTTGTGAAAACAAAACGTTATATTTATTTATTTATTTAATATTTAATTACACCAACACAAAGAATAATAACAAAAAGTTCGAAAATAGTATAGAAATTATCTTTGTTGTAAACTATTTTTGTTGTCTCGTTATAACGTTACTTGAACTAAAATGTTTATATTTGAATATATAGATAATAAAAGTTTTATAGTTAAAATCAATTATTTATATATTTATATCGAGCTCAGTTTAATGACATTAAGGTATTCAACGTTGCTATTTCTTCTAGCGTAAGAAATTTATATAATTTATTCCCTTAGAATGCGTCTGAACCACTAAGTCCTTATTTAAAAACACAAAAATGAAATAAAGAAAATTAATATTACAATATATGCGTTTCAGTATGTACATTTAAATGTTCCTACCAAAAAGAGTTGCCAAGTATTTGCAAAGGTTCCCAGACCCGCATAATCATGATGCATTACTCAACAGAGTTGAAAGGGGCGAAGAAAGTATTAAATTGATACGTTAGCTGTTTCCCCTTTATTTTTCACTGAACATTTCTAAGTTAATATGTTTGCTATGTCAAATGGCTTAGTCGTAAATTTAATTTTGTTTTATACTTTTTCCCGTATTATAGTCCAGTAGGCAAGCATTTTGTTTTTTATGACATCCTATTTTAATTGTATATTATAATAGCTATTGTTTAATAACGTGACACGTATAGTATTTTTTATATAAAGCAATTAGTAGAAGTTACAGCTATTACAATAAGTGGGATGTCTAGTTGTGGTAGAGCCAAGCTACACAAACATCTGTAGCTCGAAAAGGCTAGACTCGATCCGGGTAACTGCCACGTTCTCAAGAATACCGTCGTGATAGAGTAGCATATTAATGCTCCCCCTCCATATTGGTATGGGCATTTAGTTAGCAACGCATCCACATTCCCTCAGGTTGTGAATGTCTATGGACGAGGGTGTCCTTAACATCGGGTGGCCATTCTGCTCATCTATATACGGCTGTATATATTATTTTACATACAAGATAAAACAAAAACAATCTCTTAAAGATTATTTTAACCAAAGTTTTATTTATTTTTTTATGTTATCACGCTTTATCTCGCACATGGCAAGGTAGGCGAAGGTAACTGCAGGGACCACTAGGAACCTAGTTTTAAGACACTCCGTCAGCTTTGCGCCTTTTACGAGGCATTGTGTTTTGAGCGGCAAAATTCAACGCCACGTTTTGCCTAGTTGCCAGAGCTGAGAAAATGGAAATAGAAAAATCCATCTTCCCCGAGTGGGAGTCGAACCCACAAACCGTTGCGCTTACAAGCAGATGCTACTCCTCTATGCCACGCTCTGAGATTTACATCTGCTTTGAATTTAATATTTTCAAATTTAATATAAACAAACGCATAAACAAAGGAAATAGCACGCTTCATCATACTTTAACACATTAACACAAACGTGTAAGCAAATAACAATTTATATTCATATAAAACAAAAGGCATAGCTTACTTGTTACGTTTTTTTTCACGTATACGTGAAATTATACAAATGTGTTTTGTTTTAGGGCGGATTTAGTGACTTTACCCCAAAATGCCAAACTACACTACAACTTTGGTAACTTTCTTCGCGAGACAGAACAGCAAGATATCGCTATCAAACATTACAAGGAAGCTTTGAGGTAAGCTAAACGGAAGATGTGTGTATTTGTTTGATGTATTTAGAATATAAAGAATAATGTCAATACAATGTACAATATTATTAATAATTGCTTTGATTTAAGACAGTTTAATGTCACTGAGGTCGTCGATTTGAATCCTTTAAGGGGATTGATAATATTTATATTTATTAATAAAATACAGTAAAATCAGGAAATATCTAAAGAAAGCGGTTAATGCAAAACGAATTTGTGAAGATTTTTCTTTTTACATTATTATTTTGCTAATAAATTAAAAAAAACTATTTTTAATATAATTTATATTAAATTAAGTATTATTGAAATCATGAATGATTACAATTACATTATTTTATTCCTAGAATACCTTTACCGTAGTGCTTTAAACTCTAAGGCCAGTTGAGCCACAATCTCGCTTTGTAGCGCTAATTGTGAACTAGTACGACTTAATACTAAATCTTTTGTCAAAGGAAGGCTGGAAGTTAATCGTGTAATTCGTGAAATTTCTTTGTCCTGGCTTTGACAGGGTGATGTGATTAGATCGTTTCTCAGAACGTCATATGAAAGAAATTAAATGGTTTTGATTATGAAGTTCAAATTGAGTTGATGATTTTTATCAACGATTTTCATAGGACCAAAGCTTCGCAGAGGCGATAACGTCTGCCTGTAAATGCTATGGTTTGTGGGTTCGATTTTCAGTTAAGGAAAACGATTTATTGTCATTTTCTTAGTTTTATAAATGTACTGAAATGCTACTTTTAGGCTATTTTTGGTCACTCAGCAAGTATTTTTTATATGAGTGAATCAGAAAAGAAATAAATATTAATATAGTTATTTATTTATTTACATTACATTCATTATTGACTTTGCAATAGATGACCAGAACTGGAAACTATATATATCGTAAGATATAACTATATCGTAAGATATAAAAATATCTATATTAAAATAGTAGTACCAAAATTTTATTGTAAGTTAAAATCAAATTATTCACGCTTCACGCTTTATCATGCACATGGCAGGGTAGGCACAGGGAACCGTAGGAACCGTAGGAATATAGTGTTAAGACGTTTCCTGCTTCCCATTATTTTCGAAGCACTGCATGTTGAGTGGCGGAACTCAACGCCGCGCTTTGTCTAATTGCCAGAGTGAAAAATCTTCGAAATCGAAACATCTTTCCCGAGTGGACCACCTCCGCGCTTATAGACAGACACGAAGCCTCTGCGTCACGATGGTTATTGAGTCTCGATGGACAGATAGAAGCAGAAAATATTGTAACAATTTAACTTATATATAATAAATTTTAATTAAACATAATTAAGAGGAGCTTTTTAACTGACGTAGCAAATTTTATTTTCATAGATTATGGCCGACCTACGCTAGTGCACACAACAATATAGGCACTTTAGTGAGTGCAGAAAGCGCTGAGCAACACTTCTTACAGGCCATCAAGTACAACAGGCACCACGTTAACGCGCATTATAATCTTGGAAAGCTCTATAAGTGAGTATTAAAAAGCTTTTAAATTTACTTCTTTATAATTTTTTTATTGAGAAATAAATATAGTGTATATATTTTTGTGTCTGTATAAGAAATTGAAATTGTTCTCTTCAATTTATTGAATTCCAATCAAAATAATAATTGATTGAATTTAAATAGGATTTTTTTATCCTGCTTTATCCCGCTTATAGCAGGGTAGGCAGAGGGAACCGTTGCAACCGTGGAAACCTAGTGCTAATACACTCCATTCCACATTTGAGGTATTGCGTGTTGAGTGGCGAAACTCAACGCTGCACTAGTCTAGTTACCAAAGTGAATGAAATGGAAGTAGACAAATCTATTTTATTTTAGAATAAAATTTAAAATATTCAGAAAAGAATTTCATTACTCTCGATTGAACTATCTATCTATATAATAATATCTCATAAACTTGGATAATACAGAAAACTCGTCGAGATGGTAAATTCTTAACTTTGACATTTAAATTGATACAATATTTGTATATAAAATGTATATTCATATTCCCAGTCTAATTAGATTAAAGATATTGAGATTGTTCAATATTTTTGTATTAAATTTAAAAGTTTTATATGTAAAGTTATAAAAGATCCTTTCGAGTTTTCTTTCTATCATGTGCCTTATACTTAATTTTTCTCTCATAAAGTAACAAAAAGTGCAACATTGAGTTCCATCACTCTACGCCCAATGTTTCACCAAAGATAAGAAGAAAGCGGGAAAAAGAGTGTCTTAACATTTTGTATAATAGAACATATAATAGGCTAAGAAGTCTACTTTTGAAGAATATAGTAAAAATATTTATTTATTATTCATTAAAATTTTAAACATAAACATGTTTGATTACGGACGTCAGTTAATTTGTCGATTCGATATTAAATATATCGTGTTAACTTTCACGATGTATCGATTTAAATTAAAAAAAAAATATTTACGATACATTCGATGAATGTATTTCAATTCATCAAGTACTACATTTCGTTTCAATTAGCTTGCAATTTCATATACAGCATGTTATTTAATTGGAACTTGTTTTTAAAATTCATATCGGAGATACGTTCTTTGATTATTTGGATTTATATTTGATTACATAATATATGTTTTTTGTATGTTTTTATAATGGTGAAAAAATATAAACTAAACTCTTAAAAAAAATAAAGCTTACAAAAATCATACTACTGAGCTTTATTTTTTATCATTAAATTTTTTAAATAAATTTTCTTACTAAGCTTCATATTGTCACCACAATTCAATTCTCTTTCTCTCTTCTCAAGCCTTCTCTTTCTTTTGCTAACCACTCGTTCGTTAAACATATATTAATTTTGCTGAACATACTTTCTTTGCTCATTTTCTCAATAAAACACTTGGTGGGGACTTAAATAAAGAGTTTGTAATAATATATATATATATATATATATATATATTAATTATACCTATAGGTCACAATTGCGATATTTATTTTTCCCTTTCCGAAACATAGAAGGGACAGTGCACAATCACTAGTGCCTTACTCTAACTTAACCAAAATAACTTTCCCGCATAGATATCACATATATGTTCAAGCTTTGTGCATTTACTGATTCTCACTGCATAAACAGACTATTATACAAAAAAATATATGAAGAACTGTTGACTTCCAGCATCTGTTACACGATGGATTTTACTTCCACTCGGGGAGAATAAATTATTTTATTTCCATTTTCTTCGCTCCGCCAACTAAACAGAGCAAGCACTACTGCGTGTGGATTTCCACCAATTACGAAATGTTTCCGCAATTGCTTTTTACGCAAGGCGGAAAGCGGGGAATGGAGTGTCTTAACACTAGATTCTCAAGATTCCTGTGGTACCCTCTGTCTACCCTGCCACGAACGGGATAAGGCGTGAACCTAATTTACTTATTTTGATTTTTCAAATATAGCACTGTTTTTGAGAAATTTAGCATAATCTGCAAATGCTTTAAAATACTATCAAGTATCGAATATTATTCATAAAATGTAACCACAAAATTTCGGAATACTATTGTTGTAATGGTATATTATAGTAAATAATGAGAGGTTTAATTAAATTATTAAAATGAAACTAAAATGGAAAGGACGTTTATCTCAAATTTAAATTATACAGTACAGTAAAATTATAGAGATTAATTAATATGTATATATTTATTTTGGATTATTGTGGAAATTTTTTGTTTGCATTATTAATTACATGCACTACTATGAGAGTGAGTTATTATACCGGATGAATATGACAATGCAGCCTTCTCCATCTTTTATATTATGTATATGGTAATATATTTCAAGAATATATACAAAAAAGTTGTCAAGAAACATCAATAGTTCAGGCGTAGGATTTCTTTCATTTCACGATATTATACATACGTACTGTGTGGCGCTTGAGGTAGCTATTACTAAATAGGAATGACGATCGAATTGATACGAAAGATCTCGTACTAAAAAATTAAAACTTAACTTCGTCAATCTGTCGTTGTTTCAAATCTCAGAAATTATAAAAACTAATAATATTGCTGTCAAATAGTTCATTTATAGAATATTTCAATATCAAATTAATCGTTTTTATGTCCTTTTTCTGCATTTACCTCATATACTTATAAAGTGCTGTGTCCAAAGCAACTATTCTTTTTATTGCCCATCTAATTTAATATAAAATTTTGCAATTTAGTCTATTTAGTATTATTTTCTTAGGAAAAGTGGTCGGACAACACAAGCAATCAAGATGCTCGAACGCTGTATAATATTACAGCCTCGCTTCGTGCAAGCTCACGTGGAACTACTGACTTTGAAGCCTGAAACTGAAAAACAGAAAATTCTAATAAGACTCTTAGAACTTGAACCTAACAATTGGGAACATTATGTGCTTTACGGGAACTGGTTACGGACGAAAGGTAAGCTTTTTTAAAGCTTTCTCATATTCTTTTAAATTTAAACAATTAGTAATTTCTGAAATTAGCTTATTTATAAAATAGAAATTATTATATCTTATTTTTTAGTATTACTAACAGATCGACAAATAGTCAAAACGCGGCGTTGAGTTTCGCCACTCAATTCCTCAAAAAGGTGGAAAGCAGGGAACGGAGTGTCTTAACACCAACTTCCCCTGGGGCTCCCTCTACCTACCCTGCTATGTTCGGGATAAAGTGTGAAGCTATAACAAAACCTAACATAATAGAGTGTACATATATGTATATAAATATATAATACGTTCTTTTAAAGAATCTCTTTAGTAAACTACTAAGCAAGAATTCGCCTATATTAGAATACTGATAAGCTCGTTCAAAGTTAAAATACTTTACCCTTTTTACTTAGAAGCTTTAACAAAAGACTTAATAAATCTGATAACAGAAATATCGATAGAGCTTTCAAAAGCTAGACATAGCTTTCATGTTTAGCGTGAATGTAACAAGTTTGATTTCAAAATGTGATAAGAATTTTTAAGTAGTCTAAGTCTAATCTATTAAGTTTAATCTGCTAAATGGGTTGTAGGTAACAGTCAATATTTGGAAATTTCACTTAAATTTAATTTAAACAGACATTTGTTAAAACTTATGAAATTGTAAATAAAATTATTTTAAAAGATTAATCCAGTATTGGATATCAAAAAAAGTACATTATTTATAGTTCAAAGTTTACTTTTAAAAAACATATGTAGGAGATTGTACAATGAAAGGAGATTAAAGTTACCAAACGCATTCGCGATATGAAGTTTCATGGGGAAGCAAATTTACGTACGCGACTAAGTAGTAAATATCTAGGGCAGTATAGCGAGGCGACTAAGACATCGATCGAGGTAGTCTGATATAATAATTGTGTCAACTGATATACACCACTTCAGTTTAATATAAAATATAAATATAAAAATAATTTAAATTCTTTGTAGTCATGAATATCAATTTTTTTTTTGTTTTTTTTTAGCTTCACGCTTTATCCCGCATATTGCAGGGTAGGCAGAGGGAACTGCAGGAACCACATGAACCTAGTGTTAAAACACTCCGTTGCTTAGTCCCTGCTTTCTCCGTCCCCCCTTTCCGCCTTTTTCGAGGCATTACGTGTTGAGAGGCGGAACTTAACGCCGCAATTTGCCTAGTTTCCAAAGCAAAGAAAACGGAAATAGAACATCCATCTTCCTCGAGTAGGAATCGAACTCACAAACCGTCGCGTTTACAGGCAGACGCTTACGCCTCTGCGCCACGACGGTCCTCAATCATCCTCAAACATCAAAATATTTATACTTTTATCGAACTAGATCCAGTTGTGTAAAGTTAATTATTTTAATAAATGCATTAACTTCTTCATCTGTTCTTGAAACTTAGATATGGGCGTGGATGTTGGTAAAATGAAAAAAAGTTTTATAAATTTATTTACAAATTTTGTATTTTGTTACGCAGTATTTAACATAAATTATACCAAAGTATTAATCATTTTAACAATAATATTTATATCAAAAAGGCGGAAAGTGAGGACGGAGAAAAAAGGGACTAAGCAACGGAGTGTCTTAACACTAGGTTCTTATGGTTTCTGCAGTTCCCTCTGCCTACCCTGCCATGTGCCAGCGTGAAGCTAAAAAAATTATATCAAATATTCTAAATATAATAGAATAAATATGCTTAAAATAAATATGCTTGTCTCACCACAGGCTTACCAAGTGCGGCAGCTACATATTTTTTGGAAGCGACACGACTAAGCTTCAAAAATCGGAACATCGACAAAACCATCAGAGGGGATCTAATATCTTTTCGATCAACCGCCCTCATGTATAGATGTTTGGGACAGAAATCAAGAACGCTACAGCTTCTGACAAGGTGTGTATTTACTTTTTTATCCACATTTTATTTCTTATTTAGTTGAATAAGGATAAGTAGTGAGAAAGTAATACTAAAACACTCTGTTCTCCGCTTTTCTCTTAAATTTGAAACATTATTTGTCTTTTAATAACAACAAATTGAAAATGATTTCATTCACTCTAGCTGTGAAAGAGGCAACGTCTCATTGTATCAAAGTTACATAAACTATAAGTGTTTTGACTTTATCTTTTTTTCATTTTCACTTCCACTTTCATCACAGTCTATTTCGAAATATTCTCAAATAGTTCTGTAATTCATTTATTTTTGTATAAACAAAGAATTTACTTTTTTTATGTTTTCACGCTTTATTTCTCGCACATGGTTGGATAGGCAGAAGGAACTTACGGCACCATAGGAACCTAGTTAAGACACTCCGTTGCTTAGTCACTGCATTCCGCCTTTCAAGGCATTGCGAATTTCTTGAATAAATGTAAAATTTCAAATATTAAATTCTGATTTTGCTGAAACTGAACTAAAACAGTTGATTCTGAATCTCTAGGAAATTACAATATAATGCAAATTTTGGGTTAGGCCTTTTTCATTCTAAGGATGCAATACCTTCAAATGACATAATACCAGTTAAGAAAACCAAGCGAAAAACAAGAAACACTATAACGAAAATATAAGAATAAGGTATAAAGTGAACATATAAAATTTGTTTCGGGTTGTGAGTTTAGGTAATTGGAGCGGAGCCGCGGGCAATGAAAAATTTCATAACGCTGCGTCAAAATATATGTACCTATGTGGAAAGTAACGCTTTTATGAATTATGTGTGTACGTGCATCTGGGTTTGTCCCAATACGACGTTTCCGGTTTAGTCTAATGTAGGATTATTATGAGTAGTTTACATTCATATTCCAACAATAATATCTCTCACTTGGTGATGTAAAATGCACTAATCTTAGGAACTACTTAGTATTCTTAGTTTTAATAGCTTTTATCTTGTGTAAAATAGTCTATTTATCAAGAAAGCTACATAAAATATTACAAATTATTTTCTGGAGCTTTAACATAATATATCCGGCGGATACGAATACGAATACTATACAGTAATATTTATATTATGTTGAGGACCGTCGTAACGCAGAGGCGTAAGCGTCTACCTGTAAACGCGATGGATTGACGGTTCGATTCCCACTCGGGGAAGATGAATTTTTCTATTTCCATTTACTTCGCTCTAGAAACTAGGCAAAGTGCGGCGTTAAGTTCCGCCACTGAACACGCAATGCCTCGAAAAAGACGGAAAGCGGGGACGGAGTAAGCCGGAACTAAGCATCGGAGTGTCTTAACACTATGTTAATATGTTTCCTGCACCTCCCTCTGCATACCTTGAAATATGCGGGATAAAGCGTGAAGCTAAAAAAAATATTTATATACAATAATATTTGTATTAATGTATAGTATTTCATTATTTCCATGTGGCCACGACACAACACTAAATTTTAAAATATAAACATACCACTTATTCTACAAAAACTCAATTAAGTGTAAACTGTGAATTATTTCTAATAGTCTTGTTTGACAAGCTTCGATTGTCTTCAACCAGAGAGGCCATTAAATTTAAGAAAACATTACGTTACGTTTTTGTGTTTATTCTTTTAACGAATTCTAAAAGAATAAACACAAAAACTTTTAAATATTATTGTACCAAAATAATAATATGATTTCTTTTGATTTCATTATTTACTGAACAAAAGACTTGTTTGACTCATAGATACGTAACACTTATTGTTTTGCGTCTCAATATATTTTTGTATTGATATTCGATACCTTTTCTAAATCTTTATAAATTGATTCCGTATCGTTGATATCGTTTACAATGAAATAAATATTTCATTCCAAATCACTTTCTTGTTCTCGGAATAAAATCTGATCCTTTTCGAATAAAAACATTTCTTATGTTTCTTAGAAGTGAAATTCGCACCAATTAATTTATATTTAGTTAATTGTTATTCAGTTCAAGATACGATAAACAAGTATTAAGAAGTGCAGATCCTTGTAATTTTACATATAGGGTGTTGGAAACAGTACCTAGCTGGTAGGTAACTTGTAGGTAGCGTAAAAGCAGGTAGGTAAAACTGCCTGCTTTTACGCTGGTAATAAAAAACAGTGAACTGTATAATTAATATATTAGCAACTCAATACACGAGACTCGTATAAGCTTAAAAATTGGAATGACTCTCACTGTGTTCGAGGGCACAGTGGTCTCACTGTCACCCGCATCCTCCACCAGGCCGTTAGTAACCTTAACATAGGATCAAAAGATATTGTGGAGCACTTAGCAAGGACTTCCGGAAATTCCAACAGAAATGGAAAAACTTGGGAAATGAAAATGGAAATTAAACTTAATATTTAATAGTATATGTATTTGCTTATATTTACAGATTTTTAAAATATTTGCGCATTCTAAACTAATTTAAGATTTACAACACCTTGTGTAGAAAATTAAGTCCGGATAACTTTTTAATAATATAATATATATGTAGTAACTGTGATACATTTTACGAAAAAAGGTGGCGCAGAGGCGTAAGCGTCTGCCTGTTTGTGGATTCGATTCCCACTCGGGAAGATGGATTTTTTTATTTCCATTTTGTTTGCTCTGGAAACTAGGCAAAGTGCGGCATTAAGGTCCGCCACTCAGCACGCAATGCTTCGGAAAGCAACGGAGTGTCTTAACATTAGGTTCGTATAGTTCCTGCAGTTGCCTCTGCCTACCCTGCCATGTGCGGGATAAAGCGTGAAGCTATAAAAAATATAAAAAATAATAAAAAAAATTAGTCTTATATGTATATTAGTACATACAGATGTTTGGAAATAGTAAACATGCAATATTTATTTCTTTTTTTTCTGAAATAATATTTAAATTAAATGAAAATTAATATAACTAATTTAAAATAAAAGAGAAAAGAATTCCATAGATTCAAAGTGTACCGACTACATCGTGTTGTAGGAAGTAAGCTCATGTATTTTTATTATTTATGTCAAACAATATATTATAGCGATCAAATTCTAATAAGCAATAATAAAAACAACCACTTGTCGATGATAAACGACAGTAATCGACAAAAATAAACATTTATATATAAACGCTTTATCCCGCACATGGCAGGGTAGGCAGAGGGAACTGCAGGAACCATACGAACCTAGTGTTAAGACACTCCGTTACTTAGTCCCTGCTTACTCCATCCCCGCTTTCCGCCGTTTTCGAGGCATTGCGTGTTGGGTGGCGGAACTCAACGCCGCGCTTTGCCTTAGATGCCAGAGCGAAGAAAATGGAAATAGAAAAATCCATCTTCCCTGACTGGGAATCGAACCCAGTAACCGTCGTGTTACAGGCAGACGTTGCGCCTCTGCGCCACGACGGTCCATATATAAACAATTACATAAGTGCTTATAACTTACTCTGCTGTTACACAGGGCCGTGGGCGTCGGTAATCACTTACCATCAGGTGACCCGACCGCTCGTTTGCCTTGTCCTTTCCATAAAAAAAATAGTGCTTACAAATCAATATTTGTTTTTGTTCTTATTTGTATATTTATTTACAAATTAAGCAACATTTGTCAGTAAGTGTATATTAAACGTTTAAATAAATATTATTTTTATTTCGAAGAATACATTTAGAATTTTATAGCCATTATTTTTTTCGTCAATTATCGTCAAGGTAAAGTAAGGTAACCGTTACCTCCATATATAAAAGTTTCTTTCCTTGTTTTGCATTACGAATTTAAATATAACAAAAATAAAAATACTATTGCTTTTTCATATAAAATACTCTATAAGTGCATTTAACTATTTAAATAATGGAACGTGTTTAAATAAGTATATAAAATGATAATAAACGCTACATTTGGCTTTAAACAAATTAGAAAATCCACATAGTTTTTACAGTAGCCAGTATAAAATGAGCTTTTTTTGCTTTTTAACATGGAAACATTTATAAAACAATAAAGGTTCACCGTATATTGGATACGTAACCGATCAGCAATAAAACCACGGTAGCGGCAAGTAAAATGCTATTGAATTGCTTAGTCAAGAGCCACTAGCATTGTAAATATTTTAAATGGAAAATACTTTTTGTATAGTTTTTTTAGGTATAACACTAAATAATATACTATTTTATATTAAATATATAGTAATGTGATACAAGAATGAGTGGTAAATGAGCCCCCTTGGGAACATGCTGAAGGAAAGTCACGTATAAAGCATAGGGCTCCCCAAAGAGCATGTATGAAGAGGTCGGTGACAGTGGACGAGGCGAAAGACCTCTTGCAGGAATAGAAAAGCTTTGCGCTCACTCGAATTATCTCGTTAGAACTAAAGTATGAAAAAAAACAGTGCTTTTTTCACACTTTAGTTCGAACGGGATAATGGGACACACTTTTTTACTACTATATAGTATACATGAAAGTTAACTTTCGTTATATAGAAAAAAATAAAGTTTTTAGAGCAGTTTCTTTATGTATAAGTAGAATTAATAGCAAAAGATTATATGATATAGAATTGCATAATTACACTAGTCAAATTTGAAGTTATAAGCGTACGTAATTTAATTTATTAGAGTGCCAAGAGCTTGTCCAAGTCACAATATTATCTATTCTTAAATAGAGACATTTAATATTGTAAGACAAAAGTTAATGTGAACTAGTCAATGAGATTACCTTAATACCTTTCTCATAGTATAAGTACACCTAAACTAGTGATATTACATCCGTCTGAGAAATTATATACCTTTTTTTATACTTGTAAAACTTCACTCTGCCAAACTAGGCAAAAGCGCGGTGTTGAGTTCCGCCACTCAACACGCAATGACTCAAAAAAGGCGGAAAGCGGGGATGGAGAAAGCAGAGACTAAGCAACGAAGTGTCTTAACACTAGGTTCCCACGGTCCCTGCAGTTGCAATTGCAAATTGTAAAATTCGAAATTAAAACATTGAGGACTGTCGTGGCGTGGAGGTCGTCTATAAATGCGGCGATTTGTGGGTTCGATTCCCATTCGGGGAATATTGATTTTTCCGTTTTAATTTTCTTCGCTCTGGCAACTAGGCAAAGCGCGGCGTTGAGTTTCGTCACTTAACACGCAACCACCACCGGAGTGTCTTACACTAGATTCATATATTTCCTGTGGTTCTCATTGTCATGAGGCTTATAAAATATATATATTTATCAATTAAGATGGCACACGTGGCGTCGAGGCTGGCCTAGCTCAGCGGCGGCGCACACCTACCTACGAGATTGGCGACTCAAGCTAGAGCTCGAAGGGCGCGTCAAGATATACTCGAAGGCTGTGAACCCTACTGTAAGTTGTTGTGACAATGATTTTTATACATATATATATATATATATATATATATATATATATATATATATATATATATATATATATATATATATATATATATATATATATATATATATATATATATATATATATATATATATATATATATATATATATATATATATATATATATATATATATATATATATATATATATATATATATATATATATATATATATATATATATATATATATATATAATTCTACATTTGTTTGTTAGTACTTTACTTTATTTTAGTATACTTCTATATTCTAGAAAAGAACATAATAAAAAATTTTTACAGTAATTAACTTTTAATTTTATTGCGTCATCGGCAGATACCAAATTACTATGAGATCATTATAAATGAAACAAAAAGCTATGTGCACTATACAATACTTAATATTAACTAATCAAAATAAAAACTCACTTAAAATATATAAAAATATCAAAAATGTGCTAAAGGACCGAAGATTCTGGCAGCATTTCACCTTTTCCTCACTCGATCACTAAAGTAATCAAAACACCAAAGTGGTCGCAAACTATTTTAAAATTTCTTGCAAAAATCCATCGTCATTCAAGAGAAAGTGATCTTTTAAATAGAAATATTAAATCCTTATCAATTTTATTTTAGCTTTACGCTTCTTTATCCCGCATGGCAGGGTAGGCAGAGGGAACTGCAGAGACCGTGGGAAACCTACCCACTTTCCACATTTTTTCGAAGCATTGCGTGTTGAGTGGCGGAACTCAATGCCGCGCTTTGCCTAGTTTGCCAGAGCGAAGAAAATGGAAATAGAAAAAATCTATCTTCTCCGACTGGGGATCGAACCCAGAAACCGTCGCGTTACAGGCAGACGTTGCACCTCTACGCCACGACAGTCCATCCATTTCTTACTTAGTCTTTTCTTTTGTACAGAAATCAACAAAATGTTTCGACCATTCTCAACTAGCAGTGAATGCTGCTCCAAGAGAAGAAGACTTGAAAGATGAAAGATCAACAATCAATGAAGTAACAGACAGAAGGGACGATAACGATGGTAGTGATCATAATGTTATAGTCAATACTAATTCGTGCAATACCAAAAATTGTGAAATGAAAAAACGCAATCTATCTATATCCAGCCAAATAAAAACAACTCATAACAAATCTGAAACGGGACTGAAGCAAAAAAAGTGTGCAATGCATAGAAAAAAGACTGTTAAAAACAAAGATGTGATACCAAACATAGGGCCGCTTGCTGAACACATTTTGATGAAGACATTCTAATTTTGTACGCTTCTTAGTTATAATTAAAGTGACAAATGCGTGGTTCAAAGTGGTTTGAACTTTGAAATAATATATCAGTGAGGTTAGTTGTAAAGTACGCCGACAATATGCGTGGTTATAAGTTAGTTGAAGTTTTCGATATGAGATTTTTTTACTAATATTTACACACACACATATATATATATATATATATATATATATATATATATATATATATATATATATATATATATATATATATATATATATATATATATATATATATATATATATATATATATATATATATATATATACATATACATATACGTAATCAGAATCGGACAGGATAACTATAATTAATATCTGAACCATATTTAGTAAAAAAATCTCACATCGATATATTTAGATAGGAAACTAATTCTAAAGACAATTTTGTAGTAAAAAAAATATATTTTTGTCAGAATTGCGACTGTGTTAGTTTCATAATGTAACGGTTTTTACGCTAGACTAGATAATGTTAATTAAATTAAAACAATACTTTCTGTTAAAGAGCTCAATTAAAAAAAGTGGAATATAAGTAATTCTAAACATATAAAAAGTAATCAGTAAATTACAATCGATTCTAAGAAAATGAAAAAACTTCTTTTGTTCTTGTAAATGTAAATTAGTGTATATTTATATATAAATGGCATGATACCACCCAAAACTACGACTCAATTACATAAAACACTTGGACACAATTCGAGAGAAACAGGTTCGAGTATGCACTACGTTTTTTTTTGTATATATATATATATATATATATATATATATATATATATATATATATATATATATATATATATATATATATATATATATATATATATATATATATATATATATATATATATATATATATATATATATATATATATATATATATATATATATATATATATATATATATATATATATATATATATATATATATATATATATATATATATATATATATATATATATGCACAAAAATACCCTAGTGCTCAACATATTTCTCTCATTTTTATGAAGTAATCAATCTGTAAGAGAAAGTATTGTAAAGCACGGCTAAAAAACCCACTACATACCGCTTGGCCTTCAATAATCACATTAAAGTTATATATAACTCAATAATCTATCATTTACCATTCGTTGTCTCCAACATGAGTTACTACAGAAGCGCCACTTTACTACAGTAGCTATCGTAACTAAGTACTAAATTGTTGTAATACCAATGAAAATGTCATATAAAATGTTTTACGCTTCGCTAAACACTGTCGAATTACTCGACACTGCTGGTTTTATATATAAATCCAGTCATACAGTTGGTGTAGTTACGAGATTTAACGTGCTCGCTATCGTATTTTGATAACTCATGTTAGAGAAAGGCTTCATATTTAAATAATAATGTACATATTAATTTTAAGGGTAGACTAAAGGCACTTGATAATGCTTTGAATGTACTGAGAATAAACGATTGAATTATTGGTAATTGTTTTATTTGATTGACCTCATGTAATTATGACATTATTACTATAAATTATTGTTTGTGGAAACATTTCAATTGTGCACACTTAGAGAGGCGAGTTTTTTTACTCAGAAATTTACTTTTGGTCCCATTTTAAAGATCTCAGAAAGGTGAATCGGTGAAATATATAGCAGATATTCGAACTTGAACAGTTCAATTAATAATTGAATAAGCCAATTCAAAATGTTATAACGAATTGGATTTGTTTCTGTTGTAAAATTTAGCATTCTAAAAAACAAGATTTCTAATTTTACCATCCCTAACAGTGATAAGCTAACTAAACGAAGTGTGAAACAAGTTCTTAAATAAGTAATATTAATATAATTATAATATTAATGTTAAAGATAAGAGTAAAGAATTTAGTTTTTATTTAAATAAAAAGGGAATTGATATTATAAATTGCCCAATTAAATTTGCTTGAAAAACACGCGCTTTTTGTGGGTCTCCAAAAATGTATGTTTTAATAAATAATTTGATTTTTTCATCTTCACGCTTAATCCATACGAACCTAGTGTTAAGACACTCCGCTCCCCGCATCCCGTTTTTTTAGACATTGCATATTGAGTGGCGAAAGTCAACAGCGCGTTTCTCTAGTAGCCAAAGGGAATAAAATGGAAATAAAATAATCCATCCTCTTCGTAAGACTCTTCACTACAACGGTCCTACATATGTGTAAAGTTTTAAAATTATATGCATTCAAAGCATCATAATTAAAATATATTAATTGCTAATAACTACTACGCGACCTAATTAATTGACAAATTACAAAACATTGTACAAATCTAAGTTCACAAATGCGATATTTGAAAATTTTATCTCACTTCCATTTGACAGGTGGATTATGTATCAGTTTTATTATACGCCTATATTAATATACAGAGAGTCCTAAATGGTAAAATGGTAGAGACAGAGTAAACTGTAAACGAGATGATAGTTGGTTCGATTCTCACACGAGGGAATAAATAGATTATATACGATTTAATATCTTATTGCATTTTCTGTATTTAATTATTTAAAATTAAAAATATTATTTAAAAATACTATTAAATATATTATTTTGAAAGTTTAATTTTAAACGGAAAGCAAAATCTTTGCAGAGTTTAAATGTGATTGATATCCAAGGTTACTTCCGGTATATATTGTTAATAATAATCAATGTTCTTCATTCAACGTGATATTGGCAAAGTGAATTGTGCTCAACTGGCACGCTCGAAATGCCATTAATTAAAAGAAGATTAAAGCGGAGAAAGAGAAAGCAGGGACTAAGCAACGGAGTGTCTTAATACTAGAATCATATGTTTCTTGCAGTTGTCTCTGCCTATCCTACAATATGCGGGATAAAGCGTGAAGCTAAAAAAAAAAGAAAATTAATAATAGACAAAGAGCTATTTAGAAATAGACTGACACTTACATAGTTTTATCCTTTTAATTTTCAAATTTTCATTACTTTAAATTCCACGCGGAAAAAAAGATTAAAACAAAAAATAATAATTTTAATAAAGATATTTAAATATTTCAAAATGTGTGCAATATTCAAATACGTTCAGATTTGGTCAGAAACAATAGTTGAAGTGGATCCGAGTATGTAGAGCTTTGTCTGAACTACAAATAACTTTAGACAATTGAAATCAATTCTAGTTAGCTTTTTAAATTAAACTTTTATATAGATTTGAACTATTAATATTCATTGAACCAAATTTCTCTATATAATTAATCTTTAATATCATTTATTTCTTAACACAAAGCTTCTTGAATTTACACTTATATATGTGGGATACAACATTAAACAGAGGAAAATTATTATTTTTTTTTTAGCTTCACGCTTTATCCCGCATATTACAGGGTCGGCAGAGGGAACCGCAGGAACCATATGAACTTAGTATTAAGACAATCCGTTGCTTAGTTCTTGCTTTCTCCTTCCCTAGTTTCCAGAGCGAAGAAAATGGAAATAGAAAAATCCATCTTCCCCGAGGGGAATCGAACTCTCAAACCGTTGCGTTTACAAGCAGACGCTTACGCCTCTGCGCCACGACGGCCGGTATAATGATTTTTAAAATTTTAATCTACACTAAAATGATTTAAACTTAAGAATTACTAGTACTCTGCCCACTTACCATGCTTTCTTCATCACGCTGCGTCAGGAATCCTTAATGCTCTATAAAAATTATTACGTTGTTAGCATCTTTGTAGGGAGACATTTACAATTTTTCGCTACGCAAAGATTATTGCAAAGAACAATCATTTGGTGAAAGAGGACGCTGTTATATATTTTTAATATAATAATCCACATTAAATAAGTATAAAAAGTAATCAAATTAACTACTAAAACGGCCGTTGTGGCAGAAGCGGAGAAGATGGTTCTTTTCATTCCCACTTTGTCTTTTTTTTTTAGCTTCACGCTTTATCACGCACATGGCAGGGTAGGCAGAGAGGCTGACAAATAGGCTAAGCACGGCATTGAATTCTACTTATTAACATACAATGCCTCAAAAAAGGCGAAAAGCAGGGAACAGAGTGTCTTAACATTAGGTTCCTATGGTTCCTGCGGTTCTCACTGCTTACCCTGCTATGTGCGGGATGCAGCGTGAAGATATAAAGAAAACTATGACAATACTGGCACAATATTGGTACTACCGCTGCAACATCATTACGTTACAACATTACAACAATTTATTCGATAATATCTTAGTATTACAGCAAAAGTTACAACAATAAAAACAATCTGAAGATTACAAGTTCTATCGTAAATCAAGTTAAGTTTGGGCATCGTTAAATGCACGCGCACTCCTACTGGTGCGTGAGGGCCCTCGCGATAGTTGTTTGTTCAACCCTTTCATAAACAGATGAGTATAGCCTTTATTGTGTTTAATTTATGTATATATTGTATGTATATATTGTACTTTATGTCAGTTACATATTGTTATGATATGTGTTTTGGTTTATGAGGTCATATAATTGTTGCATATACGTTTAACTTACCAGAAAGTTTAAATTTTATTTAATTCCCCAGTTAAAATTCATATTTAAATAAACAATAACTTAATACTTGCAACATAAAATAATAAATTGAGAGACGAACATCACAGCTCTAACTGATATTTCAAACAAAAATGGATCTTTGAAGGTTTTATAAAGTAAATCAACAGACGTTTTTAAATTAATGTTCAAAAATATAAATTAGGTTTCACAGCTGCATATGCATAAATTATTACATATATTAGATATTGTTTGTACTCTTATCACAGTGGGTCATCGTACGATTGTTATCATTATGGATATTTGTTAGATCAGTAGAGAAAATATATTATTTACATCTCCCTGTAATTTCTAAATGTAAATTAAAAAACGTCTAATTTAGTCAAATTAAGTAAGGAAAGTCGTCGAATTACATGATGACATCAAATTTTCTCTAGCTTCCTTATTTGACATAAAGTATATTACGGGTACGAGTATAAATTAATATATTTAATTGCTTTTATACGAGAAACAGTAGAATAAAAAGCGTCATAATATAAAAATCACGTCAATAGCACACTTGATTTATTGTTGAAAATTTTCATGAGTTGAGTTGTGGCACTTAACAACACGTTTTGTCTTATTAGATGGGAAAAGAACTACTTCGAATGGGATTCAAATACAAAACCGTCCCGGTTATAGTCAGTTGACCTCAGTGTTTGGCACTAACGTGAAATATATTGAAATAATTGAAAAATTGGAAAAAGAGTTGCATATTTATATAAAACTAGTTATTAGTACTTAAATAGTATGAGGACCATCGTAGCGCAGAGTCGCAGCATTTGCTAGTTTACAGGTTTCAATCCCACAAAAGGAGGATCGATTTTTTCATTTCTACTTTCTTCACTCTAGTATCTAGGCTAAGCACAGCAGTAAGTTCGACCAAGGAGTGTCTTAACACTACTTCTTCTCACGGATCCTGAGATTCCCTTTAATTACTCTGCTACTACTAGTGGGGAAAAGCGTAAATTTTATTAATTAATGCCATATATGTACATACACATACATAATAATATATTATTCAGTCAATATGTGTTAAGCGCTTACGTTATTACGCAACACTTAGTTTAGTAGAAATATATAAATAAATTATCCAAAAAGCCAAAAATAAAAATATCTAATATCGTCCACGACCCAAAGAACTGTCTCTCTACCTATCTGTCCTACTTACAAAAAGGATACCTCGGTCAATGTTTAGTGGTGTAGTTTCAAGTATTTTCAATTTAGACTTACAAGACCCTCCCGTCCTATATACGGCTATATGGATGCAGAGTCCTGAATTTTTAAACTGAGCTCGTGATGTAAGGAAATTCTTACAGAAACAGAATTCACGATTTTCTTTGTACGTTACACTCAAGTTTCGCTTCAGGTCGACGATTGGTAAAATGTTTATTTTCAAAAGGCTATAGCTCTCAGACGAGGGACTGGAAATTGAAGTGGGGATGAGTTGCTACAAAATGGTGACATTTTAATGTATGAATTGTCGATGTTTTTATTTAGGGTAAATGTAAGATACTCGTGTATGTTTATACTAATTCATGGCTTTGAAAATCCATTTAAGTAAAATTTACAAAGATATTTTGATTATTGTTCATTGTACTGGCTTATTAGTAACTTTTTGTATAAAATTATTTTTGATGGAATTATTTTTTTTCTATACATAATTTAATATATTATTAATTTATATATTTTTACTTTAAATGGTAATGATATTTTTATAATAAAAATAATTAATATACTTGCAAATTATATACTACATATATCTTGTATTATGTATATCTTCTAAGATTTACCCTTTTTTTTATATGGAATTTATTTGAGGACCGTCGTGGCTAAGAGTCGTAGTGTCTGCCTGTAATCGCAACAGTTTTGTGGGTTCGATTACTATTCGGGGAATATGGATTTTTCCTGTTTCGCACTGGGAAGTAGGCAAAGCACGGTGTGAGTTCCGCCACTCTATACACAATGCCTGAAAAATGAAGAAAAAAGGGAACAGAGTGTCTTAACACTAGGTTAGAAAAAATATTTAGATATATGAAGTTTTGTCTGTAATATTTTAAATTTAAAAATAGTGTTAAACATTAGATTCTTTTCTCTCCTTCCGTTCTGTTTTGAAAATATTAGCAGCGGAACTCAACGTCTTTTCCCTTGTAAATGAAAGCGTTTCTATTAGCAAGACCATATTGTTTATCACTGAAAGCTATAAGAACTTTTTCGACTTGTTCTTTGATCTACAGTAAGCCTTACCAAGAAAATATTGTATCAAGAAAAATAGATTTACATACAATAAAACTTATTCATATTACTTAAAAACATATAACATATATATGAAAAAGCAAATCTAAATTAAATATCAATGTCATCGATTACAAACTAAATCATTAAAGCCATTACTCATTCCAGTCTCACAAACTTGTTGGTCATTGTAATGTGATAATTAACTCGTGCAGTTCATCACTACTAAATCACTGAGCTAACTGACGGACTGTGTGTTAATTATTGTGCTAATTAATATTATTAATATATTACCACTTCTATTATGTATGGACTAATATATGTATTAAAATTTAATAAGAAATATTTTTTCCTTACTCAAAGAAATTATACCTATAAAAATTTAAAAGAGAGCAAGATCTCAACTCGCGATTCTTAGAGACCGTCCTTGCAAGGTGGTCAAGAGGACTGGATACAAAATGTTTATGATTTCTTTAAATATTAAAATATTTAGTTTGGATTAACACTATAAAAATCATAAAAATATATTTCATACTCGTTTTGTCACAGAAATCAATGTCACATCAAAAGGGGTCAAAAGATCAGGGGATCAAAAGGGGTGGAGAAATATAATATATAATTTTCTCTTCTAGCTTAACGCTTTATTCTTTAAATGCTAATTTGATATATTCTTTATTGAAAGCAATAATATTAAAAGCGGCGTTAAGTACCGTCACTCAACACGCTACTTACCTTTTGCTATCCAATTCTGAAAGGCTTTTTATTAGAAAAGATTTTGCGATAAAATATATGAATACATACATATATGCATCAAATTCAAGTACATAAGTTAATGACAAATGATTATAAAGAATAATTATGATTTTATTATTTAATGACTGTCCGACTGTACGTCCGTCGAGGCGAAGTGGTACAGCGTCTTACTAAAACGCAACGTTTGTGGATTCAATTTCCAATCAAGAGATGACATTTCTTAGCTCAGGGAAAAAGACAAAACGCGGCGTTTAGCCACTCAACACAGCTATATCTCGAAAATTACTAAGAAAAAGGAAGGCAGAGTGTCTTAACACTAGTTGTCTATTTCTACCCTGCGTGTGTGTGGGTTTAAATAAGAAGCTTTTATCACGATAGCATCTAAATTATTGGATAGGAGTTGGTTATCTTAAAGATTTCGCGTATCATATTTTTATTAACCACCATATTAAATGAAATACGCTATAACTCCAGCATGACGATTAGTTTTTATTTCATAGAAAAAATTTCAATATAAAAAAATCCGTTATCAATCCGTAGCCCGTAAGCTTTTCATAGTATAAAAGACACAAACACTACTAAGCTTTAAAGCTTAAATTAAAATGTACATTTACATGTACACTGCACTTGTCGCCATTTTCAATAAGACTAAACTGCGGGAAGTAAATGCGTCATTAAAAATACTTGCATGAAGTGTTTTTTATAGAACCCAAAGCCCATTTAATTTTAGTCCTTATTTTAATTTAGATAAGACACTCAGATGTTTTCAGCGTTTACATAAATTATAAATGGAAATTGTAATTTTGTTGCTTAAATAAATTTTTTTTTTAAATTTACTTTAATTCTGTGATTTCATGTTTTTTTAGGAATGATATCAGAAGCAGATCAGCTAAAATAAAAATATATTTAATAATACTTTATGCTTGTTTTAAAGTTTGTTTTTTCTTTTTTTTATCTTCACGCTTTATTCCGCATATTGCAGGGTAGGCAGAAGGAACTACAGGAACCACTTGAATCTAGTGTTAAGACACTCCGTTGCTTAGGTCCTGCTTTCTCCGTCCCCATTTTCCGCCTTTTTTTGAGGCATTGCGTGTTGAATGGCGGAACACTTTGCCTAGTTGCCAGAGCGAAGAAAATGGAAATAGAAAAATCCTACTTCCCCGAGTGGGAATCGAACCCTCAAACCGTCAAAGGCAGACGCTTACGCTTCTGCGCCACGACGGTCCTCAAAACTGAATTTAACTATTAAATAAATAAAAAATGTATAAATAGATGGGTTAAACTCATATAAAATGTATGTATGTGTTTTTGTTGGGTCAATAAAATGATTATTATTATTGCTGTCTTGTTAACTAGACAGTAATAATTAAATAAATTTGCGGTCACTTATGCTTATTTTGTATGACATGAACTACATTAATAACTAACAGAAGACAGAACAGAGTGTCTTAACACTAGGCTCCTAAGGTTCCTGCGGTTCCCTTTGCCTACCTTGCTATGTGAGGGATTAAGCGTGAAACTATGAAAAAAATGAACTCGTTGCCGTCGCGTTTATAGTCAAGCTCTTGTCCTGCAATGGATTGTCAATGCTCAAATATTAACAATTACGTAGCTAAGCACTTTTAAACGCTTTTTTACGCAAAAAATAAAGATTATGATTACACAAATAAGTAGTACTATTAAAATTTCTTTAATTTCTCTGCAATGTTATACTTCTTTTTGTATAATATGTACAATTATAGTAAAAAATATATATATTTTTAAGATTTTAATAAATGAATTTCTTTCTATTGAATTACCAAAACTAAGAAAACTCTATCTCTGAATAAAGTCGAAAACAGTTTTATTAGTGAAAGCTTCAAGAAAACTCACAATCAAATCAAGTGTGACCAATAAACAACGCCTGTTGTTCGAACAACTTCTTCAAAGTTTGAAACATGTAATTCCCAAGTTCCGGGAAAAATAAATTTCATTCTGAGGACAATTCTTTAAACGAAACTATAAAATTTGTTCTATAATATATCTTTATTTTCGATTATTTTCTATATCTTACAGAATCATTGGAAAATAATATTACGTATTGAAATGAAACACCTCGTTACTCAATTTAACATACTAACTCAGTGTAATACGAGCGAAAAGCTCGTTTATGTCTTAAACATACAAGTTGTACCGGTCCGGTTCAACACGTAGTGCAACAACTGTAAAACGGCAAGACTTCCGTTACATGATACATTGTGAACTTTATAAAAGCTCCATAAGTCATAATTATGGCAGATCGCCAAAAGTTATCTTCGAATATGAAATTGTGAAAAATGAAAGCAGGAAACTTTTTTAGTTCAAGAGTATTAGTTCTGCTAGTTTTTTTTCTTATCTTAAATTTAGTTTCTACGTTACAAAGATCTGTATTTTCAAGATAATTAGTAAATTTATTCGGCGTCAGTTAGATTTACGTATTTTTTAAATTATTTTTTAAAATAGAGGATCGAACTCGGAGAATATGGATTTTTCAATTTCCATTTTGTTTGCTCGGGAAACTAGACAAAGCGAGGCGTTGAGTTCTACCAATCAACACGCAATGTTTTGAAAAAGGCGTAAAACGGGGACGGAAAACCCAGAGATTAAGCATGGGAGTGTATTAACACTGGGTTCCTATAGTTCCGGCAGTTCCCTATGCCTATCCTGCCATGTGCGGAATAAAGCGTGAAAACATGAAAAAATATATAGACGACTTCACGTTGTACCTGGCACAGGGATTTCCTTCACATTTTTTTCATCCCTTCATTCTTAGACTAAGAGGTTAAGATATTGTTAACATATTTCATTTCATGTTCCATATATTTTAATTTTTTTTGTATATCAATGCCGTATATTATATTGTTAACAGAGAAAGGAACTTAAAAAAATATTTTCACCTATTGAAAATTACAACTACAACATTTACAGCCGGACCATGTTATAGTGGTACAGTGGAAATGGTATTCGTAAATTTAATCTCCAGTCAAGTAATTAATTTTGCTAAAAATGTTTTTTTTAACTGTTGGGTACAATTTTTTGTACAAAGCGCAATGATGAGTTTTAAACATTCTTACTTGATATGGAAAAAGAGCGATGCCGCTTGATTGATGTAATTTTTGTAAAAGCTTTTATGTTTGAGAGGTATGATGAAATAACCAATATTATTAAAATTATAGTTTTATTATTTTTAAAGCGTGAATATTTTCATATCTTATTATCTGTGAAACTGTTTCTATGTTGTACCAATGGCATTGAGTTCTATCACTCAACACATAATACCTAGAAAGGCAGAAAGCAGAGAGCGTAGTGTCTTGACACTAGGTCCCTATGGTACTCTCCCAATTTAACTAATACCAATAAGACATATAACAGTTGCTTAAAAACTAAAGAATAACTAAAACTTAGATAATTTTCTGAGATCATAAAAGAAGTATCTGTGTAATTTACTTAACACAGTATCTGTGATAATATAAAAATTGTTAAAGACTGCTGAGTGATGCATTACGAAGAAAAAATATTCTAGTGTGAATTGGTATCTCGCTTCGACGGTTCTGTATCAGTTTCGTGATTGCAGATCAATGATGAGAGTAATTTTTAAATCTGATAAACTAAAAAAGAGTACGCTTACCAGTTTGCATTTTTTAGTATATTAATAAATAAAATAAATAATGAATTTATATGAGTTTAAGCATTAATTTATAACATCATTTTGCTTAAGCTGACGTTTATTTGCTAGCTTTTATTTTAATTGTTTTAAAATTAAAAAAAAAGGCCTATAAATCTACCTTAACATCAACATCGATGAGTTTTTAAAAATTGCTCTTAACAGACAGACGTCTATTGGCTATGATATGTAAGTAATAACAGTTATTTTTTCTTTTGAATCACGAGCCCCTAAAAGTTAATGACGTACTTAAAATTTCCAAGTAATAAATTAAAATAACAAAAAACGTAAGCAAAATAAAAGAAAAACGCCAAAAATGACAGTATATTAAGAGCTATAAGGCGCAAGCATTCAACAATATTCTAAAAAATTTGACAATCATCATTTTTCATACTTGTTTTATTCTGTTTTAATTTTTTATTTCCAGTTCTTTGTCATCTCCCTTCGCAGTTCATCTTTTGTAATTAAGTAATTATACAGATCGGGCAGATTACGTTGAAAATGTAAAGTCACTGTAAGAAAATGAACGGAATTAAGGAAATCTGATTTTTTTGCTATATATTTTTTATTTTTTTGTTCGCTTTGTGTCCTGAATGTTTCAGCGTAGACAAAGAGATCATAGTTTTCATTCGATTTTGTGAAAGTTAGTGTCAAGTGTCAAGCCAGTCAATATATATATATATATATATATATATATATATATATATATATATATATATATATATATATATATATATATATATATATATATATATATATATATATATATATATATATATATATATATATATATATATATATATATATATATATATATATATATATATATATATATATATATATATATATATATATATATATATATATATATATATAAATATATATATATATTTATATATATATATATATATATATATATATATATATATATATATATATATATATATATATATATATATATATATATATATATATATATATATATATATATATATATATATATATATATATATATATATATATATATATATATATATATATATATATATATATATATATATATATATATATATAGCTTCTATTTTAGTATTTCTAGGTATCAACATATCACCATTGACTCTAAATTACAGTGGGGACCTCATATTGATGGATTGGCGAATAGGCTCAGCTCAGCAGCGTTTGCTGTCGAAAAAATTAGATTGTTAACTGATGTGGATACGGCTCGCCTTGTTTACTTTAGTTACTTTCATAGCATTATGTCATATGGTATTTTGCTTTGGGGTAATGCAGCCTCTATTAATTCCATCTTTGTCTGCAGAAGCGGGCTATTCGCGCAATCTATAACCTAAATCCAAAAAATTCCTTAAGATAAAAATTTAAGGAAATAAATATAATGACCGTTGCATCACAGTATATCTTTGATAATTTAATGTATGTAAAAAAAAATATTAACGATTTTACCAAAATTGGTGATGTACACAATATTAATACAAGAAACAGGCATAAACTTACCGCGCCTGTAACTAGACTAAATCGCATCCGCAATTCTTTTATGGGACAGTCTGTATGCTTCTACAATAGGATCCTAGAAAACGTCCAAGATTGTTCTATATCACAATTTAAAAAAGTTATGAAACGACGTTTGTATTGTCGTTTCATAACTTTTTAAGTAAGGTTATTACCATAATAATGATTTCGTAAATGATAACACACCTTGGGAATGAAATGCTCGCTCCAGTCTAGTTCAAGAGTATCGTTGTCAATAATAGGAATTGTGAAATTGTAAATATCTAGTAAATTAAAAAAATAAAAAAAAGCAGATTAAGTCCCGCTGTTTTTCTTACGCCGGTTCTTCTCAGGTCTGAGGCATTAACTTTAGCGAACCGGTGGTAAATTAAATTAATTATTTGACGTTCAAAAAATGAACCTTGTACTTCTTATTTTGAATAAAATTGTTTATATATATATATATATATATATATATATATATATATATATATATATATATATATATATATATATATATATATATATATATATATATATATATATATATATATATATATATATATATATATATATATATATATATATATATATATATATATATATATATATATATATATATATATATATATATATATATATATATATATATATATATATATATATATATATAAAAGTCCAAGTTACAACCAAAAACAAAAAACTATAAAAAAAACTACAAAGAAGTCCTAACAAAAGATGTCAACAATCGTCGGATGCAAACAACGGTTTTATAGAGACCGCGATTTTCTCTATTGCATTCAAACTCGATCCCTGATGGTTCATCGCTTTTATGTATTTAAACTTTGTGAGAATTAGGTTTTGTTGATAATAGTTTTTGAGAATATTGTATTTTAAATGTAAAACAACTAGTATAATACTAGATTTTTTCTTCGTTTATTCTATCGTAGTGACAAGCAATCTCATCGTCATGGAGGTTCGATTCCCACCAATAATTTAACTAGTGACAGGACAACCTCGCCCTAGTGACAGGACAACGCGGCATTAAGTTCTCACACGAAATATGTCAAAAAATACCAAAAATCCGAAGGCAGCGTAAAGTAGAATCTGTTCTGTTTTCTTTTTATTGATTATTTGAGGACCGTCGTGGCGCAGAGTCGTAAGCTGTCTGTCGCTGCCTGTAAACGCGACGGTATGTGGGCTCGATCGCCACTCGGGGAAGATGGATTTTTCTATTTTCTTTTTCTTCGCTTTGGAAACTAGGCAAAGCGCGGCGTTGAGTTCCGCCACTCAACACGCAATGCCTCGAAAATGGCGGAAAGCGGGGACGGAGAAAGCAGGGACTAAACAACGGAGTGTCTTTACACTAGGTTCATATGGTTCCTGCAGTACTCTCTGCCTACTCTGCCATGTGCGGGATAAAGCATGAAGCTGTTCTGTTATGTTTTACGGTAATGACGTTCGGAGTGTAAAAAAATATACTAAATATTAACTGTGTCATTATATATAAATATTGTAGTTCTAGTGACAATGACAATATCAGCTAATTGCGATGCTTGATATCCGAAATTATATTATTATAAATAAAAAAGTCATTTAAATTTCAATATGGTATTATAAAGTAAAATAGAATGGTTGAATAATATACTCAGGCTGGGAACACTAGCATAAATGTTATGTTACGGAGTTTAACGCTGATTTTTTTCATATATTATATACAAATTACATAAATATATACATACACACATATATAAATACATACATACATACATGTATGCATACGTAAAAACATATTATATATGTATATATAAATCAGAAACATCATTATCGTGAGCTTTCGTGATGATACTAATTACCTCATAACTATATTTTCGTTTAATCACTACTCGTGTGAAATAAAAGTAAAACTAAATATAAAAGAAACAAGAAAGGTAATTCAACAGCTTCAGAATAAACTGTAGATATTTGTTTCTTTTTTTTTATTTTGCAATTAGCGAAATTTTCTTCCCATTGCGAGATAAAGTAACTACCTGTTATACAATTGCGGGTATCACGCAACTTTACGAGCAAAATTTGTGGACCGTCGTGTTTCAAAAGCACAGTGTCTGCTTGTAAACGCGACGGTTTGTGAGTTCGATTCCTACTCGGGGAAGGTGAATTATATCACCGCTTTTCATGAAAGATGGTGTTAATTACCGCGCCACAATACACGCTGTCTCATAATTTGGGTAGACTAATGGAAATAGAGTGCTGCTGTAAATTTATATATTTTTTATGTATGTATTCTTTTAATTATTATTTGAACATAAATAAATGTTACGAGCACTATAAAATTTTGATTAGTCGAAGTAAATGTCAATAAAACTTTATCCTCGATTCACCATATGCGAGATATTGGACAAATTTAGTATATTTTTAAAAAAATAAATTGTTTTTTTCTATACTTTCTCTAATTTATAACCAAATTTCTGGCCGTCGTGGCGCAGTAACTTAGTAGCTGACTGTAAATACCATTTGCGTGAGTTCAATGAATTGTTTTTACATTCCTCCCTCTAGTATCAAAAATAAAACGAAGTTGAGTGTCTTAGTAGTATATTCCTTAGTTAACATAGATTACTTAGAAATAGATAGACTACCCTGTATACGTACAGCATGAAACTAAAAAAATAAAAAAAATAACAATAAAGCTGTCCTTCAAGAAATATCGTTAAAAGCTATTGAAAAAATATGTTCAAAATTTACTTTGTTCCGCTACACGCATTGACAGGGCAAGTTCCGGCATCTAAAATATTTTGAACCATCGAAAATTATGCGTTAAATTTTGCAGGGTACCACGAAATAACCTAGCCGAAACTAAAATGATAATGTTGCATGCCACCGCGCTATAACGGCGAGGGGCGTCTGTCTCGCTATACGAACAACATTTATCAAATACAGTAACCGTTTTAAAATTTATGTTATTTTATATATATGTATATAGATATATATATGTTACGTTACAAATATAAATTTGTATATTTGTTTGTTTACTTAAATTTTAGATTTTTTGATATATATATTTTTCATTTCGTTTGCATGGATGGAATGGAATTGAAAATGGAGATAATTGTCCTTTTCAGTTATAAAATGCAAATAAACAAAATTTTAAGGAAGTTAAAACATTGTACGATTGAGGACTTGAACCCACAACTCATGGACAGCAGTCAAGACTAAAAATAACAATGAAATAAATAAGTCTTATATGTTTCAAAAATCATATAAAATATATTTTTTGTATCAAGCACAGCACAATATGGCTTATAGGCCAAAGGTAATAAAAGAAAGGTTTTTTTTATGAAAACAAGAAAATGATAAATAAAATTCTCCGAGTGAGAGTCAAACCCGCGACCGACGCTAAAACAACCGCTATATTATAAATTTGAAAAATTAAAAATTTTATAAATAGATTAAAAATATTCACATTTATACTTTATAAAACGAAGCCACGTTAAGAAACGTTTACTTTGTCAAGTTACACGTAAACTGGAACGTCTTTAACTGACATTAAAGATAATATGATTTTAAATGGCGGATCCATTTGCTGTTAGATTGTTGGATAGATAACTTTTAGCATTCAACCTGATATCATTCATATTGAGTTCTATTTAAATATTTCCTTCACTTTATCACAAACGGCTTGGTTATTTTTAAACACGTTTATTACTTATTTTTCTGATTTTCATAAAATAAGTTACAATATTATACGTATTATATAATTATTATGTGAAAGAACATACGTAGGAGGACCGTCGTGGCGCAGACGCGTAGTGTGTGTGCCAATAAACCAGTTTTCGGGTTCAATTCCCACTCGGGGAAGATAGATTTTTTAATTTTCATTTTCGTTGCATTGGCAACTAGGCAAAGCCTCGAAAAACGGCTGAATAGGGAACAGATTGTCTTAACACTACGTTCACACATTTCTTGCGGTTCCCTTGGCGTATCTCTTATCGAGAACTTGGTTTTAGGACACTATTTTTATTACTTTCCGTTACCTCCGTTTAAAAGTTGTCGCAGCACAGCGGCATTAGCTCTGATTATAAACGCAACGGTTCTTGATTAGATTCCCGCTCGGGGAAACAATCTATTTTTTCTTCTTCTGGCATCAAGACCAAACGTGGAGATTCGACCAAACGTAGTCAGCATTCAACAAAATAAACCCTCAGCTCTCTTCAGCATTATAATATTAGTATACATAAAAATATACATAGACATCAGTCAGTACTTACCTATTGGCAAAATGTCAGAAGGGAAGTGAAGACGACAAACGACGTGTTACACAATTTACATATTTCACTTTCACCTTTTACGCACGATTAGACTGCATATATACGGCTCACTTATGAACTTTTAAACGATTTAGATTAACACTTTATAAAATCTGCACTTGATTTTACGTGATAATTCATACATTGTAATATTTTTTTGCTTTACGCTGCGCGGTATCACAACGTACTGAAGTAAACTGTCAAAATCCTAATTTTTATTTGTCATTTTCCAAGTATTGCTATGTGAGTATTTTGAATTCTTATTTATTTTCCATTAGCTATGGACATTACTTGCATTGAACAATAAAAACACAAGCTGACACGAAATAAGATAAGTTTTTAATTTTTTTTTTATTATTTTATAACTTACTTACAATAAGCATTGTACAAATTATAAAACATGTTAAATAAAGAATTGCATCTGAAAAACTTTAAAGTAGAAAACTTCAAAGAACTTAAAAAGCTATTGCATAAAGGCTAAACATGATTTTAAAGGACAAGCGAGTCAAACAGTCGTTAAGTCGGCGACTCGAAAGAGATCTCAGATATGCGATCCACAGGGAAATGGAAATGCACTTAATGCATACGTAATCAAATTATCTCAGTGCGCGGCTGGCTTACGCTTCGTAGGCGCCTGTTACACCGTAGCTTGAATGTTGAATTTTGTATTTTTAGTCTTTTTTTTCTTATTTATTAGTAAATATTGCTAATAACTTAAATAAAAAATGAAATTATACTAAGCGAGGCAGTTGCTCGTAGGCAACGGTAGTTGTTGGCAAAGATCTACTTTGAAAAATAGTTCTTAAGTGATTTATATCATGAAAATTAATAACGTACAATCTGTGTCCAAATTTCTTCAAAATATGTTATGGTCTTTGTGTGTTTCAATAATATCTTTTAAAAAAAAAATTCTAACCACTTCTGTTTTCTAGGAGTATCATATTTCCATGCATAATTATATAATTAATGTAAAAAACGTATTCGGGGCAAATATTTCACTATATTGTGTACGGAACCCTTTCCACGCTAGTTCAACTCGCACTTGACCGGTTTTTTTAACTTCATATTTTTATCCTGCTCATAGCGGGGTAGGCAGAGTGAACCAGAACCTTGGGAACCTAGTCTCAAGACACACCGCTCCCCGCTGTCCACCTTTTTGAGGCATTGCGCGTTGTGAGGCAGAACTCAACACCACACTTACATAGTTGTCAGAGTCAAGATAATGGAAACGAAGTAATCCGTGCTTCCGAACCCACAAACTGTGCCTCTGCCATGACGGTCATTTGAAGTGGTTCTCAATATTGGACGTCAAAAAATATTCAACTACAATATTATAGAAATGAAAGTCCAAGAATGACTAATTGGACTGACTAGCTTACTTTAAGTACTGTAGGAGACTACTGAGACGATTTCAGTATTTTCCAAGAGGATAAATAAGAATTTGGATTAGTATTTATTGTTATACTTTACATTTATATATAGCATTTATTATTTTACATATCTGTTATTCGCCTTTTTCGATTTTAGTGCAACTAACTCTATTATTTAATAATAATCTCATCAATTTATATATATATATATATATATCCATTTGTATTTTTTAAATATAACCGCGTCCAATTATAAAATGACATTCACTTAGAAATGATTAAAAGTTTTCAAGTTGAATTAATAAAGCGAGACTCGAAGGAATATAATGAATATTTAAGTACGTATAATAAGTAGATATTACGAGTTAATTTTTTATTCATCTTTGCCAAATTGCATACGATTATATCAATTTTATTTTTGTTAATTGTTATTTGAGATATCTAAGGACTTTGGGGACTCAGTTAGGATTGTATATATAATTTTTCATTTACTCTATAGACATAGGATGGAAGCGATTCTTGATTGGGTATTTATATTTAATTATTTCTATAAATTCTACAGCTAAATATCTTAAAAGTGAGGTATTGGGTTATAAAAATGGTATTGCAACTAGATCGACTCGAATACTAAAGGAGAAATAAAAAAACAATGTATCCTACTTCCCACATGATTGTCTATGAACTAGTGTGTCTAATTAACATCAAGTAGCCCCTCTTCTCTTTTGCCAACTAATAGTATAAAAAAACACAATCAAATTAAAAACAAAAAAAAAATAACTATCTTCATAAAGCACACCGTACACGTGTACGGTGTAACATGAGGTAAGGTTAAACATCCATTGATATACCATGCGATGCTGGGGACAACCTGTCAGTTACTAATGAGGGACCGCCTGTGTGAACACTACAGCATTACAGTCGTACATTTTTAATCTGCTATCCGACCCACCTTTGTTTAAGGCCCATGAGAATACTAGGAATTAAAGGGTAGTGTACACTCAGCTTGTTGCTATGGAAATATTTAAAGATATTTGTTTAGTAGTATGAATGTTATGCTATAGATGATTAACCTTAATTTTGCAATTATTGTTAAATTCTATAGTATGATATTGTCTGAGAAACTAGGCATTCAATACAACTTACTAGGCTATTTGTGTAAGCCGCTAAAAATGGATAGAGATAATCTTATTTGGTATGTAATGAATTATAAACATATGGTTGGTCTTATTTTTCTGTGATACAACTTGAAATATGCAATTTTCCTTCAATCAGAGCTTTTTACTGTAAGGTCACTTACTGTAAAATTTTCTATTCTCACATCAACAGATTGTGCTCTATAAACATATGAATTTTATATAATTTATTTCAAAACGAGGCAACCATCTATATATGTTGCGTGTTGACCGCAAAGCTTAAACCTATCTAAAACCCAAGACACATTAAACTTAAATACAATATGTTAATTTCATTAAAAAGACAAATGTATCACAGAGTGATTAGTTTTTTCAATACAAGACTTACACAATATCTCATATGTTTTACATCTCGGCTTAATGCTATAGATGTGTAATTAGCTGGATGTCTACCTTAAAAGGCTATCTACCTCGGTACATTAAGATCATTGCGTCAAACGCTCGAGTACATCGTGCTTTAGTGCGACTAGCATTAAATGCACTTAGACTATTCATTTAATATGAAGACTCACAGTCCTAGGGTCTCGTCAGAATCATAAAATTTAAATGCGTATAGAAATTATATATAATAATTTTAATTGCTGGATATGAATCTGCTATACTTAATGCTCTTTTACTTGAGCGTTTGTAGCATATTATGTAAATAAGCTGAAAGTAAATTTGTTTAATTTTCATCTTTAAAATATTTTGGATTTATTTTTTATTTGAACGCAGAAGGAATCGAGTCTGTTTCTCTTGGGAGGTTTTCAGGAGGCGTAGATACGTTTCTGTTTGTATATATCATCTGAAAGATGATTCTGTCATTAGTATGAAATAAGTTTTTGGTTACTTTCACTGGAAAAGAAATAAAACAAATACATTACTTATTAATTATTTTCATAGCTTACAAACTCTTTACTATTTTTGAATCTTAATGACGTGGATTAATCATGTGGTGGCGCGAAGCTTGTGAGTTCGATTTCCACTCGGGGAAGATGGCTTTTTTCATGTCCATTTTCTTCGCTCTGGCAGGTCGTCTAAGCGCGGCGTTGAGTTTCACCACTTAACACGCATTGTCTCGAAAAAGGTGAAAGAGAGTATCTTAACACTAGGTTTCCATGGATCCCGCTTCTCTGCCTATCCTGCCGTGTGCTGGATAAAGCGTGAAGCTATAAAACTAATATCTATAGAATTCTCTTTAAATTTGTAATAATTAATAAAACTTAAAAGGAACACTGAAAAACTTAACACGTAAAAAGAAATTCTTTTAATGTTAAGCAATAACGAAAATTAATACAACACTTGCAGATAAATTCAACCAATACAATATTTTAATAGTACGGACTATCGCTCCATAATTTCGGATACTCTTGATTGATGGCTTTTACCATAAATTATTAAATTTACATATTTTATAACGATAAAAATATAAGAGATTCGTTCATAAATTTTCATTTATTATTTTTAATAACAATATCTGCTGATTCTTTATAGATGTCTTAAATAAGCAATTCTTTTCAATAAGACTGACCAAACTAAAGTTCTCGTTCAAATGAAGAATCAAAATTAAAAAGAAAATGATAATTATTGGATATTTGGTTTACATTACAGTAATAAAGAAAGCCGGGACTAAGCAACGGAGTGTCCTAACACATTCATATTGTTTATAATACGAGCAAAAGCACAACTTATTAGCACAGGTTATTATAGGGTTGATGATTATATCAATGACAAAGACGCGTGGAGTTAATCAGTTCTGCAACCGGTTCCGCTCAGGCTAGGCGATTCTTGTTCTATGTAAAATTGTTTTTTTATTTAAAAGATGTGCTGAGGAGTTTCTTTCGCCATTTCTTCTCCTCCATGACAAAGCACCTTTCCGAAATGGCCGAAATGGTAGTAGATAAATATTGACGTGCATAAGTGTATCTGCGATACCTATATGTATAAATGATTTTTGATTTTGATTTTGATATGGTTCATGCAGTTCCCTTTGCCTACCTTGCGTGCGGGATAAAGCGTGAAGCTAAATAAAAATCAAGTAATATTAGTGTGATTGAGTACTGATAACGGTTTATGATTATAATAATATATAAAATTCTTTTATTACTGAATGATTGCTTGACATACAACTCAAAGCCGCTGCATTGAGCAAGCTGTAATTTAATGAGCCTAAGGTAGACTTCAGTGAGAGGATGCAATAATAACATTTTAACTTCCAGGAAAATCTTAAATAATTTTTTTATATGTAATGTATTTGTTAGTATGTTTAGTTAGTTCTTATTGGTGTTTCGCTAACACTCTTTAGTGTAGTGATATTCTTCTTCTCTTTGGGTGAAGGTTTGTAGGGTTTATCTTCTTTGTTTTTGCCAGCTGAAACTGTCCAGGTGGTACTTTGGATGTTACATCTATAATAGGCAACTTTTTGCTGAGTTAGAGAAAGAATAGATTGTGTGTTTCATATTCCACGTAAAACTACGGTCGTTTTCTAACGTATATATTTAACTCAATATTAATGTAATTTTGGGCAATGTAAAAAACTGGCATGTAATAAAACATAAATATACGAGTATATTTTATTTATCCTCATATTGTTTTGTATTATAAATTGCCAACTTACCATCTTTTATAAACATTAATTACATTTTTGTCATAGACTAATGATAAATCAGAAGCATTCCAAAAAACATACATAAGGAAACAAAATATCGAAACAGTTCAACGTGAATGTACGTATACATATCTGAAAATCTCTGCAAATACATTTGATTCTCGTTACAATTTTTACAATCAAAAATGCAAATTCGAAATCTTAAGTTAAGTTTGCAAATTTGTCTTTTTGTCAACTAAATATCCGAACCTTTTAAATGGAGGACGCATTACTAAAAATAATTTAATGAGTTAATTTTAATTTGGCTTATAACATTGATAATAATACGTACAAAAGACCTATATATATATATATATATATATATATATATATATATATATATATATATATATATATATATATATATATATATATATATATATATATATATATATATATATATATATATATATATATATATATATATATATATATATATATATATATATATATATATATATATATATATATATATATATATATATATATATATATATATATATATATATACATATATATATATATATATATATATATATATATATATATATATATATATATATATATATATATATATATATATATATATATATATATATATATATATATATATATATATATATATATATATATATATATATATATATATATATATATATATATATATATATAAAGACACTCCGTTTCTTAGTCCCTGCTTTCTCCGTCCCGACTTTCCGCCTTTTTCGAGGCATTGTGTGTTGAGTGACAGAACTCAATCAGTTGCCAGAGAGAAGAAAATAAAAATAGAAAAATCCATCTTCCCCGAGTGGGAATGGAACCCGGAAACCGTTGCGTTACAGGCAAACGTTGCGCCTCTGAGCCACGACGGAAAATAACAATATTTTGTAGAATTGTATTTTCAACAAGAATTTTAACAATTTACGTGTACTATATGTAGCAAAAAGCAATTGATTATTATGGGATCGTTTATGTTAACTTTATTGTTAATAACTGAGTCCAAAAAGAAATTTTACGTATATGTTTTAGTAATTTTACAGTAATAATAATAAATATTATAAATTTTATCGTACTGTATCCGACACACACAAGATAAATCTAGTGTTGAAACACTCCGCTCTCTGCTACATTTATTTTATATTCGTATATGAATCTTTTCCCATATTGGTAAATAGGATAGCATATATAAATTTTCATTCACTCTATTATTTATTTAATAATTTGTAGACATTTCATATGGTCTGGTCTTAAGGACATTTTTCTTAAACGACAATAATGAATAAAGTATTAAAAGTATAAAAATTAAAATATTTAAGTTCAGTTAATTAAGTTTAAAGGACATTAAATTTAAGTCCACCACTCAAGACGTAGTTTCTCACAATGTATAAAGTGTGGAATTTAACTCTTAAATATATTTATTAATTAATTTAAAAACATATCTATTTGAAAATTTTACATTTACCATAACCAAAATTGTACTACAAGTGAGAGCTTTCAAAAAACATGTTGACCAAATTAAAATGAGCCTTCACTAACTAGTTTAATAGAATCCCCATAGGCTACAGTGTTCTGGCTGCATCTGCATCACAAACGTTGCTGAAAATTTTTCAGATCGCGACGAAATCCGCCTCGCATCGGCGAGGCCGGCCTGAATACATTTTCATAACATTTTGCATTTTTGATGAATCCAAAAAAAAACTTCCACACGAATCAACATTTTCGCTTCGCTTTTTTTTCTGTTTTTGAGTTTTTAGAATATTGCAGATTAAACTTTTTGTTTAAAATTCCTTGTGTTTCGTTAGTCAGATGAGGTATTATTTTAAAATGAAGTATTGTTATACTTTAAAATGTATTCAGTAATTTTAATTGATAACATACTATATTAATAATATATCTACATCTGGTTAAGGCTATGAAACGAAGTAAAAATACATTTTATACGTATGTAGAAATATAATTTGAAAAATCTTTAAAAATTGCGTCCCGGGCGGCAGTTTTGTAATCAAAAATGCAAATCAAAAGTTAAAATTATACGTATTTGCAAGTCCGCCTCTTCGTGGGCGAATTTGTTGATGCTTTTTTATGAGGCTTCAATCTTTTAGAAAGACATTATTAAAGCGGGGATTTTTTTTTAGCTTCACGCTTTATCCCGCACATTGCAGGGTAGGCAGAAGGAACGGCAGGGACCGTGGGAACCTATTGATAAGACACACCGTTGCTTAGTCCCTGGTTTCTCCGTCTCCACTTTTGTGTTGAGTGGCGAAACGCAACGCCGCGTTTTGCCTAGTTTCCAGAGCGAAGAAAATGGAAATATAAAAATCTATCTTCCTCGAGTGGGAATCGAACCCCGAAACCGTCGAGTTTACAGGTAGACGCTTACACCTCTGCGCCACAACGGTCCTCAATCATCAGTTGTGAGTGTGTTTAATGTCTAAATGTTATAAATTTGGATTGTTTGAACACAATATCTATTCTTCTAATCAATATAGAAATATTACGATGTTGTTTTTGTTGAATAGTGGGTTATTTGTTAGAAAAAAGAGAAATTTGTCCTTGTAAAAGATTACATTAAGAAATATTATAAATGCTTCTATCATATGATTAAGCATTTGGTGAGTTTTCCTTAAAAGATCGTAAAACAAAGCTACATTAACAAATAAAACAGAAAAGAAATATATATTGTTATTACGCTCAATTTATATATTTATATTTTTCTTCGAATATTTCCGGAGACTTTAATTAAAGATAAGTATAGTATAAGCACTGGTACGACCCAATTCGGTTTCGGTTTAAAGACATTTATTTCTCATAAAGAACACAAAAGTTCACTTATAATAAGAAATTACAATAATTTTGCTTGAGGGTACATTTAATAGAAAAATCCATCTTCCTCGAGTGGGAATCGAACCCAGAAACCGTCGCGTTTACAGGCACTGGTAATGGTGTAATTCACGGGTATTAACAACATTCCAACTAAGCTACAATGATGTCAACACCATTACTTAAATTAATACTAAATGTATGCAAATATAGTTAAATTCACCAACATCCAAAGACGACTGTAGTAATATACCCAAAAACGTCTCACAATGTATTTCAATTTCCATAACAAACGACTTTCCTCGAAGTCGCTTCAAAATAAATTAATGAATCAGATAGAAGTTTCAAAATAATCCCAACTGTACGCAGATTGGACTGCGAGAAGTTTTAATGATGATTTATACGAGGAGTCGGAGTGAAAAAATTAAATCTATAAAGATCAAGTGAAAATTAACATGCTTTTGTAATAGCAGGTTATAAAGAGTTAGAATGGGAAAAGTTTGCGAACGACAATGATGTTACCAACTTTTTAATGCTTAATGAATTGTAAAGTGGATGGTGTCATTGTATAGTGGAAATTTAATGCGATGGTAGTAGGTCCAAATCTTCTGTTGAAATAATTTTACGCTTTTTCTAGACGTAGCGAAAGAGAACGGGGTGTCAAACGCTGCGGTCTCTGCATATCTCTTAAGCCTTGTCCACTTTCAGTAACCTCTCGGAACATGTTTTAGAGAGTCATCATACTGTTTACGTGACTTTTTTCTAGTGTTTTATCCAAAACAATGTTGTTCCGCGTAATTTGTTATAAAACATGTTAACAAGGGGAAATACAAGCAAGTAACATAGTTAACTGATATATGATTGTCAGGTCGATGGCTATATGACTGCCATACCGTACCTTAGTTAACAACACTGCTCAAATCATTTTTCGCAACTTTGCAGGAGACAAAAAAAATAAGTAAGTTTTTACTACTATTTCTTAAAAAATACTTAGTTATAATGTCATAAAGCATTAATAATAGTAATTTTAGTTATTTATTCTATTTTAATGAAATTCACAGACTTGAGCTGTGTGGATACTATTTTTGATTTAGGCGGTGTTGGTTCCAGCAATATTTACAGTGTATTCTTATCAAAAGACATTTTTAATTAAATTTATTTAGTAAAAATATGTTAAATATATTAAATTTAATTTAAGATAATAAATATTCCCAAGAAACAAATAATAATGATGATAGAATTAATGTTCACCTAAAGTAATAAAATGACCAAGAATTTCTACAAATCTCTAATTTTATTTAGTGTTCGTATTTACTGTGTCGTGTCATCATAAAATGAATGCCAATTAGACAGTAATTTATTGTATTTTGATCGAATTGACAGACTTGAGCTATGGTTATTAATACTTTTTTTTAATTTAGGCAGTGTTGATTGTGACAAGACTGTAAAGTTATTGACAATGTATCATCTATTATATAAACATCTAATAGTATATAATATGTAGTAATATATACACCTAATATTATAATATGACACCTAATAATGAACACCTTTTAAGCCCTGTAAATCTTCATAATTCATAATCAAGATTAGACAAAATTGTGCCATTTGGTCTGTGCTCCATGAAACGTACATAAGTTATGACTGATTTAACCTGTCGTAGGTCATATGAATTAATTCTTTTGAAAGATCATTAAAAAGGTGTGATCTCAATACAGAATTTTGTACTTCATTGAATTATGTCTAATTAAAAAAATGTACCAAAATAAAACAATTTGGCGACAACACATTGGTCAAATATATATGTAAGTAAATACAGCCTGCGTAAATGAAGATATTTATGAAATAAAATGTGAATATCGATATGCGGAAATATACAAAAATAATCTTCAATAAAATATCTTATATTCGATGTTCTAAAACTATTATTAAAGACGTTTCAACTGTAACAATTGCATAAAATGGTAATAATCAAAGAAGGCCAAGTAAATGCTAAAAGCTAAAAAATCTACGGCAGTATGACGACTTAAACAGTGTTGGGAGGGTATTTGACTTACGCGCTGTTACTGTTTTTGAAAGAACAAAGTCTAATCAGGAAATTTCTTATTGAGTGACCTATAGTTAGACGCGTAATAATCTGCTCTATCAAATAGCATTTAAATGTAAAAACCGCCAATTTTCGACTTAAGCGGTGTTGTTAGCTAAGGGACGATACGCGTATGCTAAATTTTTATTCTTTTCTCTTTCAAAGTTTGATGAATTTTAAATTAGCATATCGCTTCAAAATAAAAGTTATGTTTAACGTATCGTTTTTATTTGAGTCAAGATAATATAAATTATACGTGGACAAAAAACCTACTCTTACATACATTCATTAAATTATGGAATTTTTAAAGTTAATATTAATAACAATTTATTGTAATTATTTAAATCTCTTTTCTTTCTCTTATTTCTTCTTCAGTCGCAAGTATCCACAGTATAGTCTTCAAATTAATTAATTTAAAAATTATAGTTTATAATCATCCAGTTATTACATCTAACTAGCATGCTACTCTAACATTTTTATTTCTTTTTTTAGTTTTGACAGAAGTAGTACATATATAGATAAAAAATCTCTGACAGCTGACGTCGACACAAATTATGGTACACGAGAATTCCATATGGGACAAACAATTCATGAATTTTGAATGCATATATAGTGAAAATATTTACTGTGAGTAAATAAATGAAATTTATTTAGGTTGTTCGTAAAAAATAGGGAAAACAAAGCTTAAGGCTTCAAAAGTTCATAAAAACGTGCTTCAAGGCGTACATTTAGTAATTATTGTATAATATAACATTCTATTTTATTATTGTTTAAGCAATTTTTAGAAGAGGTAGTTTGAAACTATATATATTGAGACAATGGAAAAGCGTTTGATTGTAACAATGATAAATGTGAATTCTATTCCCAGTTGTGGGAACTAAAATATTTAAACTGATTGTAACCCTAGCAATAAAAGCACACCATTTTTTGCTTGCAATGTCCTTTCTATTAACTTTAAACTATTTTAGTAATTAATATTATCAAAATATATTTTTATCTACCCTACTCTAATATGAAGCAAATAATAAACTGTATTAAGATAATATTTTATTTTAGTTACAAAACCAAAATATAGTGAACGAAATAATACCGGAAATAAGACTTCAACGTCAGGTAAAAAGGTGTTAGAAATCAGCGCACGTCATGTTCAGACAATCGTGTTCACTAAAAGTTGCGAACTTTCCTTAAAGTTCTTCCTTCTGTTCTACAATGGAGGATGCTGTGGGAATTAATTCTTGACATTTTATAGTAATTCCACAGTCCCTGAGCTATTATTTAGTACTTTTCTCTACTTACTGCTATGTACAAGATACAGTTTGGCGATGTGAAAGTTCATACATGAAAGTACACGAGGAGGACAAAAAGACTGGTCACTGGTAAGGTTCAACTTTCTTTGTTGTTATTTATTTTAAATATTAAATTTAACGGATTTTATTACATGTCGTTATATTGCCCAAAATTTTTTTTTGCATATATCAGTATGGACAAAGGGATTTTTTCCTTTAAACATTCTGGTCTCGCCTCATTCCCTTTCCAGTCATTATGTATTAAGTGAAGAAGAAACTGTACTTTCCTCCAGTTGGAATCGAACCCACAATCATCGAGTTTACAGTCAGACGCCGATATACTAGGTTATTAGATTTATAGCGTAGTAAATTATATATACGAGTAGATATAATTATTCAGGATATAGTGTGATCAAGTTTATTTAATTACTAATATTATTCAAAGCAAATTAAATTGATTATAATCCTGACACGTTTCTAAGTATCAAAATAAATTAAATGTAAGATTTTTTTATATTATTGGCAAAATGCCCGGTAGAAATTAAGTTAAGGCGCCACTCGGTTACACACTTTATTATTATATCACACTTTGATTTTACTGCTTATGTATTTTGCTTTTACATTTTTTAATTACACACTTGATAAATACACAAGTACACAAAGAAACAGCACTACGGCTAGCTTCACTTGTTGATTTTTACACAAAAGCAACTTCGACGAGAGGCAGAATAACAGTGTACTGACTTAAACTGTCAAAATTCCCCTTTATATAGCCATTTCCTCACTTTTATCAATATTTATGTGGGTATTTTACATTTCTTTTGTGCAAATTACCTCTGTATACTAATGATTGTCTTACATTATACTGACATCTATCTCCATATTTTTATTTTTAATTTGCTATCCTCCGTAAAAGTTTCGTAGAAAACTGAAGCAACTTTTTAATTCATACAAAAAATATCTGAAATTGATGTGATCAATCAAACTGTTAACTTTTATCTTATTAGTATAAATAATATTTGTTACTAGAAACCAAAAATGGTTAACTTATAACACACATAGATGGTATGTTTCGAGTGTATTCGGACAGTGATTCCACGTACTTCTATTAAATGCCATAAATCACGTAAAAATTATATTTCAGAGTAGTTCCCTTCCAATACGGACCGTTGCCTGCATGCAACAGCACGAATTGACACAATTCCATCGCTTTTATAATCTCTATTATCTAAGATTACCCTCTTTTTGAGAGATTCCTAAATTTATTATATTTTTGCAACATTCACCTACAGACTATATACATTCCAAGTGTGTCAAACGAAATGTATCCAAACATAAGTATCCAAGCTAGCCAATAGCTAACTTGTGTATTCCGGAAGCCTTTAAAGCTCAATAGTGAAACAAAGTTAGACAGTTAGTGCTTCCATAGTACGCTTGCAAGGAAATTGAATTTGTGAAATTATTTGCTACTCTTCAGCGACGTTTTCGTTTAGGCTCAAGAGTAATGGTTATGACATATCGGATGAATGATTGTTGTTTTGTCTTTTGTACTTTATGGTACAAGTATATCATTTGGTATGAAACAAAATAGATTTACGCTGCTTCTGCTTGTGATCATTTATACTTAGAAATTTTGAATCCAAACCTTTCTTGCCTGTATTCCTGAAATATCGAGCTTTTTAAATTTGTAATATGGATTAAGTAGGACGATATGGAAAAAGTATGTGTATAAAAATTATTATTTTCTATTGATCTATATATATATTTATATAAATTGATCACTGGTAACGTAACTGGTAACTGGTAACCAATTTTATGTGAAAAATTAAAACACGTCGACTTCAGTTTTACACTCAAACCTGGTTTTACTTATTAAAGCTTCAATGTCATACTGTGTCGCGGCAAGCAATTTGGCACAAACTCTAAATTATATTTTTTTGTCAATATCAACCCCAAAAAACCCAAACTCACCACATTTTTATTTCTTCTTATTTTATATTCTCACGCATTAACCTGCACATGGCAGGGTAGGCAAAGACAACTGCAGGAACCATAGGAACCGCATGTTAAGACACTCCGTTGCTTAATCTCTGTTTTCCACCTATTTCAAACCCATAAATCATCGCGTTTACAGGTAGACACTATGTCTCTGTGCCACAACGGTCCTCTCTCTCGTTATTATCTAATATACCCAATTTCAATATCAATATAACCCAAAAGCGCTATATAAATGAGCATAACAATGTTTGTCGGTATTATATCAGTCAATCAGCACAGATTAGGTCGTGACATTTTGTTTGCATAGCCCAGACGAACCGTGCGAGTTAATTACACGCTCATTAATATGGTCAACAAATTTCTGCATTGATTCTGTATAATTGACTTGTGTAGTGTTAGTGTTGGCTAAGTTAAATAAGCTTTCAATTTTGGTATAACTATAATTGGTTTGGAATTTCTGTAAGATGATATTGCTGTCCCGTACGTCTCTATCTGTTTGTAAACCATTTATATTAAGATGCAGCTTAAACTAATTTTAAATATTTCTTCCTTAAGCTGAAATCAATATATAATAGTCACTTGGTAGGAAATAAATTGTCACAAAAGAAATAAAATGATTTTTCAGTAGAAATCACGATGCAGTGATGTAAACTTTTCCCATTTGAAGGACTATTTAAGAAATGTCAGGCGAACTAAGTAATATTTAGAAGTAATTCTTTCTGCTATATTAGTTAGAGAGTCAATGTAATAAATATTTAATTTATTACAGCAGCCCGTGATTTTCTTCCATTGGATTATGAAATGTTAAACAAAGCTTTATCTCTAATTCTATTTTTTTAATTATAGAATAATTTCTTAAAAAAGGAACCCACGTTGTCTAAATGCAAATCGCACTTTATATTTTTCCTAAACACTATATTATATTTTTTTATATTGTAAAAGAAATATTATAACAAAATAACAAATACTCTTCTACGTAAAAGCCTTTTATAAAAATATTTATAAAATTATAATAATACTCATTACTTCTTTAACCAAAGTGGTTATTAAATTAGTTTACTTAGCAAATAGTCAATTACTCGTTCAGCCGTAGTTTAGTATCACAAAATTTGATCGTCCCAGTTTAAATTTAGTTAATTTTGCTACATTAATTTGTAATGAAACTAATGAAGTGCCCTGATTTTGCTTCAATTTTTTAACCGACATATATACATACATATATATATATATATATATATATATATATATATATATATATATATATATATATATATATATATATATATATATATATATATATATATATATATATATATATATATATATATATACATACATACATACATACATATATTATATATGTATAATATATTACTAAATTAGGCTCTGATTAAGTATTTTTGAACGAATTATTTGTGTATTTTTATTGTTGTATATATTTTTAATACTTTTATTAGTAGACAACACGGTAAAGCTGACATCAGCTCACTTATAGCGTAGTTATATAAATGTCAAAGAATGGTTAAGTATTTACTAAGTTTCTGAATTTATACATTACAATTAAACATACAAAAAGTTAAATACTTCATCTCTTTACTATATTTATACACCATACTGGTGTGAGGTATGTTAATTATTTAGTTTACACGATAAACTAATTTACAGCGTGTTTTGTAATTTGATAAATATTGTTTGCGGATATCGGTAAAGTAAATATTAACTAAAAACATATCTTTTATACTTTTACGGTTTGATATGTTACAATAATTAAATGGGAAAAAGGACTGTAAATTGCTTTATTTTTATTATTTTCGTCCTGGCGCAGTTTGTGGGTTCAATTCCTTTTGGAGAGGATGGATTACTGCATTTCCATTTCCTTTACTCTTGCAACAGCGTTGAGTTCCGCCTCTCAACAGGCAATGCCCGAAACAAAGCAGAAAGCCTGCTTCAGAGGCATTTCTTAACGCTCGGTTCCAATGTTTCCTGTGGTTCCCTCTGGCTTTCTACTAAGCGCGGGATAAAGCGTGAAACCAAAAATTTCTATATCGGCATTAAGATCCGCCAACTAATGCAAAATTATGAATATCCTGAAAATCAAAATTTAAACTTCAAGCAACAAAAAATACTAGAAAAAAGAAACCATACGTTTTGTATGTGACCTAAACTAATGTGCCTATACAAAGTATTATTCGTTGCGTTGTCTATAGGGAAATATTGTGTAAATCGATAACGCTCTGTTAAGCGCTCTATAGAAGCTCGCCACTGTGTTCTGTAAAAATCATAGCGCTTGTAATATACAAAGGAAAATGAAATATCAAAATGAAAAAGTTTTATATTTTATTCTAGGAAAGCATAAAAATATTCAAAAAGAGCATATATTTTATATTATTTGTGAAATTGTGGATACAAACAGTGTATTAAATAAAAATTAGTTTTATTATATATATATATATATATATATATATATATATATATATATATATATATATATATATATATATATATATATATATATATATATATATATATATATATATATATATTATATATATATATATATATATATATATATATATATATATATATATATATATATATATATATATATATATATATATATATATATATATATATATATATATATATATATATATATATATATATATATATATATATATATATATATATATATATATATATATATATATATATATATATATATATATATATATATATATATATAAGGCAGTCTTAACTCATAGTATACACAAGGCATAGTTAAAATAACAGAAAAAAACGAACTCCTTAAGCTACTTTTAATACGGCTGAGCGTTGCTAAAGTCCCACATATGGTTTAACTACTTATACATATAAATCCTTTAAATTTGCAAGTTTTATCTGTAACATTACAGAGATATATCTTTGGATGTGTACAAGTTATTTTTTTTAACTTCATACTTTATCCCGCTTACAGCAGGATAGGCACAGGGAACCATAGGAACCTCAGTAAGCTAGTGTAAAAACACTCCGGTCCCACTTTACTGCATTTTACTTTATATTACTTATACTTAAGATATATGGTATACGATGAAGGCGGCTTCAATCATTTATTCGTTTAAAAGGACTTCTACAGTAATTTTTATGTTTAGTTTAATAAAAGCTTTATATTTAAAAAATACGTTATTTAGTAATTCTTTTAATAATTTCTACGGACCATATGTTCACGTTATTTTTATATTTTTTACTTCAAATTTCATGTTCACAATATACCATTTACTACAGGATTTACTTATTCCTAGATTGCTTTGAAACCAATGTGAGTAATATATTGATGTAATATTAATAATTTACGTGCTATTTTTTTAAATATTATTATTATTTTGTCGCATCACAGAAGCTTTTGTTATAATTTTTCATATTTAGATTTTGCTCCCTCGTAACAAGAATTGGAAGTAAAATTCTGCATAGAATCAATAAAAAATAATTTTAAAGCATACAAGTTCTGAGAACTCAGAAAAATCATCTATATTTTCATCTTTACGATTATCTTTAAGTAGAATAGCCGTTGAGGTCCAACGAAAGGAAAATTAAAATACACATAAATATCTTATTTAAAAAAAAAATGCTAATAAAAATATATAATCTGTATATTTGTATATTTCAAATATATCATCTGTATTAAAATAAAAATTATAAATTTATGAATCAAAAGTTAACAGAATTAAACGCATCTATCGAGTCATGCCTTAGTATGCAAGGCGCAATATGCAACACATGCAACGCTCAGCTCGTTGCATCACGTACTCCTAATGGCTATGAAATACAAAATAATTGTACAAGTAGTATGTGGTGGTATAATATTTATTGTGAACATTTATTACTTTCTATTGCAATAAAAGCAAAGAAAGTAGAAATAAGAGTTATTAATTAATTTTTTTAAATATTTAGGTGGATTTAACATATGGAAAAATATGTATAGAAAAAATGGTTTCACACTAAATTCTCAGCGTACCGACGAGATCTGTAATATATATTTATTATTTTAAACATATATAAAACAATCGATATCACAAAATTTACACAAGAAAATGGATCTCGATTAACATATTCGTAAGGTTTTTGTCGAATCTGTCATTACGGTCAATATAATAGGGACACACAAAAGGGTCCAAAAGCATATGAATTTATTATAAATTACAAGCTAAGCCCTCTCCAGGGGACCCAACGGCAGATTTTATTTTCTTACATACATAGCCTGTATGGGATGAACAAAGATAATTGATGTTCTAAAACGTTTTAGTTTTAATATCTCCTTATATAAAAAAACGAGTATATTATATAACTGGAAAGACAGCTAATTAACATATTTTTTATCTTACATACTATCACTATAGTGCCGAAAACATATTATATCACATATAACCCTAGAAAGATAATCATATTGTATTGTACGGAAAAGATACTCATGCGTAAAATTTACGCATGCGTTTTAATTAGTTTTAGGTAGAGACTTATTAGTTTATTTATATTATTCTTGTGATATTATATATTACTATATATATTAGAATAATTAGTAATGCAGATAATTTCTTTATGATAATTTATTCATAAAAAACAATAATTTCAAATTTCCGTTATAAATAAACATATTTTTTTAACATTTACTCTTTCATAAAAAAAAACTATTTTTTTAGTACAATAACCAGTCTTTTTAAGTCAAAATCAACAATTAGCATATTTTAACTATATACTAGGAACATACAGTTATATAAAAATCAGTTACAAAAAGCTTTGACACATATGAACATTATGCTCACGACATAGATTTTTTTTACATTTTTTGCAAAACGCATTTGCTTTTCGTATTTTTTTAGAGGGGCAGAAACTGCAGTAAATACGATTTTTCACCACAGGCTCATAGGTTTGCTCTTCTAATGTACCAGGTTCTTCATCTATCGACATATTGGAGATATTATCTCGCAAATATCTTTTCAAAGTAAGGTTTCTAAACATGTACGCAAAAACGAAGTAGACAGACCTAAATTGAGATTTTTCATAAAGTTTTTTTGACTTAGAGGCTTTTTTCCGTTGCCATTAACATTGTGATGTAGACCAACAATGTCTATTTCTACTTCTAATAATCCTCTGTCGCAAGGCCGGTCTTACGGGAGGCCGATGTGGAGCTCAGTACTGCTTTGCTCATCTAGTAATGCACTTTCACTTGGCGTTGGCTGGTCTTCTTGTACCTCTGTTGTAAAGGCTTCTTCTATGTCACTCTGTACGTCGTCGTCACTTCACACACTTTGTAGTCCGCTACCTCACTGTCGGTATTCTCACAGGGAAGCTCGTCGTCGTTTTTCATAAGACCAGCCAGGATATGGTCTTCTTCCATGCTTCTACTTCCCATAATTATATATTTTTGTTTGTATATCTTAAAAAAACAAATAATACAATATAGGATACGATATACAGTCATAATAAGACAGATAATGATAAAACTTCCACACAAGTCAAAATCCTAAAAGTCACGTAAAAGATAATCATGCGTAATTTTGACTCACGCGGTTGTTATATTTCAAAATCGGTGACACTTACCTGGTTGACACGCATGCCACACGGCAGCTTCCAGCCTCGAATGAGATGTCCTAAGCTCACGGCTATGGATTCGCGCTATTTCGAAAAAGAGAGCTATTTTTCGGAAACGCATGCGTAAATTTTACGCAGACTATCTTTCTAGGGATAAAAAGAAATCACATAATATCTAAAAAAAAATAATAAATATCTCTTATTTCTACTTTCTTTGCTTTTATTATAATAGACAAGTAATAAATGTTCACAATAAATATTACACTGCCATACTACTCGTACAATGTTGATATAAAATAATATAAAGAAGTAACTAGAAGTTAAATATAAACAATGTAAGATTAATTTATAATTTGATTTTATGAGAATAAACAATAAGAAAACTATACTTAAAGAAAACATTTAAAAATTTGAACGCAGGACCTGCACGGTTCGCAGGAGGGCGCGGGTTCGAGTCCCGCTGCGTTCAAATTTTTATATGTTTTCTTTAAGTATTTTTTCTATCCTCAGTGTGGATTAACACTTTAAAAAACTCTTAAAAAATCTTAAATCAAAATCATTCACATCGCAAACTTTTTTGCCATTCTCGTATATAACCTCGTTTGCATTTACGCTCGTGTAAAATTAATTTTAAGAGGCCCTCGGGAACAGATAAGTGGTTTACGCCTAATGATAGGCGACGACATTGCTGGATTAAATTTCGGCTGCTTTAATAGTGTTTGTCAGGTTCCAACGAGTTAGAAATTACCGCAACTTAACGACTTTAAATCGAGGCCCAAATTGTTAAAGACATTTCACTAAGCCATTAAGTGTTGAATCGGTTTGTGTTTTCATTAAGATCAAGATGTCAGACGAGGATTTTTTATTTTTGTTATTATACAGTATTATAGTCATAATAAATTTGTTTTCCACACTACAAAGAAAACATAAAAAAGAACTAAAAAGTGGTATGTACCTAATAATAATATAATAATAATATTTAGTCATTTATTATGATTATAATCGTTTATAATAATATTTTTGTACGAGGGTTAAACTGAAAGTTTTTAGAACTGGCAACTTAAAAGCATTATATTAAAAAAATAAGTTTAAATTTTGAAAATAGAACTCTTTACCAATAATATTGAGTATACATTTCATTCATTTGTCATTTGTTTTACGATTTGGCGGCAAATTGAAAATTGTCTGTGCACGTCAGAATGAATTTAAGCCGAGAAAATTTTCGTGCAATGATTTTTTATGACTTTCGATGTCATATAAGTCAACAAGAAAGTTATGATAGACTTCGATTGGCTTTTAACGATGAAGCCCCATCTCGTGCCACAGTTTACAACTGGTTTAATGAATTCAAACGTGGTTGAACTAATCTCACCGATGATTTGCGTGAGGGACGGCCTTCTACAGCGACGACTGAAGATAATATCAGTGTTGTGCGGCGTATGATAGAGACTGACAAAAGAGTGACCTATCAGCAGATTCGGACAAGTCTAGGCATAGGTATGAGTCAAGTGCACAAAATCCTCCATGAACATTTAGCGGTCAGGAAGCTTTGTGCCCGCTGGATACCGCATAATTTGACCGAGGCTCAAAAACTCCGCCGTGTTGATTGGTGCCGAGAAATGATCCAAAAATTTAACGGAGGTGACTCAAATGCTGTGTTCGACATACTAACGGGTGACGAAAGCTGGATTTACTGTTATGATCCGGAAACCAAAAGACAGTCTGCTCAGTGGGTGTTTCCTTCCGAAGAGTTGCCAACTAAAGTGAAGAGAGGTCGAAGTGTTGGAAAAAAAGATGGTGGCCTCGTTCTTCGGAAAGACAGGTTACATTACGCGACAGTTGTCTTAGAGGATCAGAAAACGGTTAATGCAGAGTGGTATACTAACAACTGTTTGCCACTTGTCTTGGAAAAAGTTCGTGAGAAACGACCTCGCAGCAGGATCCTCCTTCATCACGACAATGCCTCGTCGCACACCGCCAGGCAAACGATTGACTATTTGGCGACCTTAGACGTGGAAATACTGGGTCACCCGCCGTATAGCCCCGACCTCGCACCCTGAGATTTTTATTTATTCCCGAAAATAAAAGAAAAACTTCGAGGAAAACATTTAATGGACGCCGAAGAAGCAGTGGCTGCGTTTCAAAACGCCGTTGAAGAGACCCCTAAGGCCGAGTGGGCAAGGTGCTTTTCTCAATGGTTCCATCGAATGCAGCGATGTATTGATGTAAATGGACGCTATTTTGAAAAGTTATAATAAAACTAATAACTTGCTAGAATGCTTAGTTTTTGATTTTCTAAGAACTTTCAGTTTGACCCTCGTATCTGCCTGTATTTTCCTTTTTATTTTCACTTTAGACCATGAATGACAGTAAAGAAATCATATTGAATTAAAGATTTACCACAAAAATTTTGTCTTACAATTTTCAGCAAATTTCAGTCAACATTTATCAAACGATTACATGTCTATTGTACGTTAGCAATAAATGCATCTTTTGTGCAACTAAAGACGCATCAGAGTACAGCACACGTTCCTTGTTTCCTGATCAGCCAATAATACTGGCTGGTCTGCACAAAGGGAGTCAAATTGAAAACATATATGCAATTTCCTTTGGAACATTTGTCTAGGTTAAACGATTTTAAGGTTTTTTTTTTTTAAAAACCCGGTAGTATATTCTAATATATTGAATTACTAATATTTTTTTATTAAATATAGTATTATATATGTATTTTGTAATATATTTAGTAATCAGATGATTTGCTCCAAATTCTTCGCTTCTGTTTTTCTTTTTTAATTTTCAGTTGTGCTTTCCACCGCTAGCGTTTCTTACTAGATTAAGAGAATTATATTACTCGAAAAATAATATTATGATGATATCATCATAAAAGTTTTATTGTAATTATAATTATTATTCTAAGCCATAAGTCACTTAATTATTACAATTTGTAATATACACGGACACACAGCTTCACAGAGATAACTAAAAAAACCATGGCAAACTAATGTTAAGACACTCCGTTCTCTGCTTATCGCCTTTTTCCGAGGCATTGTATTGTTTTAGTATAATAAAAAAATGACGGAAAGGAGAAAGTATTTTATGTATATAAATATGTCAAAATTTACATAATTCAAAATCCACAACATTTTATTAAAAAAACATGTACAGAAGACAAAAAATCATGTTTGTTCAACAGTATACGTTATCTACAAACGTGTACTACTCGCATACAAGGGTACAACGTTAACACAAATATTTACGCTCGATGCGGCGCGGCGTGCAATCGGGGTACACAATAAATAATTTCTTTCGCCTTCAAACAAAGCGACGTATCTACTGTAATATTGAAAACAAACTGGCTTAGATATTCCGATATGGAAATATTGACACAAAACTATTGCATCTATACATATATTTATATCTAGATCAATATTCATTTTAAGTCACTGTGGTGCGTTTCACTGTAAAAGTGAACGACGGATGTGGATTCCTAAACGATTAATTTTTATTTTCTCTCATTATTCAACTTGCAATGTCTTGAAATTAGGCGGAAAGTGCAGAGGGAAAAGTGTTAACACTAGTTACCATCTTGTATATCAGTATTATGGCATGAAGCAATATGTAAATTTTAATTTTTTTGCCAATAAAATTTATAAAGACACTTGTGCAAGTCGTGTGGCACAATGTACTTGTAGCTGTGATCGCTATTACATCGGAATTATTAGCCTTATAGTTTTTTTATATACATCTACAACCTGTAAGGATGTGGATGCGTTGCCAACTTCGCGTATACTTCATACCTCCTTGATAAAATAGCGTTTCATCACAACAATAAATTTTCAATTCCGCCTGCACTCACTATTGCATAAGTTGCGGTAGTAGTGGCTTATATCGAGTAGGAACAATCAAACGGTATAGACAATAAATGAATTGTTTGTACTTATTATGTATTTTTGATGTCATTACATCGTCCCAAGTCGCTGAGTCGGCACATGCCATTTCCCAACACCGTATATTCTAAGAACGAGATACAAAGGAATGCATGCCTTTGGGTGCGTGTGCTTCTCATATAATATAAAATTAATATTAAGAATTAGTCTGTTTAAGGTAGCTTAAGAAGTCGGTTGAAATTAAAATATAATATTATAATTATAATAAACTTTTTTTAAAAATTCCTCCACCGCGCTCCGAACTTGACTATGTTTTTATGTGTGTCTTTAAGTGTGTATGTGTAAGTGTGCGTGTGTGTATGTGAACAGTATAAGGAAAAACATAATCAGTCATAATAAAAGATTTGTAAAATATATAGACCTAAAGATTCTATAAGGCAAAATTTAAAGAGATAAATATATTGACCGTTGTATCTCAATATATCTTTGTAAATGTCATGTACGTTAAATAGAATATTAATGATTTTGAGAAAATCGGTGATTCACTAGAAATAGGCTTACAGCGGCTTACAGCGCCTATAATTAGATTGCAACGAATCCGCAATTCTTTGAAGGAGCAGTGTGTACTCTTTTACAATAGGGTCCCAGAAAATGTCCGACAATGCTCTATATCACAATTTTAAAGAATTGTGAAAAGACGTTTGTGTGTTAAAGGTCCTGTATGTCAGTGCATCATGGCGCCCTTCTTTTTACCTTATTACGATCATTTTGATATCACAAAATATTGGTTCTTTAAAAAGATATTTGATCAATCGACTGATATTTAAGAAAATAGTCGAATCAATAAACGGAAATATTCATCATGAAATAATCGACCCCCCAAAAATAATTTAAAAAAGTAAAACTAATTTAGTCAAAACATCAATATTTTATAAAATATTGACAAAATCATAGAAAAATCCCATTATAATCTAATATTCAATTTAAAAGTGCCATGTACTCTATCATACACTTATAGCTGATCTATAAATTTTAAAGTGGAAACATCGTTTAAAGTCACTTCTCACATTATTCTATGACTATTTGGCTTTTAAGTAAAAGAGAACAATCTTTTACGTTCCATATGCAAGAACAATAGGATATCAGGACTGGGTAATACAAACAGAATGCGAAACTCACTGGAATAGCTTCATTCAATATTCATACATTTGCAGTTACAAAGCATTTAAGTGTTTTAAACCTTGCCAGTTCAAATTAAGGTTCAAATTTAACTAATATATATAAGAAGTTAAGTGTTAAGATGATTTTTAGCAAGTTAGGCCGAGAGCGTCTCACCTTTAGGTGTTTTCTTTTTATTACGACTTTATGTTGGTTGTTTCTTGTGTTACTGGCTACAATGGGACTGTAATGCCAATAGTTACCGTTCCTTTTATGGCTAAGCATATTGTTACTATTTTAAAACCCTACTAGTTTTACTGTAACTGGTTTACTGTAAAACTACTACCATATCTATCTCTACATGGATCACTTAAGTTACTATAAGTTATAAAGCCGCCTTTGACATAATAATATGTACATTATCTTTCGATGTAATAATTCATATATTTTCTGTTTTTGTACGTACAATAAATTATTATAATTTATCAAGGTAATAAGTAAATGTACATTTAAATAACTCAAGTACGGATCCTGTAATGTATTATATTCGGTCCTATAATGTATTATATAGAATATCCAACATCGGACAAATAAAGTATAGTTTTTATCAGTTGCTCTTCTATTCCAAAATATTATTTACTGGTTTTTACAGTATAATATTTTACAGTATTTCGATTTGATAACTTTTTTCTTAAATATCAGTCGATTGATCAAATATCTTTTTAAATTTTGAGATATTAAAATGATCGTAATAAGGTAAAAAGAAGGGCGCCATGGTGCACTGACATATAGACTGAGGTTTGATTTCCACTAAAAGAATGAAAAAAGATAAAAAATCTGACATTTAATATGAAGTATCTAAAATTTAGGCTTAAATAAAAGCTCAAGTTTTACTTTCTATTCCACACTACACAGAAACCGTGGGAACCTAGTGTTAAGACACTCCGTTCCCTGTGTTTCGCCTGTTCGAGGCATTCAGTGTTAAGTGATGAAACTTAATGACGCCAAGTTGCCAGAGCGAAAAAAATGGAAATGAAAAAATCCATCTTCTCTGAACCCACAAATAGTCGCGTTAACGTTATGCCTCTGTATCACGGCGGTCATCAAACATAAATTAAAATAAAAAATATATATTTAACAGAATTTAAAGAGTTACTTAGAATTACGGCACTCATATTAACCTCTTACCTTTACTTTATCGTTGAAATCCATATGAAAATTCATATAATTTGGTTCATCGTTCAAAGTAGGTAGTTCCTCAAGAACAGCACAGAAGTGAATAAGTGTGACCTAAATTATAGTCACATAGTCCATCAATTAACTCAACCTCTTTCTCCAGGAGGTAAGGGTCTACAGTCATATTTATAAAATAGCTGTTTATATATGTTTAATTTGGTTAATTCAAAAAGTTTATCGTTCCACACTTTGTCAATTCATATTTTCATTATACTGAGGCATTGTTTCCATATTATCTGATTTAACTGTTTAATTTACTTTGTTTGAATCTGTGATAAGCTGCGATTAAACTTATGTAATATTTCTTTGCAACTTTATACATTTTAAACTTGAGCAATATCTAGGTGTAAATTTACGTGCACTCTTCATATATTCTGACGTTAGGTTATGAACATTTAGAATTTATATTTTAAAATTTATTATAATTATAAAATGAAGGGCAACTAGTATAGAGAATGTACACATTCGAACGCGTTCACGTACATGTCTTAGCATATATTCTACATATTCTTTATTATGACTGATTATGTTTTTCCTTATACTGTACACATATACACACGCACACTTACACACACACACACGCACACTTACACACACACACTTACAGACACACATAAACAAACATAGATAAAAACATCAAAAATACATAATTAATTTATTGTCTATACCGTTTGATTGTTCCTACTCGATATAAGCCACTACTACCGCAACTTATGCAACAGTGAGTGCAGGCGGAATTGAAAATTTATTGTTGTGATGAAACGCTATTTTTTCAAGGAGGTATGAGGTATACGCGAGGCTGGCAACGCATCCACATCCTTACAGGTTGTAGATATATATAAAAACTATGTACATTGTGTCACTTGATTTGCACAAGTGTCTTTATTAATTTTATTGGCAAAAAAATTAAAATTTACATATTGCTTCATGCCATAATACTGATATACAAGATGGTAACTAGTGTTAACACTTTTCCCTCTGCACTTTCCGCCTAATTTCAAGACATTGCAAGTTGAATAATGAGAGCAAATAAAAATTAATCGTTTAGGAATCCACATCCGTCGTTCACTTTTACAGTGAAACGCACCACAGTGACTTAAAATGAATATTGATCTAGATATAAATATATGTATAGATGCAATAGTTTTGTGTCAATATTTCCATATCGGAATATCTAAGCCAGTTTGTTTTCAATATTACAGTAGATACGTCGCTTTGTTTGAAGGCGAAAGAAATTATTTATTGTGTACCCCGATTGCACGCCGCGCCGCATCGAGCGTAAATATTTGTGTTAACGTTTGTACCCTTGTATGCGAGTAGTACACGTTTGTAGATAACGTATACTGTTCAACAAACATGATTTTTTGTCTTCTGTACATATTTTTTTAACAAAATGTTAAGGATTTTACCTATGTCGATTTTGAATTATGTAGATTTTGACATATTTGTGTAGATAAAATACTCTGTTCTCCTTTCCGCCATTTTTTATTATACTAAAACAATACAATGCTTCGGAAAAAGGCGATAAGCAGAGAACGGAGTATCTTAACATTAGTTTGTCATGGTTTTGTAGTTATCTCTGTGAAGCTGTGTGTCCGTATCCGTATATTACAAATTGTAATAATTAAGTGACTTCTGGCTTAGAATAATAATTATAATTACAATAAAACTTTTATAATGATATCATCATAAAATTATTTTTCGAGTAATATAATTCTCTTAATCTAGTAAGAAACGCTAGCGGTGGAAAGCACAACTGAACATGGATAAAAAATATGTAGATATGTAGATATTTTCTGTTTTTTTTTTGGCGAAGAATTTTCTGGCGAAGAATTTGGAGCTAATCACCTGATTACTATACATATTAAAAAATACATATATAATATTATATTTAATAGAAAAATATTAGTAATTCAATTTATTAGAATATACTACCGGGATTTTTTTTTTAAAAAAAACTTAAAATCGTTTAACCTAGACAAATGTTCCAAAGGAAATTGCATATATGTTTTCAATTTGACTCCCTTTGTGCAGACCAGCCAGTATTATTGGCTGATCAGGAAACAAGGAACGTGTGCTGTACTCTGATGCGTCTTTAGTTGCACAAAAGATGCATTTATTGCTAACGTACAATAGACATGTAATCGTTTGATAAATGTTGACTGAAACTGGCTGAAAATTGTAAGACAAAATTTTTGTGGTAAATCTTTAATTCAATATGATTTCTTTACTGTCATTCATGGCCTAAAGTGAAAATAAAAAGGAAAATACAGGCAGATACAAAAATATTATTATAAACGATTATAATCATAATAAATGACTAAATATTATTATTATATTATTATTAGGTACATACCACTTTTTAGTTCTTTTTTATATTTTCTTTGTAGTGTGGAAAACAAATTTATTATGACTATAATACTGTATAATAACAAATATAAAAAATCCTCGTCTGACATCTTGATCTTAATGAAAACACAAACCGATTCAACACTTAATGGCTTAGTGAAATGTCTTTAACAATTTGAGCCTTGATTTAAAGTCGTTAAGTTGCGGTAATTTCTAACTCGTTGGAACCTGACAAACACTATTAAAGCAGCCGAAATTTAATCCAGCAATGTCGTCGCCTATCATTAGGCGTAAACCACTTATCTGTTCCCGAGGGCCTCTTAAAATTAATTTTACACGAGCGTAAATGCAAACGAGGTTATTATATACGAGAATGGCAAAAAAGTTTGCGATGTGAATGATTTTGACTTAAGATTTTTTAAGAGTTTTCTTATTGTTTATTCTCAAAAAATCAAATTATAAATTATTCTCACATTGTTTATATTTAACTTCTAGTTACTTCTTTATATTATTTTATATCAACATTGTACGAGTAGTATGGTGGTGTAATATTTATTGTGAACATTTATTACATTTCTATTGTAATAGAAGCAAAGAAATTAGAAATAAGAGATATTTATTAATTTCTTTTAATATTTATATGTGATTTCTTTTTATATGTGATATGTAAAACAAAATAATTAGCTGTCTTTTCAGTTATATAATGTACTCGTTTTTTTTATATAAAGAGACATTAAAACTAAAACGTTTTAAAACATCAATTATCTTTGTTCATCTCATACAGGCCATGTATGTAAGAAAATAAAATCTGCCGTTGGGTCCTCTGGAGAGGGCTTAGCTTGTAATTTATAATAAATTCATATGCTTTTGGACCCTTTTGTGTCCCTATTATATTGACCGTAATGACAGATTCGACAAAAACCTTACGAATATGTTAATCGAGATCCATTTTCTTGTGTAAATTTTGTGATATCGATTGTTTTATATATGTTTAAAACAATAAATATATATTACATATCTCGTCGGTAAGCTGAGAATTTAGTGTTAAACCATTTTTTCTATACATATTCCATATGTTAAATCCACCTAAATATTTAAAAAAAATTAATTAATAACTCTTATTTCTACTTTCTTTGCTTTTATTACAATGGAAAATAATAAATGTTCACAATAAATATTATACTACCACATACTACTTGTACAATTATTTTGTATTTCATAGCCATTAGGAGTACGTGATGCAACGAGCTGGGCGTTGCATGTGTTGCATATTGCGCCTTGCATACTAAGGCATAACTCGATAGATGCGTTTAATTCTGTTAACTTTTGATTCATAACTTTATAATTTTTATTTTAATACGGCTTATATATTTAAATATGTTAATTAGGATTTTTTTATTAAAAATAAGATATTTATGTGTATTATAATTTTCCTTTCGTTGGACCTCAACGGCAATTCCACTTAAAGATAAGCGTAAAGATGAAAAATAAATGTTTTTAGGGTTCTCAGAGATTGTATATTTTAAAATTATTCCTTTGAAATTATTAAAATTGATTTTGTATAGAATTTTAATTCCAGTTCGAAATACGAGGGAGCAAAACCCTAAATGTGAAAAATTACTACAACAGCATTTGTGATGCGACTAACTATAGTAGTAACATTTAAAACTAGTACTGTTGATACAATATGAATAAAGGTCTCGCACTAGCTTCTAAGCAATCTTATAAATAAGTAAATCCTATACTAAATACTATATGGTCTCAAATAAAATTATTGAAGTAAAAAACTTTGAAGAAAAAAACAAAGACGTATAACAAAAATAGTAAAAAAAAAATAAAGTAAATAGCGGTCAAGCAGAGTGAAGCGGAACAGAGTGTCTCAACACTAGCTTCCTACGGTTCGTGCGGGTCCCTTTGCTTACCCTGCTATGAGCGGGATAAAGCGTGAAGTTAAAAAAAGTAAATTCATCTCCAAACATATATGCAAATCACATATAAAACTTTACAATTTAAGGACCCTTAAAAATACTACAAATATATATTATAAAATTACTGTTAAAAGCGTGCGTGGGACTTTAACACAGCTTATTTCAGCAAAGCTCAGTCGTGTTAAAAGTTGTTGAGCAGCTTAAGCAGTTCGGTTTTTTACGTTATTTTAACTATGTCTTTCTAAACTAATAAGAAGTAAACTGTCCCTAAAGTATCTCATTCAGGCTGTTCTGCTTCACTACCTCACTGGTTCACTATTAAATTTTATTAATTGTTTTATTTATAAAATATATTTATTTCTCGAATTTTCTTTTAAATATTTTACTCAATTATATTAACCAAAACACTAATATTTATTTTATACACTATTTGTATTCATAGTTTCACAAATAATATAAACTGTATGCTCTTTCTGAATATTTTCATGCTTTCCTAGAATAAAATATAAAACGCTATGATTTTTACAGAACACAGTGGCGAGCTTCTATAGAGCGCTTAACAGAGCGTTATCGATTTACACAATATTTCCCTATAGACAACGCAACGAATAATACTTTGTATAGGCACATTAGTTTAGGTCACATACAAAACGTATGGTTTCTTTTTTCTAGTCATTTTTATTATTCTAAGCTCAAATTTCAGTTTTCGGGATATTGAGGACATAAGTTGGCTGAGATTAACGTTAACGCCGCAGAAGCTAAATTAAAGACATATTTTTAGCTTCATGCTTTATCCTGCGCTTATCAAGGAATCAGAAGGAACTGCGGGATCCGTACGTACCTAGTATTAAGACACTCCGTTCTTTCCTCTCCTTCTTTCAATGAGTTGCGTGTTGAACGACGGACGTCAACGCGGCTCTTAGAGTGAGAATTGAACCCATAAACCGTAGCGTGTACAGGCAGATGTTACGCCTCTGCGCTACGACAAAAATAAAAATTAAGCAATTTACAATCTTTTATCCCATTTATTTAAACAGCTGAAATAGTAAAATTGTGAAAGATATATATTTGTAGTTAATATTTACTTAACCGATGTCCGCAAACAATATTTATCAAATTACAAAACACGCTGTAAATTAGTTTATCGTGTAAACTAAATAATTAACATACCTCAAACCAGTATGGTGTATCAATATAGTAAAGAGATGAAGTATTTAACTTTTTGTATGTTTATTTGTTATGTATAACTTAGCAAGAACTTAGTAAGTACTTAACCAATGAGTGAGCTGATGTCAGCTTTACCATATTTTCTACTAATAAAAGTATTAAAATTATATACAATAATAAAAATATATAAATCGTTCAAAAATACTTAATGATATTATATACTTAATGATATTATATACTATTTATAATAATATATACATATATAATATACTATGTTAGTTAAAGCCAGACCAGGGTACTTTATTAGTTTCATTACAAATTAATGTAGCAAAATTAACTAAATTTAAACTGGGACGATCAAATTTTGTGATACTAAACTACGGCTGAACGAGTAATTGGCTATTTGCTAGGTTAATACATACCTACTAATTATAGTAGTAAACTAATTTAATAACCACTTTGGCAAAAAATAATGAATATTATTATAGTTTTATAAACATTTTCATAAAAGGCTTTTAAGTAGAAGTTTATTTATTATATATATTTCTTTTGGAATTTAGAAAAGATATATTAGTCAAGTGCGAGATGTATTTACACAGTATTGATATTTTTAAAGAAATTATTAAAAAACATATACTTAAAAATATAGAAAAGTCTTTCAGGAATTCGTTTGGAATAAACATAGGGATTAGTCATAAAGTTTTGCTTAGCGTTTCATAATCCAATGAAACAAAATGTCAGGTAGCTGTAAAAAAATTAAAATAACTAATAATGCTCCAACTAATGTAGCAGAAAGCATTATTTCTTAATATTACTTAGTGCACCTGACATTTCTAGAATGGCGAAATTGACAATGCTCTCTCAAAAATTGTCCAATGGTTTAATGTCAATGATATACTGTTAAATGAGAAGAAAAGGAAATGTATAAAATTCACACTCCTGAATGTTAGATTTATCAAAACTATTGTAAAACTTAACGATAAGGAACTAGATTTAGTAAATACTACAATTTTTCTGGGCATTACCTTAGATTCGAAACTTCAATGGGGCGTTCACATGAGGGAACAATTTATCGAACAGACTTAGCTCAGCCGCGTATGCGATCAAAAAGATCCGCTACTTAACCGACGTCAATAACGCAAGACTAGTTTATTTTAGTTATTTCCACAGCATTATGTCATATGGTATACTATTATGGGTAATGCTGCTGATATTGATACTATATTTGTTCTTCAGAAACGGGTTGTTCGAGCAATCTATAACATGAGACCCAGAGATTCTCTTAGGGATAAATTTAAAGACTTTAAAATTATGACTCTTCACAGTCAATATATATTCGAAAATTGTTCATAAAAATATTAATAAATTTAGAATAAATTGTGATGTTCACAATGTTAACACGAGAAATAAGTATAAACTTGGTATGCCCACCACTAGACTCCATAAAATAGGTAACTCCATCTCATGTAATTTTGTCCGTTTCTACAATAAACTACCGAAAGAAGTATTTGATCTGTCCTTAAAATATTTATAAAACAGCAATTAATTAGTGAATCCTATTATAGTGTAAAGAATTAAATTAATGATAAATCAGCATGGAATTCATGAATTGCTAAAAAAGTTAGAATGATGTTAGTGAAGTGATCACAATAGGTTTAGGGAAACCTGGTTGAATTTGTTGTGGGCTCTTCTCACCAGGTCGCGCCTCGTTGGAACCCTCGTAACTTTAGTTTTAAGTCGTGGAGTGTGTAAGTTTCAGAGGGGCTCAATTCGATATTTATTATCGAATTGGGCTCCTCTGACACTCCGCCGTTCGCTCAATCTGACCTACACATGTGATCATCTTATTGATTCTAAGTGGTAAAATTATAACCTAAATTATACCATCCTGTGTATCTTTTCGTTGCGGATTCAATTAGCCAAGCTGACTCCGCATATCCTTCCAAGAGATACCATCTCCACAGCATTCATATTTATTTCATTCTTCTTTTGTAATACCCACGTTCTACTGCCATATAACAGCGTCGGAACCAGAACTGCAATGTGTACGGCCAAACGTGCAGTGATGCTGACGTTCTGCCGCCTCATCAACGCAGCTAAGGCATCGTTCATTCTATTACTGGCAGCAACACGTCTTTCCATGTTCATATCGTGTCTACCATCTCTACTTAACATACTTCCCAAGTACACTATTTCATTCACTTGTTCTGTAATGATTTTCCATTCACAAAAATTTAGCATTTTGTCATTTTCTCGTCTCTTTCAAATACCAGAACTTTTGTCTTACTTGCGTGTATTTCATTCCAAGTGACTATTATATAATGATTGCAGGTTAGGGAAGAAATATTTAAAATTAATTTAAGCTGTATCTTAATAAAAATGGTTAACAAACATATAGAGACGTACGAGACAGCAATAGCTGTCGATCTTATAGAAATTCTAAACCAATTATAGTTACACTAAAGTTGAAAGCTTATTTAACTTAGCCAACACTAACACTACACAAGTCAATTATCCAGAATCAATGCAGAAATTTGTTGACCATATTAATGAGCGTGTAATTAACTCGCACGGTTCGTCTGGGCTATGCAAACAAAATGCCGCGACCTAATCTGTGCTGATTGACTGATATAATACCGACAAACATTGTTATGCTCATTTATATAGCGCTTTTGGGTTATATTGATAACGAAATTAGGTATATTAGATAATAATGTGAGTGAGGACCGTCGTGGCGCAGAGGCGTAGTATAGATTTGTGGGTTCAATTCTCATTCGGGGAAGGTAGATTTTCTATTTCCACATTAATCGCTGTGGAAACTAGCGCGGCGTTGAGTTCTGCCACTCAACCCGAACTATTGTTTGTACATAGCCTCAAAATATTTTCCCCTATAAGTAGTTTTGATAATGGCCGCTGTCATATATATATATATATATATATATATATATATATATATATATATATATATATATATATATATATATATATATATATATATATATATATATATATATATATATATATATATATATATATATATATATATATATATATATATATATATATATATATATATATATATATATATATATATATATATATATATATATATATATATATATATATATATATATATATATATATATATATATATTTATATATGATCTTTGAAGTGCCACTTCAAACTTCACTGGCAGAACTCGACACGCAATGCTTCGAAAAGGCGGAACGCTTTCCGCCTTTTCGAAGCATTGCGTGGGACGGAGTGAGCAGAGACTTAAGCAACGGAGTATCTTAACACTAGGTTCGTATGGATTCTGCGGTTTCCTCTCCCTACCCTGCCATGTGCGGGATAAAGCGAGAAGCTAAAAAAAAGTGCCACTTTATTTATTATTACTGTTTTTATCCTAAAAAATATCGGCATTTCTTACAATTTTTATTTAATATTTCACCTAAAAATCTTTTTAATATATCATACGTATAGGATACGATCTCTTATATGAAAATATAAATACAAATTTGATATCAACTCACGATTGCTTCTTGTATTGCGGAACATCTCGCTCCGGAAGTAAAGCCCGCAATAGTTTTGCAACATTTTATTCTATTTTATTCACAGCATCCTTCACAATAAGGAAACGCAAACATATCCTGTATTGAAAGATTTTTAATCTTGTGATAAAGTTTTTTTTTTATTTATTATTTGTTTCTTTTACTGATTCTATTATAATTCATAGCGTCATGGTTATCATCGTAATCATCACGATTATTGCTACGATCATGATAGTATTTTATTTTTTAATGAATCATATCAATGTTTTTTTATATTTCGATTTTTTGTAATATCTTGAAAATTTTGTGATAAGATTTTGTCAGCTTCATCGTGAAGCTGTGTATGTACATACTCGTAGTATGTAACAAAAGTATATACTTTTCTATATCGATATAAGAGAATTTTACAATGTTAATTTGATCCTCCGAATATTAATTTATTTATATAATTTAAGATTTTACTTTTTGTATAAAAAAAAAGGAAGAAGGTTTGAGTATAAAACATAAAACGAACTCAAATTTTCATGTAAAGATGTAAGGCGGCATGTTTTAATAAGAAAATTAAAGATTCAGTGACTCGGAATGAGGAGTGTATTAGGTACTTTCATCCATAAATTAAGCACACGATTTAGATCAAAGTTCACGTTAGAATGTTCACATTACAGGGCGCTCGTCTGAATTTTTGTATTAAAATTTACTACCCGTTTGTTTTAATTTTCGTTAGATTTTAGGGCAGTTACTTTTTTTTAAATATTATACAAAATATATTCTACACTACTAAATTTGTTAACTGCTGTAGAATTTGTTGAACGCGTTTATTAAATAAGTTTTTTAAAGCCATCAAATTGGGACTGCTGTGGCAATGTGCTGCTTACGCGACGTTGAAATCCGGCAATCAATAAGCAAAATCTCAAAGGCGGAAAGTCTTAACACTAGGTTCCCATGGTGAGTTTGTGTTAAATTATTTTTAAAACTAATAAATAAAATAATAATGTTTAGAATATTTGCAAAAAATCAGAAAGAAAAAAATTTAAAGGATATGACACATGAATTTTCTTCTGTTAGTGCCTCCCACGACACGTACACGTGTACGTACGTAGCCGAGAAATGTGTTATAGTTCCGACGCAAACCATTCAAGGGCACTAAACGACTGTACTTTTTTCATTACCTACGCTAGCTAGGCTATAAAAAGAGCGAGATTTTAGTATTCGATATACGTAGTAGTTATGAAAAATAACTTTAATATATAATAGTGTTACCAACTATCGACTCTCTTTATAATAAAATTAGTATATTTTAACACTGCTTAAACAGAATCTAAACAGAAAACATATTAGCCTTCGTTCTTTAACTGATATACTTAAACAATTTATTATAATTATAAATATATTATAAAGCTCTGAAATAAAGTAACTAACCAATTTTCATTCGATTTTCTTAAAAAAATACAATTCAAAAAAATCATTTACAAGCAACAAGAAACCATTCTTCTCGTAGCCATATCGTAAGTGCTAAACTGTCACCCCGGTTTTATTGTTTTGCACCGCGGCGACTTAACAGCCCTGTTATTGTAACGAGTAACTCTCTTTACGCTTACAAGTTTCGAGCGATTTGTGGGCGTTGTTTCGTATAGCTATTAGAAATACTCGCCCTTTAATTCTGGGGGCGATATTAAGGAACTTTGGTAATCCAAATTGTGAACATAAACATTGCAAATGTAATTCTCGGGCCGCGACGATGTGTTCAAGTTATGATACTTTTTAAAGTGTTGAAAATTTCCCAAGGTGCTAGGGATTTATGCTTAATGGCAGTTTTGTTTTTGTGGAATGCTTTTTTTTTGTGGGGACCTTTTTTTGTTATTTATATTTTTTTTTATTCTGTACACGATTGTTATAGGTTTGCTTGATGCTAGACATTATATCGTGGTAACCTTATTCATTCCGTTTCCCGTTTAAATATGTATAAATGTTAAAGAAATATAATAAGAAGGACTTGAGGACCGTCATGGCGCAGAGGCGTAGCGTCTACGTACGTGTAAGCGCAACGGTCTGTATATTCCATTCCCATTCGGGGAAGATGAATTTTGCTATTTTCATTTTCATCGCTCTGGAAACTGGGCAAAGCGCAGCGTTGAGTTTCGCCACTCAATACTAGAATACCTCGAAAATGGCAGAAAACAGGGACTAAGCAACGGAGCGTCTAAACACTAGGTCCCTGTGGTTCCTGTAGTTCCCTCTGCCTACCCTGACATGTGCAGGATAAGCGTGTAGACGTAATATATATATATATATATATATATATATATATATATATATATATATATATATATATATATATATATATATATATATATATATATATATATATATATATATATATATATATATATATATATATATATATATATATATATATATATATATATATATATATATATATATATATATATATATATATATATATATATATATATATATATATATATATATATATATATATATATATATATATATATATATATATATATATATATATATATACTTAAAATTATTAAAAAAGTACTACATTAAACTTAAACTGCCCCATCTATCGTTCACATATTCGTGCTGAAAACCTCATCATTTTCTACGTGATATCATTAATTTCCATCCAGACGGCGCAAACACCTTCAATCCACGACCGGAAGTCAACCGTGCTGTTTGTAACACTGTGAGAGCAAACACGGACTCATCTCCCATCTCCGCTAAGAAAATGTTACGCTTGAAAACGAAATAAAATGTAAATGAAACGTTTTTCAGAAATATATATTTTTAGAACATTCCTGCATGTTGTAATGGTCATGCTTGAGCTACATTTTTGGTGCAAGATAAAATTGTTTTAAAGTTTTGTCATGTGTGTGTAGGTGAGGTTATTTTTTTATGTTTTCAAATGAAATGCAAGTTGAAAAATTACTGACGGGATTTTACGTTTTTCTAAATTTATTATGGATATCGATATTTACTGTAGATATAGATAAACTATAGATACTCTTAGACAGAAATAATATATATATATATATATATATATATATATATATATATATATATATATATATATATATATATATATATATATATATATATATATATATATATATATATATATATATATATATATATATATATATATATATATATATATATTTATATATATAACTTTAATCAAATCACATGTAACTTACATAAACCAGTACGGTACAATTACTGCTATGATTTCCGTAACAAATAATTGCGCCTCAGATTGTCGTTATCTCAACCAGAATCGGCTGCGGTGAATGACGATTTCCGTCCGCGCATTACGTGTAGCAAATGTACGAACACTGTGATAGGCGTAGCGTGCTAAAAGTATTTTTTATTTGAATAATTTCAAATATATATATTCCATTCTTTCAGGGCATTTTCATTATGACACTATTTTCATAAACAACATATATTGAGGACCGTCGTGGCGCAGAGGCGCAACGTCTGCCTGTAACGCGATAGTTTCTGGGTTCGATCCCCAGTCGGAGAAGATGGATTCTTCTATTTTTATTTTCTCCGCCCTGGCAAACTAGGTAAAGCGCGGAGTTGAGTTCCGCCACTCAACACGCAATGCCTCGAAAAAGGCGGAAAGTGGGGACGGAGAAAGCAGGCACTAAAAAACGGAGTGTCTTAACACTGTCTCTACAGCTCCCTCTGCCCACCCTGCCATGTGCAAAAAAAAAAAAAATTATATGAATATAATATAAACTGACCACAACTCCTTCTATTTAAAATTTTTCTTAATATATATCTTGACGTCTTAAGATATGATGTTCATTTTATTTTTTTACGCTATATCATGCACATGGCAGGGTGGGCAGAGGGAGCTGTATAGACCAACTCAACGCCGCGAACTAGACTTTGTCTAGTTTCTAGAGCGAAGAAAATGGAAATAGAAGAAATCGTCTTCCCCGAGTGGGAATCGAACCCAAAAACCGTACTCAGGTAGACGCTACGCCTCTACGCCACGACGATCCTCACCCATATTATCTAAAATATCTGATTTAGGTCAAGAAGCCAGCTTAGCTGTTATCTCTTATCACTCAGGCCTGACCATGCGTCACCATTTCATTGTCATGCTGCGGAAACTTAATATCCTACTAGAGATCGAGGGCCTATTGTGCCGGTCTCATTATAGGAATATTACAGTTTACTTGCACACTAACAGATTAAATGCATACAAAGGACTGGACCTTCCATCTATCTCGGAAAAACCTATTATGTCGTTACTTGGACAGTGGGTAGAGATTTCTAGAGTAATTTATATGAGTGTTATAATGTGAACTTTTCGTCTTATGTTTTAGATATAATTATATTTTGATATTTTGTGTTTTAAGTAATATTTGCATCCATTTAGGTATACATCCTCTAAGATCGTAAGAAAAAAGTAATGAATCATTAACTAAAATAAGGATACCCTTTGTATATGTGTAATAATACTTTTTATTTCTTCCTCTTAGAAAAAACGTTACTTAAAATTTGTTTTCTCTATCTGTCTATCACAATGTAAAAAAATGGAAAATTTTGCCTAATTTATCTGAAATTACAGAACTAATTTCTTGAACTTCAGAAATAAATGTTCTTCATTTTAAAAATTTATATTAATTTGAATGTCATATGAAAATATTTCTGCCTAATCCATGAAGCTAGAAGAAAAATATAGTAAGGTGATAGTTACAATTGAAAAAGACGATATATTCTTAAAAGATAATGTAAAATTGTATATTTCTTTGTAATATTATTCTACGATTTTATGGATTCGATCCAGATCTTAAAATCGTTTATATAATTTATATCTAACAGGAAGCTAAAAATTATTACCATTTGCATGTTAAACTGTGACCGAGCCCTATCAGTGGCAATAATGGCTTTTACTCGAGCTCTTGGACACAAGAGTATTTCACGTATAAAACGGTATCTCACTATAGGGGACTAATATACAAGCGAAAGCGATGTAGTGAAATATTTTTCTTGATATTTTAACAAGTCTATGGTAAATCGCTCTTTTAACTGATTTTTGCTGCAAACAATATATTGTTTATATAGTATAATTCTATATTCTTCAATCTAAAAACATGTAAAATTTTTCCAAAGCATTTTGTAAAATTTAAGGGTTCCAAAATGTTAATATTGTAGAATAAAGAACGATATGTATACATAAACAAACATCCTCCTTATACAATTATCTAGTATTATATTTTATAATATTCTCAACTAATGAACTTATTCTTTTTTTAATGGCCTAGTAGTATTTATAAGTGAGGACCGTCGTGGCGCAGAGGCGGAATGTCTGCCTGTAACGCGACGGTTTCTGGGTTCGATCCCTAGTCGGGGAAGATGGATTTTGCTATTTCCATTTTCTTCGCTCCGGCAAACTAGGCAAAGCGCGGCGTTGAGTTCCACAACTCAACACGCAATGCCTCGAAAAAGGTGGAAAGCGGGAACGGAGAAAGCAGGGACTAAAGCAACGGAGTGTCTTAACACTAGGTTCCCACGGTTCCTGCAGTTCCCTCTGCCTACTCTGCCATGTGCAGGATAAAGCGTGAAGCTAAAAAAAAATCTCTTATAAGTTTTTCTTACAGAAAATAATCTCTTATATTCTCTTAATTGGTAGTAGTATACTAGCAGTGTTACTAGTGTAGTAGTGTAAAAATTTCATATGCTTTTAGATTGAGGAATTTAGAATAACTACTTATTAATTAAGGAAAGCTACTTAGTTAATAAGTAATTAATAGTAAACTTGTGACAATAAAATAAATAATAGACTATTGTTTATGAATTTAACGCGTTCCCACACTAAGCTGATCGCTGAGCTGAGTCAGATTTCGCACAACTTGTACAATATATTGTATCAGATCCGGGATTTGTAACAGTATGATATTTAAAACGTAGAGTTATTTTTCGTCCATTTTTTAATTAATATTACTTGTAATTTTATAATATGAGTTCACTCTTGTCTACTCATATCGAGGAAGTAGTTAGTTATAAATTAAATTATAACTTAAAAATAATGCAGATTTTGTGTTTTAAGTATCCTTCTCTGCCCTGTACTTAATTAATCGAAGTATTTTTTTTATATTATTTTATAGTCATGACCCTGTACGCCTATATATATGGCGTTATTCACTTAAAAATGTTTTCTGTTTCGTTTACATTAAAGACTGTCACACAATCATACACTCATGGAAACACAAGTTTAATATTATATAATATATTCCAGCTCGGTAGTGATACAATAAGCCAACACATAGACTGATTTATGTTTTTTGTTTTCTAGCTTCACGCTTTATCCCGCATATTGCAGGGTAGGCAGAGGGAACTGCAGGAACCATTTGAACCTAGTGTTAACCCTTATCGTGGCAAGATTACATTTTTTAAGAAAAGCAAGAAAAATGTATATGGGTAGCTTCTTTGGGCTATAGGAAACATGAAAAAAATAAATAAAAAAATCGTGATATGAAAATTTTGGAAAAACAATATGTATACTATTCTATATATCAGTGTATAGATTCAGGAATATTCCCCGATCTAATGAAATGCAGCAAAGTAATACCACTATTTAAATCTGGTGATAAATTAGATGTTAATAATTACAGACCAGTTTCTATATTACTCGCTTTGAGCAAAATTTTTGAAAAGATAATATTTAATCAAATGCTTACGCACTTTAATGATAATAACTTATTGCATCCCGAACAATACGGTTTTACTAAAGGTCGTAGTACAACTAATGCAGGAGCTAGGCTCTTACGACATATCTATGAAGCCTGGGAGGCTTCACAGAATGCTATTGGTGTATTCTGTGACTTATCAAAAGCATTTGACTGTGTTGAGCACAAAACTTTGCTTTTAAAACTTAGTCATTATGGTGTAAACACCGCTGCTCTTAGTTTAATCGAGTCTTACTTAAAAAATAGAATTCAAAAAGTTAGTGTCAATGGTGCAAATTCTTTGGGGTCTCCGGCTGTGATGGGTGTACCGCAGGGGTCAATCCTGAGCCCTTTTCTTTTTCTAGTATATATTAACGATTTACCGTATTATGTGAAGAACCATGCGGATATTGTACTGTTTGCTGATGACACATCGTTAATATTTAAAACTGATCGGCATAAAAATAATTTTGACGACGTAAACAGTGCTCTTTCTCATGTGTCTCAGTGGTTCACTATAAATAATTTACTTTTAAATCCTAAAAAAACTAAATGCATAGAGTTTGCGTTACCAAACGTTAAGAAAATGTATATAAATTTAAAATTAAATAATGAAAAATTAAATATCGAAGAAACCACAGTTTTTTTGGGAGTGACCCTAGATAGTAAACTTAAATGGGGTGCTCATATAGCAGCCCTCGCGAATAAACTGAGCAGAGCTGTTTATGCAATTAGAAAAATTAGAGAATATACTGACGTCGATACTGCTAGGCTTGTTTACTTTGCATACTTTCACAGTATTATGTCTTATGGCATCTTACTGTGGGGTAAAGCGTGCAGTGTAGATCAAATATTTATATTACAGAAAAGAGCTATTAGGGCTATTTATAAATTGAAGTCACGGGACTCATTACGGGAAAAATTTAAAGAAATAGGTATACTGACAGTTGCTTCTCAGTATATCTATAATAATATAGTCTTTATAAAAAAAAATTTACATATGTACAAGCTTCATAGTGACATTCATAATCGCTCAACTCGGCGGAGGCATCAATTAATTACGTCTTCGTATCGTCTGACTAAAGTTCAACGTTCTTTTATAGGGCTTAGCGTAATTTTTTTTAATAAAATTCCGAAATTGATACGCGACTTGCCAATAGAATTGTTTAAAAAACGGGCAAAAGCACAACTTATTAGCAAAGGTTATTATAGGGTTGATGATTATATCAATGACAAAGACGCATGGAGTTAATCAGTTCTGCAACCAGTTCCGCTCAGGCTAGGCGATACTTGTAATACATTAGATGTATGTATAATTGTTTTTTTTAATTTAAAAGATGTGCTGAGGAGTTTCTTTCGCCATTTCTTCTCCTCCATGACAAAGCACCTTTCCGAAATGGTAGTAGAAAAATATTGACGTGCATAAGTGTATCTGTGATACCTACATGAATAAATGAATTTTGATTTTGATTTTTGATTTTATACATTGCTACACGTTAAGTGATTATCGCGTTTTCAGAAATTATATTATACTATACATTGCTACGTTTAAAGAGTTGGAATGTAATGGTAGTTTTTTAACTTAATATATAAAATATTAATTATATATATTATATGAAACATAATTGTAAGTAACATGGTTTCAAATAAAAATAACTGTTTAGATGGAAGTAAAAATGTTTATTAAAATAATTTAAAAATAATCTTTCACAATTTTTATATCTATTGTTTACGATGGTATTCCAGAAAACAGTTTCTATTCTTAACATAAGAAAGATGAACCTTACATTTTGTGCACATCGTACTAGCCTGGCCAGCTTTGCAGTACTTGCACCTCTGATATCCTGTTATTTGCGGCCAGTGGTCATATTTGTCATACCGAACATCATCACATATTTTTAATAGTCTTCGATAAAGCTAAAACTATTTTACTTCCAACACCCATATTCTCTTCCTCTTCAGTAAATGTAATGCCTCTAAAAGTATCATCTCCTGCGTAGAGCAAGAAGTCATAAATGATGCCAGATACACCGGCCCTGATTAAATTTTTGAAACCCCACTTAGAAGGCTTATTTGGGTTATATTGGCGGCGAGTTCCTGCTTTCTTCCCTTTGTACAGTATAACCATTTCGTCGATACTAAAAGCATTCTCTTCTTCTACAGATAAACATTGTGTCCGAATTCGATCAATTACAGGACGTAGTTTATAATATCTATCAGACGTATCAGCTTCAGAATTATTTGTAAAATGTAGAAATCGTCTTATTTGTTCAAATCTTTTTAGAGGCATTACATCTGCTACCTTTGCATAACGAAAAGACACTTTCCAGTAATCTTTGTATGATGGCAAAATCCATGACTACGTTTATTGCTAAAAAGTCTAGTATCTCTTCCCTTGAAACTGTTATGGATTTCCCTGTTCTTGGTACGCTATATAAATTTGTGTGAGTGGCTATAATATCTATTAAATCTTCAGTAAAAAATCTATAAAAGTAATCTAAAGGTGACCAATCAGATGGGAAATTTTCAAAAAATGTAGGTCCTGCTATTTCAGCTTTATGTTGAAAGTGTGCTTTTTGCCAACGAAAAGATAAATTATTTTTTTTGTTACACTGTCTTTTTATTGTTCGTGCTAAAACGGCAGGAGCTTTGCGCTTCATCATTTGAGCTCGCGTCAAAGGTGTGCTGACAGGTGTGGATATTATTGGTTGATTTGAAGGCAGAGATGGTAAAGATGAAATAGAGGGTAGAGCGTCGTATATACTTTCTGATGGATTAGGAAATACCTGAGTAAGAATAAGTGTAAGGGGCACTTCGGTTGTATCGACATAAATATCTTGTGCATGTGATCCTGTCTCATCATCAGATATTTGTGCATGCAACTTACAATTTATAGCAAGGGTCCAAAAATTATTGATTCTGTAAAGTTAGCAATGTATATTATTCTATACATCAGCAACGAAAGGTAAATTACTGCAAGTGCGGCATTGTATAATATAATATACGTTAGTAAAAAACACGACAAAAACATGCCAATTTTCATAGTAACAAGAGCATTTATACAAAAATATGGAAGAACAAACATTTAGGCATGTGCATATTATAAAAAATATATATATTTAAAGGTACACACATAAAAATAACTTAAAACTTACCTTAGATAAAACTGAACGGCGCATCGTGTCGGTTAATTTTCACAATTGATTTAAAATTATGACAGTTAGACGTCAATATTTATTTTTAAAGTATAAAATAAAAGTTTAGAAATGTCTTGTGTTTAATAAAACTAGCAAAAAGTATTTTATAGTGATCGTACATTTTTATAAAGTTGTATGTATGGTATACTATACAAAATGAACATAAGGGTTAAGACACTCCGTGGCTTAGTTCTTGCTTTCTCCGTCCCCACTTTCACTGATTTATGTTAAACAGCTGAACTGACTTATATTGCCAGAATCAACTTTTATAAAAAAAACATACAAGATTACATTAATTAAACAATTAAAATAATGTATTAATGAAAAAGTATAACATATTAAATATTTTTAACATTACTCTTGTATGAGTTAATCTATTCATATTCACGAATGTTTGTATGTTACGAAGAATGGAATTATATAATACCGCATATAATCATTGTTTTATAAAAAAAAATACTTTAAAATTAATAAATTTAAAAATAATAACTTTAAAACGAACGTGACTTGCACCACGCACCAACGTATTGAATAACAGCGGAAGTTCTCCGCACAAAGCATTCGAAACGCAGACAATGGTGGCCTCCACTTCCAACACCATGCTATCGCGGTTCAATTAAACACTATATAGAGGAGAATATTTTTTTCATATTTCCACTTCTTAATACAAGTGGGGCAGAAATATTTTGCAGTTGCCATTTTAAAAAAATGCGAAACAAAATGAGCAGTCTTTAAAGCTAAATATTAAAGGTTCAATATCCATTTGATAAATACATTTATATGTATACGATTCATTTTTATTTCATGGTGTTGGCAGCGTTGGGATGCGCCACTTAATGTATTATTTTTTTGAGATAGAAATTAACAATGGTCTTAGCACTGAATTAACTGTACCTACTCTACATTACATTTATTTTAACAATTGTGGGATTCGAGATATATACGTAAAGGGATAACGAAAAAGGTGAATTTTAAGTTAAAAATTTTAAAATATACAGTTTCTGTAAGAAAATATATGTTAAAAACTCTTTTAAATATGATTTACATGTGATAATACTATCAGAAACGTGGATTAAAACAGATGACGAGGGCAAAAGACTCCAGATACCAGGTTATTCTCACTATTATCACTACAGACAAAATACAATTGGTGGAGGAGTATCGATTTTCGTCAACAATAAGCTGAAACATAATTTTGTTGAAGAACTATCACAAGATGACAACCACTACTTATGGATACACTTGGAAAAGTTATCTTTAGATATTGGCGCGATATACAAACCTGGCCGAACAAACATCAAAAACTTTCTAGATACTTTCTCACTTCAACTCAATCGTAGGAAAAGAGCATTAATATGTGGAGACTTCAATTTAGATCTATTAGCCCCAGATTGTTCAGTGGAAGATTATATGGATACATTAAAAGAAAATGATTTTAAAATAATGAACAAAATCGACGTTCAACATTGTACTCGTGAAACATTTCAAAAGAAGACGTTAATTGATCACATTGCCACCAATCTGAAAGATAATTATTTTCACCTAGCTGTCATTGAGTCTTCCATATCAGACCATAAGCAAATATACTTTGAAGTAGACAAATATCAACCAGAACCTAAACAAAAAATTAATTATGAAACAATAGATTACATAAAACTACATGAATTATTAAAAGCTGGTACAAACAATGAAAATATTGACTACATCCAATTCGAAAACAGACTATTACAAATATTACAGCAATGCAAAATTAAGAAAACTAAAATACTTAATCTACCGAGACAAGACTGGGTAAATAAAAACATACTCAATAAAATTAATCGGAAAAATGTTCTCTGGAGCCAACACAAAAATAATCCCAAAGATGAAGACATAGAGAAAAAGTTTAAAAGGGAAAGAAATCTGGTTTCTGAAGAAATACAAACTATGAAAAATAAATACTACCATAAAAAATTCTCAGAATGTAAAAAAAAACCTAGGAAAATGTGGGACTTGATTGACAGTCTAACTAACAATAAAATAAAAGAAGTCTCTAAACCTAATAAATTGGTAAAAGAAAACAACGAATTAAAAGACGGAAAGGAAATTTGCCAATATTTTAACGATTTTTTCTCTACTGTGGGTTCAACGCTAGCGGAAGCAATTGATCCAAAGTATTATAATAACAAAATCTATACAAATGCGAAACCAAACGTTCTGAATGCTAATTTTGGTCTTAAGAAATTAAAGCCAGCCACAAAAAAAGAAATAATTACAATAATTGATAATTTAGATAGTAACACTAGTGCTGGTATTGACAAAATATACGCTAAGGTAATAAAATCCATTAAAAACGTAATAATCGATGAACTTACTCGGTGTGTAAATGCCTGTTTGAAAATGGTATTTTTCCTGCGACTCTTAAAGTAGCTAAAGTGACACCTATATACAAATCCGGACTAAAAACAGATCCCGGCAACTATCGCCCCATTTCCGTGCTCCCAGTAATGTCAAAAGTTTTTGAAAAAATTATCTACAATCGGTTAGACACGTATTTAAATTCTATCGACTATCTGTATCCTAAACAATATGGATTTAGAGCGAGATCAAACACATTATCTGCCACAGTTGATTTAGTAACCAAATTAAAAAATAGTATAGATGAAAAGAAAATTGCTCTTGGCGTTTTCATAGATCTAAGAAAGGCTTTTGATACGGTTAGCCATCCTATATTATTAAATAAATTAAAAGACATAGGCATTTCTGATCAGGCTCTTAGTATTTTTAAATCATACCTATCTGATCGAATTCAAATTGTTAAAATTGGAGAATATCGAAGTAGCAAAAATCTTATAACTTACGGAGTTCCTCAAGGCTCAATATTGGGATCCATATTATTTCTTATTTACATAAACAATATAAGTAAACTTGAGCTTAAAGGAGAACTGTCACTTTACGCTGACGATACTACCTTATTCTATTATGGCAATAAAATAGAAAATATAATTCAAGATGCTCAGGACGACCTGAACTTACTCAATGTTTGGTTTCTGTGCAACCTACTAACACTTAATGTAAACAAAACACATTATGTAATATTTGCAGCAAAAAATAAAAAAATAAACAGTTTTGAACCTCTAACAATTAATAACATAATTATAAGTAGATCAGATAGCGAAAAATATCTAGGTT